>CM026218.1:5487289-6007289 GCA_014839995.1 Xenentodon cancila | reverse complement strand
ATCTGCGGCGTTATCAAAAGTGCAACACTGTTTTCCAAACATGGCACACACACACACACACCTCCCTTATCCAGGGCAATTCTGTTCTGGAAAGTCATAAGAGACGTGGCAGACAGCTGTCCAAATACAGCCTCGAACCCGTTCTGTGTCCAGCTTCCTAATTTCTGAACATTGTAGTAGATGTAGTTTTATTCTGTCTTCATTTTTTTTTAACGTGCACCAAACAGAGGACTCAAATCCTGCTGCTATCTACAAATTTATACTCATCTGACACCTCGTGGAGATCTGATGACATCAATGTATGTGGGATCGTTGTCAGAGGTCCAAGTGGAGCTGCTGGATCTCTTGGTTCTCCGAAGGCTTCTTGATGTTACGGCAGACAGTCGTCAGTTCTTCAGCTGAGATATAAGGATTCACTGAAACAGGAAGCAACAGGGTGACTAAAACAACAAAAACTCAGGATGAGGAATAAAGTCACCATCCAGCATCCTGCAGCATTTCTTACCCATTTGGTGTCATTTCGATTGAATTATTATCTCCTCTACTTGGTCAGGTGTCTTAAAATGCTTCACTGACTTTCGGGTCTATTCAGACTCTAAATGTCTGAATCCACCCTATTATCAGACTTTGGCTCACCTTTCCTATCGGAGTTTTCAATCCAAATGACCTCTGACCCCTTCCCTCCTGTTGAGACATGATCATCATCATGGCTCACACAGCAGCCCATTTGTACAGATCTTTTTTTTTTTTTTTTTTTTTCTTCTTCTTCTTTCTTCTTCCATCCAGAAACCTGAAACCAAACCAAGATCGGCTGTCTTTATGAACGGGGACAGAGAAAACGGTGTTCCTGATGTCCACCACTGTGAAGACAGATGAAGTGTTGAAACGTTGTTTTGTTCTTTCACCGAGTTCCTTCACTCTGCGTCGCAGCTGCATTTTATCTGGATCCAAAACATTACCGTCATACTGGGGGTCCCAGTCACCTCCTACATGACGCCAGTCACTGCCCAGAGCAGTCATCCAAACCCGCTGGACCTCTCCGTCGTCAAGGTGGCAGGACCGTCTGAGGTCCTCCACGTCACAGACAGATCCCTCCACGTCCTCCCCATGGGAGGTCAGGCCTTCTTCAGCCTTTTTAACATCGTCAGTGTTAGGATCGTCAACTTCAATGAGAGGAACAGTGTCAGCGGCCGGCGGAGAAGTAGGTGTGTTTTTCAGGGTTAGTTCAAGGATACACTCAGGTGGCGGAGGGGTCAACAGTTGATAGATTGGGATACTGTGAGAAAGAATTCTGTTCTCATCGTCCTCGTCATTTTGTACAGGCCCCGTCTCATCTGCTTTGTAAAACATGACCTCGGGTTTTTTCTGTCTACAGTCCCCCCTCCCTTCTCCTTGTTCACGCCTCGTCGCCTCGTTCAACCATATCTGGCTTTCTGCAAAACCGCGTTTTCGCATCTTCTTGGTGTTCTGTTGTGTTTCAGTTGTTATCTTATCCTACAGTTTAACTATTTTCTGTGAGTTTAGAGTTCCCTTAAAGCCATATTTACTGATCCACAGGTTACGGTATTTTATTGACTTCGGATCTTTTTTCTGCATGTATTTCCAGTCCTCACAAACCAATCCTTTTTTATGGTCGATTTTACTAATCAACTTCCCCATTTTTTTATTTGTTTTTTTTTTATTTTAATTTTTAGATGTTTTAGTCCAGGTCAGTCTCAATACCTAGGGTATTCTAACACCTGGATTTTTTTGTCAGTAGGACAGCAATTAAATCCTCTGAAGTGGTAATCCTCACTTCAACTTGACTTGCAAGCGAAGGATTCTCGCCTCTGCTTCCACAGCAGGTTGCTGTTTACATTCCTACTGCTTTTACATGAGACAAAATACCTGGTGGTATCGTATCTCCAGTCACACTCACAATCACTCAACACAGAAATGACGTCACTTTACCCACGGAATCTATCGGTTCCGTCGTCTATTTTTCTCTTTTTACCGTCAGTATCTAGAATTTTCACGTGTTTTCTCACGGACTTTATCGGACTCCGGCGCCCCTCTTTTACCGTCAGTGTCTAGAATTCCACGGCCTTTAACACGGACTTTATCGGACTCCGTCGTCCCTCAACACCCTATTCTTTCAGGGTAACACAACAACATTTCACTTACCGACTCTGTCTTCCTTCGGTTCTCCCTTGGACTCCAGCCGGTGAGTCTTGAAATTTATAAACGTCCACAGTTTCCTTGAAGTCCACCGCACCTGCTGGACTCCTTGGTTTGTTGGGATTCGGCTCAAAGGACCAATTAAATGTCAGGTTTAAACGACCTAACATTTATTAAACACACAATAAGGAAGGAAGACAAGTCAGTAAGTTTTTCATGCATCATAACGGAGGACGGACAGAGAACTCAGCCTCATCTCAGCTGCTCTTGTCTCTGTCCGCGCCCCCCCTCTGATGGCCTCTTGAGGCTTTTATTGAAAATAAGGAGGTCACAGATGACATGAAGATAAGCAACTTGTACAAGATATATTCTCTGACGTGTACAATTATCTTATAAGACAAGCAGTATACAGTGCGTAAAATAACAATGAGATTAAACTGACAGGAACCATCAATGCAACCTTCTATGAAACTTAGTGGTGATGAAGTTAAACCTGCCAAGAAACGTTTCCGGGTCATTCATAAATTTTTCTCCAGGTTGTTCAAGCCTTGTTGCATCTGGCCGAAGAAATTAAAATAAATGAAGACACTGAATTCGATCAGAGCCACACAGTCAGAAGATCTTCTTCCTTTCTGTCAACATTTTCCTTTTTCAACACGTGTAGCTCTCAAAAGTTAAGTTAGGAAAAGGCAGGGCAGCGCGGCGGTGTGGTGGTCAGCATTGTCACCTCACAGCAGGAAGATTGCCAGTTTGAATCCCAGCTGGGTTCTTCACGTGTCTGCATGGGTTCTCTCCTGGTGCTCCAGCTTCCTCCCATACCCCAAAAACATTGATCTTAGGTCGATTGGTGATTCTAAATTGTCTTTAGGAGTGAGGGCTCTCTGTCATGCATTGATTTCAATCAGCATGGATCAGCTAAGGAGCTGAACTCACAGCAAATCCTTTTTGGAGCCTTCTGTCAGAAGTCCGCTGAGCACCTCCTTCCTCCAGCAAAAGGGCTGTCCCTGGTCCAGATGGGAGAAGGACAAGCCTTTATTAACTATTTCCCAGAGGAGCAGCCAAGACCATCTTCCAGGGGTCTTCGACATTGTCGTCCTCCTCAAGGGGTTGTGCTACTCCTGGTAAGTAAGTAAATAAGTAAACTTTTTTTTTACTTTACTACTCAGCTTTGTGTTTCTCATCAAATAACTCTTACTATAAGAGTAAAATACAGAAAAAAAGAAACATGTATGTATTTTGTCAACAAACACACAAACCGCACGAACAAAAAAAAAGCATTTATTTAATCATATTAAAATGTTACTTTTTAACTTGAGCGATTCTAGCAAAAGAACTCATATAAAAAAAATCTCAAAAGTAAAAGCAAACTCCCCTATATGTAAATAAAAGAAAAATAATTATTTACACATTTTTTCTTTAAATTTTGAAAGCAAGAATAAACCTTAAGTCTTCACAAGTTCTCATACCCAAAATCACAAATAAAATAAATTAATTAATGTGGGCCAAGATCAAAAGAAAATAGATTATGATAATACTTGCTCAATGTGCAAACAATATAATTAATAAAACACTTAACGTATTATACACTACTTATTTTCAATTGACAGATTATAAAAATCTATTTTTACTTAGACATCAATGCTTTTTTTTAATTGTTGACAAAAAGCTCAACTTATATTGACCACGATTTCATTTACAAAAAAAAAAAAAGCTTGAAAAATCCATGGGGGTCATTTTTATAGGGATCGTTAAAGTAACTAACTAAACAATCACTATTGAAAATTCCCCAGACGGCATGTTTCAGCTTTTTCCACAGATGTTTGCTGGGATTTAGATCCGGACTCATCAGGATCCACAGAAGCACAGAAGAAATTCTATTTCTGATCTCCTCGGAGAGCTCTCTGTTCTGCTTTCCCTGGTTCACGTTCAGCGTGGTGAACACCGTGATACCAAACACCGGAGACACGGTTTTTCATCTTTGATTTCAGGATACATTTCACTACGGTCAAGTTATTTTACTTCCTTTGTAGAGGTACCAGCTCATTTGTCCAAGTCAGTTTAATCATTTTCTTTTTTAAATGATTCTGTTGAACCACAATTCAAAAGAGTTTTTAATTTTTCTGTTTTCAGGAATTTCGTTATATATTATTGATTTAGAAGATTTCAAGTTATTTCAGTGACTATTGTGTGGTTTAAAATACTGTAATACTGATGTCATGCTACTTCCTATAAATGATGGATATATTTGCAATTTTGGTGTAGTTATAAATAAATTCCCCCCCTTAGATTTGAGATGGCCATTCTCATCTTCACATTCCAACATGTACATGTGCATGTATGTATTTTACATTTATGTATAAATATATCTATCTATCTGGGGGGATTAAGAAGAATAAACTAATGTCTGACAGCAAACTCTCAGTTTTCATTCATCCAAAACTGTGTTTAATATATTCTTTATTATCTGAAAGATACTTTGAACAACGTTTGAGAAATCTTATTAGTGGATTATTTGACCGGAAATTGATTCAAACTGGTTTGAGTGCACAAAAAAGCAGGGAAATTGCCCTATTTTGTACTTTTACAAATGTCATCCAGGTCTTACGATCAATAACTGTGTTTTATATATTCTTTCCCGCTCTGTAAAGGTTAATTCAAGACAGGTTTGAGCAGTCTAAGTACTGTGGTTTCTGAGCTGGATCTGGTTTAAGTCAGTCTCGTTGCTTCAACATGCAGTGGAATGGCCTCAACAGCAGGATTGAAGGACTCTGCTACCATCTAGTGTTGTTATGTTGCTATTACAGAACACGCTGAAACCCACATTTACACTCGTCTTCACTGAACCAACCAGTCTGGGACTCTTCTATTCAGCGACCATAGCTGTCTTTCTTTATGTCATGGTATTTATATCGTGATAACAGCAAAACAAATGTTTAGATAAAATTATTTTATTCTTTTGTTAGATTTTCACACAGTGGCGACAAATGATGTCCTCTGCTGTCATCTACAGTTTCACCTGCTTATCTTTACACTTTAGTTTTTGAATGACACCTTACTTCACTTGCTACTAATAAAAATTTTTTATTATTTTTTTAGGAAACAGACAGACTCCTAAAGTTTGCAAAAAAAAAAAAAAAGTACGTGTGTACAGTTGTGGACAGACAGACATCTAAACCAAAACCTGAACACAACTGTGGTCTGATGTTGTGAAGTCTGAATGCTTTTTAATGTTTTTTTTTATGGTCCAACAAGAGCGATTGGCTGAGCCGACTGCCAATCAATCATATTATAAATAAATGTATTGCTTTATGTAAAATCTCCTGGCGTGTTAATAAAAGAAAAATAATTACCCCCTTCAGAGATGTCATGGGTGTAAAATCAAACGATCGAAACCAAAAGGTTTTGTTTGTTTTTCATCCGGGCTATAAATATGTTTATTTCTCCTCTGAAGGACGTTTTAAGACGGGAGTCAGTGGAGATCGACTCGCTTTTGGAGCCAGCCTCTATCGGTCAGTCGAGGAACTGCAACGAAACAGTTCGTGAGCGTCAATGAGGAAGTTACATACAAAATCACGTGATGAGCGCTGCCGTGAATTCCACGGACTGACGTCACGTTCCACTGTGACGCAGTATACGTTCTATGCATAAAAACCCACAGTTTGAGCTACATCCTCATTTTACTGCGATTTTTCTCAGCGCCCACTCGTGTTTTATCTTGTGAAAGCTTTAAACACTCATAAATGATGAATAACAGTTTTTCATCAGACCGTGTTTTTAACGTACAGTGCAATGAAGTTCTCTCTGGACCCACCTGTGATTACCACATTGAGGACTTCCTTGGTGAGGGATCTTTTGGAAAAGTGGCCAGATGCAGAATACCACAAAAGAAGGAGCTTGTAGCAGTTAAAGTGATGAAAATAGATTGTGTCAAAGAGGGTAAAGATGAAGCAAGAACGATGGAAAAAGTCAGAAAGTTGGACCCTGACAAAAATAACCTGCTGAAGTTAACTGAGCATTTCATGCACAACAATTATTTTTGTCTGGTCTATGAGTTACTGGACACCGATTTATTTGAGTTAATTCTAAATAGGGACTTTAGACCTCTTCAACTTAATGAAATTCGCGTAATTGCTCAGCAGATGCTGGTGGCTCTGAAGGCACTGAAAAGCATCAATCTGGTCCATGGGGATATCAAACCAGACAACATAATGCTGGTGGACCAGAAGTCAGAGCCCTTCAAAGTCAAACTCATCGATTTTGGTCTTGCAACGGAGGTGTCCAACTTGTGGAAGAACGGTATCATCCAGAACCTTGCTTACAGGCCCCCCGAGGTCCTGTTGAACCATCCCACATTAGATGAAGGAGTCGATATGTGGTCTCTTGGCTGTGTTCTGGCTTTTTTGTACCTTGGAGAGGAAATATATCCACGTGAGTGTGAGTACGAGGCCATGAGGATGATTCTCCAGCTGAATGGCCAGCCTGACAATGATTTCCTCAAAGAAGCATATGAAACAAATACCTTTTTTGATCTGGTGCAGGAGGGTCCTGAGTGTGTGTGGTGTCTGAAATCTCCAGAACAATACACACTGGAAACAGGAGAGGATATCATGGAATACTGTGGAACTTCTTGTGGATTTAATTCTCTGAAAAACCTGCTGACAAAGCAGAGAAACAAAAAGAAATCCATTGCTTATAAAGACACAATGGCCTTTGCCAACCTCCTCAGTCAGATGTTGGAGGTGGATCCAAAAAAACGCATCACACCAATCGAAGCTCTAAATCACAATTTTTTCACTTTCAAACACTTTTCTGATGACAATGAAGATCCTTATTGTATCAATGCAAGACAAATGATGAACGACATTCTTTCATCAGACCGTGTTTTTAACGTACAGTGCAATAAAGTTCTCTCTGGGCCCACCTGTGATTACCACATCGAGGACTTCCTTGGTGAGGGATCTTTTGGAAAAGTGGCCAGCTGCAGAATACCACAAAAGAAGGAGCTTGTAGCAGTTAAAGTGATGAAAATAGATTGTGTCAAAGAGGGTAAAGATGAAGCAAGAACGATGGAAAAAGTCAGAAAGTTGGACCCCGACAAAAATAACCTGCTGAAGTTAACTGAGCATTTCATGCATAACAACCATTTTTGTCTGGTCTATGAGTTACTGGACACCGATTTATTTGAGTTAATTCTAAATAGGGACTTTAGACCTCTTCAACTTAATGAAATTCGCGTAATTGCTCAGCAGATGCTGGTGGCTCTGAAGGCACTGAAAAGCATCAATCTGGTCCATGGGGATATCAAACCAGACAACATAATGCTGGTGGACCAGAAGTCAGAGCCCTTCAAAGTCAAACTCATCGACTTTGGTCTTGCAACTGAGACGTCCAGTATGTGGGACAACGGTATCATCCAGAACCTTGCTTACAGGCCCCCCGAGGTCCTGCTGAACCATCCCACATTAGATGAAGGAGTCGATATGTGGTCTCTTGGCTGTGTTCTGGCTTTTTTGTACCTTGGAGAGGAAATATATCCACGTGAGTGTGAGTACGAGGCCATGAGGATGATTCTCCAGCTGAATGGCCAGCCTGACAATGATTTCCTCAAAGAAGCATATGAAACAAATACCTTTTTTGATCTGGTGCAGGAGGGTCCTGAGTGTGTGTGGTGTCTGAAATCTCCAGAACAATACACACTGGAAACAGGAGAGGATATCATGGAATACTGTGGAACTTCTTGTGGATTTAATTCTCTGAAAAACCTGCTGACAAAGCAGAGAAACAAAAAGAAATCCATTGCTTATAAAGACACAATGGCCTTTGCCAACCTCCTCAGTCAGATGTTGGAGGTGGATCCAAAAAAACGCATCACACCAATCGAAGCTCTAAATCACAATTTTTTCACTTTCAAACACTTTTCTGATGACAATGAAGATCCTTATTGTATCAATGCAAGACAAATGATGAACGACATTCTTTCATCAGACCGTGTTTTTAACGTACAGTGCAATGAAGTTCTCTCTGGACCCACCTGTGATTACCACATCGAGGACTTCCTTGGTGAGGGATCTTTTGGAAAAGTGGCCAGATGCAGAATACCACAAAAGAAGGAGCTTGTAGCAGTTAAAGTGATGAAAATAGATTGTGTCAAAGAGGGTAAAGATGAAGCAAGAACGATGGAAAAAGTCAGAAAGTTGGACCCCGACAAAAATAACCTGCTGAAGTTAACTGAGCATTTCATGCACAACAATTATTTTTGTCTGGTCTATGAGTTACTGGACACCGATTTATTTGAGTTAATTCTAAATAGGGACTTTAGACCTCTTCAACTTAATGAAATTCGTGTAATTGCTCAGCAGATGCTGGTGGCTCTGAAGGCACTGAAAAGCATCAATCTGGTCCATGGGGATATCAAACCAGAAAACATAATGCTGGTGGACCAGAAGTCAGAGCCCTTCAAAGTCAAACTCATCGACTTTGGTCTTGCAACTGAGACGTCCAGTATGTGGGACAACGGTATCATCCAGAACCTTGCTTTCACGCCCCCCGAGGTCCTGCTGCACCATCCCACATTAGATGAAGGAGTCGATATGTGGTCTCTTGGCTGTGTTCTGGCTTTTTTGTACCTTGGAGAGGAAATATATCCATGTGAGTGTGACTACGAGGCCATGAGGATGATTCTCCAGCTGAATGGCCAGCCTGACAATGATTTCCTCAAAGAAGCATATGAAACAAATACCTTTTTTGATCTGGTGCAGGAGGGTCCTGAGTGTGTGTGGTGTCTGAAATCTCCAGAACAATACACACTGGAAACAGGAGAGGATATCGTGGAATACCGTGGAACTTCTTGTGGATTTAATTCTCTGAAAAACCTGCTGACAAAGCAGAGAAAAACAAACAAATCCATTGTTTATAAAGACACAATGGCCTTTGCCAACCTCCTCAGTCAGATGTTGGAGGTGGATCCAAAAAAACGCATCACACCAATCGAAGCTCTAAATCACAATTTTTTCACTTTCAAACATTTTTCTGATGACAATCATGATCCTTATTGTATCAATGCAAAGGAAATGATGAAAGTGTGCGACTTTGAGGAGGAAAACAGCTTTTCCACTACGTATGAAGTAGACAATAGTAAAACTGTTGGAATAAGTGACACCTCCAGCAAAGAGAATCTAACATGTACACCGAGAACTTTGACCACAGTAAAGATAGACACCTCTCAAAACCTAGTGGTCAGAAACAAACACAAAAAAAACAATGAAGTACCTTCCTGTGAAGATGAAATCAAATCTGAGCCACAGGATACCTCTGACAACCAGGATGGAATTATTTCCTGTCAAAAACATGTGATGTCAACACCAACATCTGTGAAAAGAGATGCAAAGGACACCTCCAATGACCCACCAGATACTTCCGATGAAGAGCAAATGATATCAGGACTAAGATCTGTAACAAAAGACCCAATTGATATTTCAGATGACCAGACTGAAGTAACTTCTGATGAAGATGAAATCACATCAGAACCAGGACTTGTGGCGGACGACCCACAGGATATTTTAAACGACCAGACTGAAGTAACTTCTGATGAAGAAGAAATCACATCAGACAGCTCTGAAGACCTGACTTACGTAACTTCTGATGAACAGGAAATAACATCATACACCTCTGATGATCTGGTTACCAGAAGCAGAACTTGTCAAGATATTTCCTCTGAAGAAGCATCACAACTGACTGTGATAGAAGAACAACCAGAGGAACCATCAATGCAACCTTCTATGAAACTTAGTGGTGATGAAGTTAAACCTGCCAAGAAACGTTTCAGGGCCATTCGTAAATTTTTCTCCAGGTTGTTCAAGCCTTGTTGCATCTGGCCGAAGAAATGAAAATAAATGAAGAAACTGAATTTGATCAGAGCCACACAGTCAGAAGATCTTCTTCCTTTCTGTCAACATTTTCCTTTTTCAACACGTGTAGCTCTCAAAAGTTAAGTTAGAAAAAGTCAGGGCAGCGCGGCGGTGTGGTGGTCAGCATTGTCACCTCACAGCAGGAAGATTCCCAGTTTGAATCCCAGCTGGGTTCTTCACGTGTCTGCATGGGTTCTCTCCTGGTGCTCCGGCTTCCTCCCATACCCCAAAAACATTGATCTTAGGTCGATTGGTGATTCTAAATTGTCTTTAAGGAGTGAGGGCACACTGTGTATAAAAGTAGGCAGCTTGCGTCTGCTAAAAGTAACAGCCAGTTTGAATGCAGCCAAAACAACATGTGAAATGAGGGGTCTCGTTGCACGTTTTCACCAGCAGCTTCACAGTTCCTGCAGCATGGATCAGCTAAGGAGCTGGACTCACAGCAAATCCTTTTTGGAGCCTTCTGGCAGAAGTCCACTGGGACCCACCATCACCCAGCCAGTGACAACAATCTGGTAAGAAGGAGATGTGATTGATGCTGCTGTACGTGGTCCGTGGTCAATGAATTAAAAAAACTAAACTAAGCATTAACACATGTCTGCAACCCTAAATGAACCAAAACAACATTTTCAAGATGTGTGGGTCAAAATTCCTCCACAATGATGTTACAGTCTTATACACAAAACAAAATACGTCAAGTTATTGCTGCTTGTACAAGCTCTTGAATCATGGGACGGCGTGCTGAAGCAGGATAACAGCTAAAACATGCAAGACAGCAGTCGTGGACTGGAGTCCGACCCCCCTGATCTAACTTCTATGTTGATGCTTGTTTGGATTTGTTGCAGTTCCTCGATAGGCCGCTAGAGGCTGGCTACAAAAGCGAGTCAGTCTCCATTGACTCCCATGTTAAAATGTCCAAAGAGCAGAAATAAACATATTTACAGCCAGCTCACAAAACCGCTTTGGTCTCAGTTATATTTTACACTCATGACAACTATGAGGGTGGTGAGTTTTTAGTAGCATGCCAGGAGCATTTATAATAAGCAAAAAAAATATATACACAGAAGTCTTAGTTCTGCTGCTGATAGATAGTTGTACTGTTGTATCCTGTCTTGTACCTTTGACGGTGTGTCTATGTCTCTGTTCTCTCTTTGCTTCCTGTTCTACCCGGCTGGCCTTCGGCAGGAGGGTCCCCCCTTATGATCCACATCCGTCTCAAGGTTTCTTTCCTCTTAAAGGGGAGTTTTTCTTGCCACTGTTTGGCTCAAGGTTTTTCTTCCACTAGGGGAGTTTTTACCTGTAGTTGTTTATGTAATAATTGCTCGGGGGTCATGTTCTGGGTCTCTGGAAAGCGCCTAGAGACAACTTGTGTTGTAATAGACGCTATATAAATAAAATTGAATTGATTTGAATTGATTTTACTGTTGAGAACATGCTTAACTGTATATTCAGCTGTAAAAGTCTGACAGCAGCTCTGGAGATATTGTGGTGGAGATCTGCTGTAGGAACTGGGAGTAGAGCTAACTTTAACGGACATACGGTGGGCATGTTCCCATTGGTCTCTCCAGCAACATGGTCGCTTCCTTTAATGGAGATTAAGAGGATAAAGATGTTGCTCCATCAACTTTTAACTGTCTGTGTCCAACCTCTGCTTCTCCTCACCGACAGTTTGCCCATGCCACTGGAGACCCTGTTCAGGTCCATCTGGTCTTTCTGAGATTCATTTCAATCCTGAAGGTCTGAGAGATTGGTCTGGGCATCTACTTAGCAAGTCTCCAAGGGAGACCCCAACACAAAATATTAGATCTCTCAGCTGGCCTGAGACTGGAGGTAGAGGGAGGTCTGAACCTCTCTGCTTTGGCTGCTCCCTCTGTAACTTGAACCTGGATAAGACAAACTTAATAGATATTAAACATGAACTGCGCAATGTAGTGATACGTGTTAGTTGTTTAATATTAAACTATTTTTTTAACTGTTTGAAAGTTTAAGCAACAATAATGCTTGAAATGATTTATTTGTTATATAATAAAGAATGATTTTTATTGGTTGATATAGAATATGTAGTAGAGGTTTTCATTAGGTGCTAATCATAATTGATGGGTGGATAGTTCACCTGGGCCTGACCGATCCAGAAATGTCTTCATGGATCTTGTGATTCCCACGTTTTATGTAGAGGTCCTTTCTTCTTCTTCTCCTCTGCATTTATCTGGACTTGGGACAGGCTCAGAAACACACATGGCTTGTGAAACTCTCAGGCTGCATTAAAAGGTTTTCTTTTCTTTTCTTTTTTTTTTTTTTTGTTAATGTCTAACAAAGTTATTTGGCTCAGGCCTCAGCTGGACGTGATGCCAGAAAAAATACACTCGTCAGACACAAGGTGGCGCTATGCCAGAAAAATCTAAATATTACCTCGTCAAAATAAAAGCAAATACGCATTTAGTGCAAACTAAAGACCAAAAAATTAGATGCGGATTACTAAATAAATGATCTTTAAGCTCCAAGTCTCTATTAGTAAACGATCTAATTACTGAGACCCGGAGTGACATTTTCTGTTTAACAGAAACGTGGCTCCAAGGGGAAGAGTACGTTAGTTTAAATGAATCGACGCCGTCCGGTTACTTTAATTATCATATTCCTCGAATCACAGGTCGAGGTGGGGGAGTAGCGGCGATCTATGACTCCAGTCTTCAAATAAAATACAAACCTAAATGCAATTATAATACGTTTGAAAGCCTCACGCTTAGTTTAAAACTGCCGATCTGGAAATCAGAGAAGCCAGTTTTGTTAGTGGTAGTTTACCGGCCTCCTGCTGGAGCTAATCTGGAGTTTCTGTCTGAGTTCTCAGATTTCTTATCTAGTTAATTGATCAGTACAGATAAAGTCATTATAGTAAGCGACTTTAACATTCATATGGATGTTGACAACGATAGTCTCAAATTGGCTTTTGATTCTCTTCTAGAATCGATGGGGATTTTACAAAAAGTTAACGAACTGACGCATTGTCTTAATCATACTCTTGATCTGGTCCTCGTCTACGGGGTAGAACTTGATAATCTGTTAGTGTTGCATGTAAACTCCCTCCTATCCGACCACTATTTAATAACGTTTAAATTCAACATTGTCAGCGTTACACATATTAGGAGGAATTACTTTAGCAGATGTCTATCCGATAATGCTATTACTAAATTTAGGGAGGCCATTGCTCTTCATCTTCTTACAGTGGAACATAGTGAAGCAGTTGAGGGCTGTGACCTCGGTTCTACCTCTGCAGACGTTGATTTCCTTGTCGGTAGCACTGCAGATGTGTTGCACTCAGTTTAGATGTAGTTGCTCCTTTGAGAAAGAGGGTCTCTAACCGTAGGAGCTTAACTCCCTGGTTTAACTCACATATTCGTATGTTAAAACAGAAAGCCCGTAACATGGAAAGAAAGTGGTACTCTTGTAGGTCTGTAGATATTTATTGTAGGTCTGTAGATATTTATTTTGCATAGTATATAAAAAAGCGCTTCGCAAAGCTAGAACAGACTATTATTCAGTGTTAATAGAGGATACTAAAAATTACCCACGTTTTCTGTTCAGCACTGTAGCCAGGCTGACAAAGAGCCACAACTCTGTTGAGCCGTGCATCCCTGCAGCTCTCAGTAGTGAAGACTTTATGAGCTTCTTTAGCAATAAAATTGTCAGAATTAGAGAGGAAATCGGCCAGGCCCACCCGGCAGTGGCTGTGGGCATTTCTTCAGCTTCGGCGACTCCCTTATGCTCGGACCTGACTCTGGACTGTTTTGTTCCTGTTGACCTCTCTGAGCTGACCTCAGTCGTCAATAGATCTAAATCATCCACGTGTCTGTTAGACCCCATCCCAACTCGACTACTTAAAAATGTTTTCTCTCTTATTGGTGCGACAATACTGGAACATATCAACTTGTCCCTGGTCTTGGGATATGTGCCACAGCCTTTTAAAGTCGCAGTAATCGAACCATTACTTAAAAAACCCTCTCTTGACCCAGACATTTTAGCTGACTATAGACCGATTTCCAACCTTCCATTTATCTCTAAAATTCTGGAAAGGGTAGTTGCAAGCCAGCTGTGTGACCATTTGTATAGAAATGATCTATTTGAAGTTTTTCATTCAGGGCTCAGAATGCATCATAGCACAGAAACAGCACTGGTTCGAGTCTCGAATGACCTTCTTATGGCCTCAGATAATGGGATAGTGTCCATACCGGTTCTGCTGGACCTCAGTGCTGCTTTTGTTACTATAGATCACAACATTTTACTGCAGAGACTAGAGTATGTTATTGGGATTAAAGGGACAGCTCTAGATTGGTTTAAATCATATCTGTCTGATAGATTCCAGTTTGTTCATGTTCATGAGGTTTCTTCAGTACAGACAAGGGTCTGCTATGGTGTCCCACAGGGTTCAGTGCTAGGGCCAATCTTGTTCAGTTTATACATGCAGTCCTTAGGAATTATTATACGGAACCACGGCATTAATTTTCATTGTTATGCTGATGACACACAGCCGTATCTGTCTATGAGGCCAGATGAAACAGAACCATTAGACAAACTTCAGATGTGTCTTTAGGACATCAAGGACTGGATGTCCACTAATTATTTGCTCCTAAATTCTTATAAAACAGAGGTTGTTGTTTGTGGTCCCAAACAGCTTAGGAAGGAATTAGATGGTCTTGCGATGGCCTCCAATAAAACTGTGTGAAACCTTGGCGTTATATTCGATCAGGATTTGTCATTTAAACAGCATATTAATCAGGTTTGTAAAACTGCATTTTTCCACCTCCGTAATATCGCAAAGATTAGGAGCATCCTCTCCCAGAGTGATGCTGAAAAACTAATTTATGCGTTTGTATCTTCTAGACTAGATTACTGTAACGTGTTGTTGGCTGGATGTCCAAGTAATTCTCTGAACAGCCTCCAGCTGATCCAAAATGCAGCAGCGCGAGTGCTGACAGGAATCAACAAGAGAGACCACGTCTCTCCAGTTTTAGCTTCCCTCCATTGGCTCCCCGTAAAATTTAGAATCCAATTCAAAATTTTATTACTTGCATATAAAGTGTAAAATGGCCTAGCGCCGCGATATTTGCATGACTTGATAATACTGTACGTTCCTAATAGAGCTCTCCGTTCTCAGGGTGCAGGTTTACTCATAGTTCCTAGAGTATTCAAATGTAGATTTGGAGGACGGGAACCAACTTCCAGTTTGGGTTAAGGAGGCTGATAGCACCTCCACCTTTAAAACTAAACTGAAAACATTTCTGTTTAATAAAGCATATAGTCAGTGTATATTTATAACCTTAATGTGTCAGGGCCAGTAGTCAAAGCTGCAGCTACAGGACCAGTTTAGAGCAGCTCATCTTAAACAGCTTTGGCGTAGATATGCTGCTATAGGCCTCTGCTGCAGGGGGGCACCAACATGATCCACTGAGTGGTGCCCTTCATCTCCTCTGTTTCTCTTTGCCTTCCTTGTTTCTTCTTCACCTCAATCCTCAGTTATTAACAGTATCCCATAAGCATAATTGTGGTCCATTGTTCTTGTAGTTTGTTGTGCTGGTCTGACCCCTCTTTTCCTCTTATGTACATGTCCTGCGAACCAGAGCCTCAGCAGCTGTCTTGTACCTTTGACGGTGTGTCTTTGTCTCTATTCTTTCTTTACTTCCTGCTCTACCTGGCTGGCCTTCGGCAGGAGGGTCCCCCCTTATGATCCACATCCGTCTCAAGGTTTCTTTCCTCTTAAAGGGGAGTTTTTCTTGCCACTGTTTGGCTCAAGGCTTTTCTTCCACTAGGGGAGTTTTTACCTGTAGTTGTTTATGTAATAATTGCTCGGGGGTCATGTTCTGGGTCTCTGGAAAGCACCTAGAGACAACTTGTGTTGTAATAGATGCTATATAAATAAAATTGAATTGATTTGAATTGATTTTACTGTTGAGAACATGCTTAACTGTATATTCAGCTGTAAAAGTCTGACAGCAGCTCTGGAGATATTGTGGTGGAGATCTGCTGTAGGAACTGGGAGTAGAGCTAACTTTAACGGACATACGGTGGGCATGTTCCCGTTGGTTTCTCCAGCAACATGGTCGCTTCCTTTAATGGAGATTAAGAGGATAAAGATGTTGCCCCATCATTTCAATCCTGAAGGTCTGAGAGATTGGTCTGGGCATCTACTTAGCAAGTCTCTAAGGGAGACCCCCAACACAAAATATTAGATCTCTCAGCTGGCCTGAGACTGGAGGTAGAGGGAGGTCTGAACCTCTCTGCTTTGGCTGCTCCCTCTGTAACTTGAACCTGGATAAGACAAACTTAATAGATATTAAACATGAACTGCACAATGTAGTGATACGTGTTAGTTGTTTAATATTAAACTATTTTTTTAAACTGTTTGAAAGTTTAAGCAACAATAATGCTTGAAATGCTAGAAATACTTTATTTTTTTCCACTTTGCTGTGTAATTGCATAACTTTATTTCTCATAGAACTTTATTGTGTATTATTGAAAACTTTATTTTTTATATAATAGAGAATGATTTTTATTGGTTGATATAGAATATGTAGTAGAGGTTTTCATTAGGTGCTAATCATAATTGATGGGTGGATAGTTCACCTAGGCCTGACCGATCCAGAAACGTCTTCATGGATCTTGTGATTCCCATGTTTTATGTAGAGGTCCTTTCTTCTTCTTCTCCTCTGCATTTATCCGGACTTGGGACAGGCTCAGAAACACACATGGCTTGTGAATCTCTCAGGCTGCATTAAAAGGTTTTCTTTTCTTTTTTTTTTTTTTGTTAATGTTTAACAGTTATTCAAAGGACTCAGGTCTCACCTGGACGTGATGCCAGAAAAAAATACACTCGTCAGACACAAGGTGGCGCTATGCCAGAAAAAATAGGTTTTGACTGATCTTCAACCCAGGTCCTCAAGATAGTGTGTCCTTTTGGACCCAGTGGGCTGCATGGCCATCTATGTCCCACCTTCCTGTCAATCCCAGCACGGGGCCGTGTTTCAAGTAGAGAACCAATCAGATGCTTGACTGGGTTGATTTTAGAGAACCGGATTTTGTTCCACCAGTCCAGAGAGTGGATTTGTTCCATCTCTGCTGGCTGGGGTGGGTAAGAGTCTTGAAACGTTCCTTTGAAACACACGTCTTCACATCCTGTAAGGACTGGCTTTATTTCCTACACTTTCTTCTTTTTTCATAATTTCATGGCTTTAAAGTATCTAAAACAGATGAAGTTGATTCATTTTTATTTCACAGTGGTATTTTTCTAACATCACAACACAAAATTTCTGTCTTATTTTAACTTTTGCTAATGCACTTATGTTATATTCATTTTAATTATGACGCTATTATTATTATTTTATCAAATGTATATATGTTATATATTACTACAATATATAACGACGGCACACAGCTCTGGAAAAATAATCTTTTATAACTCAAAATTGAACTGACTGGAGATAAGTGGGATATTTAAGCTTTATATTGCGTTAATTCCCATTATGACATTAATCCTACACACATTAGCTCAGTATTTTTAATTATATAAAGTTATTATTTTATTTATATATAATTGTATAAAGTATTTTATGGTGCAAGGTTTATATGGTCAGTTTGAAGCTGGTGTTGGATCAGTATTTGATATTATTAGGATATGAATTTGGACACCGGAGCGTTCATGTTCATAACTGTATGTGACTTGAGTGTTTTTAGAGCCAGAAGCCGTCAGATTTGTTACATTTCACTGTGATCACATGATTGAAACATGCTCCTCCTCCATCATTGTGTGGTCACGGTGCTGGGACATCACTGTTGTCTGCCCTTGTATCCAGACTTAACCTGTGAAGGGGCAGCGACAGAGCTTGTAAGTTGCGTTTTATTGCCGTCATCATTCTCTCCTTCATTCTTTTGTAGTTTCAAGTTCTCCTGCAGTTGTCCAGCTCACTCTGGTTTATTTGGCTGCTGAACATCCCATCTTCAGGAGGGCTCCTAATGGGACCCTCATCCTCAAGGCCTCAAAGGAGGGTCAAGCCTTGGGTCCCTCTAAAACGAGCCAAAGTACCAAAGCCCCAGAGGAGGTGGAAGCAGAGGCCCGTAGCCATGGTGCCAGCAAGGGTGGAGACTGCACCAACATCACCCTGATGTTGAGCCAATCGCAGCTCCAGTTTGGCCGGTACCAGGGGAAAACCTTCCACTGACTGCTGGAGAACGACGTGGGCTATGCAGTAAATCTGGGTTCCTCCCACCAGAAGGAGCGAGAGAGGACAGGATCTCTGTCCCCACTGATGGTCAACAAGACAGCGTCTCTCAGCCTGATTGATTTTTCAGGTCAGGTCTGATGTTGTCAAAAGGAAAGAAGGAAGAACAAGTTGACTGCATTTCATAGCTTGATGTAACATAGTGTTTGATGTCACTTGCAGCCTCTATGGAGCCTCTGGACCAGCTCTCTCTGAGATCAGATGAAGAACCCACTGATGCAGAGATGTCCGGGGCAGTCGTTGACATGTACGAGTGTCCGTGGCTGTAATGAAACTTTCATTCAGAACAAGTTTTTGCTGACACAAACTATTGATTGGTGTTGATGTTAATTCTTCTTCTTTTTTTTAACCTTAAAAACACTCAAGTATATGGAAAAAAATGAGAGAAGACACAGTAAGTTTAGGTGACATCAAAACCTTATTGTTTCTCTGTGCTGTGACTCACTGATCACTGACTGGGGCGCTTCTACTCACCTGCCAAATCCTCACTTCTCACATCACCTGCAGACAAACACCAGCCCTTTTCCCTGTTGTCAACCACCCAAATGCTTCCTCACCTGCATCCGTCTCTCATGTGGTGAATGTTTCTTTGTCATCAGGTGACCTTCTGCACACATCCTCTCCTCAGTAGCATCCTGCTTTCACTTACAGCGTCTGCAGACATCTGAGTTAGTATGTGAGATTAAAACGTGGCATTTCTGTTTCAGCCTCAGGCCTACAGGCTTCTGTATCTCACTGCTCCATCTCCTGCCACCACACCACTCCGTCAGAGGAGACTTTACGTCTCTGGCAGCTTGAGTGACCCCACGCAGCCTACTGAGCCTCTCGTGGTGGTCGAGCCGGGAGAGACACCTACCGCACTCAGGGAGGAGGTGTCTGGCCCTGCTTTCCTGCTTCCTTCCCAAGAACCTGCTGGTGATGTTGAGTTAAGATGCAAGACAGGGAATGTGTTGGTATTCAGTGATGCAGATGAGATCAGATGTTGAAGCTGCTGCATGTCAACTCTCCAGCTTTTGCCTCTCTGTGGAGCAGCAGGAGTGGATTGGCCGGGTGCTGTTCTCCAGGGACAGCACAGGGAGGTCTCGGGTCACCAGTGAGCTCAATCTCTGGTGGCAACCACACAAACCCCATATAATCTATAGCCAACCTCCCGCCAACCTCCCGCCCACATCCCGCCAACCTCCCGCTTACCCCGACCTCTTCTTTGCATGCAGACTTTTCCACGGATGCCTCACAGGATCTGGCATCTGCAGCTGACGTGCCCCCAGCCTTTGTGTAATGGGATCAGAGGGTGACGGCACAGCTGAGCTCTCACACCCTGGACATCAGTGGCACTTGGCTGTACAACCCTGCAGGAGCAGCACTTTGACGCTTGGATGCAGAGAGCGATGCGGTACCTCGGCATCTGTGAGCAGTTCCTGTCCTGACCGTGACAGAACAGTTTCCATCTGCTCCTCAGATGGTACCGGTGCTCTGTCACTCATCTGCAGTCTGTACCTCCAGTTGTCTTCTAGCTCCAGCTGTGGCTGAGCACCTCCTGCCTCCAGCAAAAGGGCTGTCCCTGGTCCAGATGGGAGAAGGACAGCCTTTATTAACTATTTCCCAGAGGAGCAGCCAGGACCATCGTCCAGAGGTCTTCAACATCGTCCTCCTCCTCAAGGGGTTGTGCTACTCCTGGTAAGTAATTAAGTAAGTCAACTTTGTTCATATAGCACTTTTCACAGGTAAAATCACAAAGTACTTCATGAAGGGCAGTGACACAGATAGTAACATGAATAAGAAGCTACGATGAAAACAAAAAGATAAGACAAGATGAAACCAACTACAGTAAAAGCTGGTTTCCAAGTCAGCTGAATGCCCATCTAAGTAAAAGTGTCCTCATCTTCTTTTCCTTTCAGCTGCTCCCTTCAGGCGTCGCCACAGCGACTCATCCGTCTCCATCTAACTCTATCTGCTGCATCCTCTTCTCTAACACCAACCAAATCACGTCCTCCTTCACTACATCCATATATCTCCTCTTTGGTCTTCCTCTAGGCCTCCTCTCTGGCAGTTCCCACCTTAGTATCATTTTCCCAATAAACTCATTATCCCTCCTCTGTACATGTCTTAACCATCTTAATCTGGCCTCTCTGACTTTATCGTTAAAACATCTGACATGTGTCGTCCTTCCGATGTACTCATTCCTTTTTTTTCCTTCACCAGTCGTCATGACAGCCAAATTATTTTTTATTAATCCCTAAAGAAAGAAAAAAGAAGGAGGGGAATAAATATTCTGCCAAAGAGGGGTAAAATCACTGGGTGTGGAAGGTGAAAGACAAAAAAAAAGGTGGGACATGAAAGAGCAAGAAAGAAAGACGAGACAGTAGTGGGTGCAGTCCTGTGTATGTGTTGTAATGTATGTTAAAATTAGTCTATAACTTGTTGTTTTAAGAGTAAAGGTGGACACAGGACAATCAGGTGTTACAACCAAAGAGAGGACAGAGAAAAGGGGGAGGAGCTTTCTGTTTACTATTGTTTAACTGTGAGCATATCTGAGTGTATCTGAGTGTTGGGGGTCAAGATTAAAAAGTCATATATATAATATAAATAAAAATACACATACATACATACACACATATATACATATACATATAGACATCTATATACACATATATATAGATACAGGCAGCCAGATGTTTACAGTAGAATATCCCATTTCACGTTGATCGAATGGCAACATCAAAAACTACTGTTGATTTATCTGATGCTGAGCTGGTACAAACTGCTGTTTGATTGTGAAGCGCAGTAACATGGTTACGGAAGAGGAAGTGATAATGGTTAGCAATCGGCTGAGCCGACTGTCAATCAATCATATTAGAAATGAATTTATTGCTTTATATAACAGGTTTTTGTGAAACCTTTATTCTCTTTATGAAAGTGTAAACTAGTGCTATTACACTGCTTTTCCAACAGGTAGACCATCTAAGACCAGCTCTTAATCATAAACCACAATACCTACAATCCTGAAACCTTTCCAAAAAATATATAACACAGTTTGTGAAAAGCATAAAGGGAGTCAAGTCAGTGCTTGTTTGACAGCTAGATGACTTTAGACCAGACCCTGATCCCAAACCACAATACAGACTGCTCAAACATGGATCAAACTATCTCGGTCTGATCAAACTATCTCTGTCTCTCTATCTCTGAAACTATCAGTTCATCAGTTAATACAGCAGCTTTGTCACATATCTCTCAGGATGTCCTATTGTGTACAAATTATTTTTGAAGTTTATAATTGCTTCACTTTTTTTCCCATCCAGAGGTTTTTATGGTTTCTTGTGTTAAACGTGTCTTTCTTGTGTCATTCATATGTCCTGTTATAGACAATGATGTGAAAGTTTGGATCTACACTCACTGGCTACTTTGTTAAGTACACTTGCTTTACCTAAATACAGCTGTGAGTGTATAGCACCTTTTAATTACTAATAATGTTATTGTGTGGTAGACTAACATCTGATCATTTCAGATTCTAATATTTCTCTATAGTTCATACCCGATCCATGTTCACACCTCCTTTCTTACTTAATATTCCACAATTCATGTCTTCAATATTTTATTATATCTAACCCTTAGTATTTTTGTTCTGTATACTCTCGTATGTCTTTATTAAATGCACAGATTAATGAAATATAAAAGGAATGAATGTTTGTTTTAGAATACACCAGACGCCAGGAATCCCAAACTTTAAAACAATATTTATGTCCAAGCTTTCTTTTATGATTACTCTTTGAATTAGTAAATGGTCATTGTCTTTTGTTACATATAATTTGTTTAGTTGGCAATAGTAAATGAAAAAGTCAGTTAAAATACAGATACGATGCTCTGCAATGTGTCATGTGATCAGCTAATAACCAGAAATCAAATACACATAACTCTGTAAATGTTTGGTACAAACAGTTAATTACGGTTTAAGCTTAATCTTCGCAAGGCGCAAACGCTCAGGTCAAAATGACCCAAGCCAGAGCGAAGGCTCTCAGTTCACCTAGAGGGCTTGTCTGACAATTACTAAGGAGGTTTTTGTAACATTTAGGTGATATCTGAAATGCTCTTAAATATGAGTATGCAGCTTAATATCTTAAAACCAGAATTTCTGAATAACTAAACCTGAATAATCAACATTTCTCAAACAGCCTTTGGGCAAAAATACCTTTTTGTTTTTTTTTTAATCGAGTATAATGAGATCATATCTACACCACCAGCCAACAGGTCTACAACCTTGATATGGACATAAAGTTAAAAAATTATAATACTGAGAACTGGTTCAAGGTGGTCCAGCTCTCAGACATGCAGTGACATTGCCAGATTTAGCATTTTCATAAATGTAATAAAGATTTCACAAAACAAAAACACTGTTTTATATATTTATTACTATTTATGACATTGTTCAACTCGGGTTCCCAGACTGTAAGCGCTCTAGTTTTTGATTTGAACTTTTAAGGTCATTTGACTCTCATATTAGACAGAAAATGGCTCTATTTAGCATTTTCACATATAGACAAAAAGCTTTATAAATCTCAAACTGTGTTTAATATGTTCTTTACTATGAAAATGTTTGTTTAATCCAGGTTTCAGCAGTCTAAGTATTGTGGTTTTTGACTTTGCCATAGACTTTCAAAAAGAAGCCTCCTATACAACTGATCCAATTAAATTAAGGGCACATTGGATAAGACTTAGGATTATTTTCAGTACTGAGAACAGGTGGGTCTTCAAACTGAATTTAAATAAACTGAGTGTTTCAGCTGATCTGAGGTTTCTGGGAGTTTCTCTCAGACATGTGGAGCAAAGAAGCTGAAGGAAGCTTCTCCATGTCTGGTCCTGACTCTGGGAACTGATAAAAAAAACTGGATCCAGATGACCTGAGGGGTCTGGAAGGGTCATACTGGGTCAGGAGATCACTGATGTGTTTTGGTCCTGGACCATTCAGAGTTTTATAGACCAGCATCAGAACTTTAAAGTCTGTCCTCTGACGGACAGGCAGCCAGTGTAAAGACCTCAGAGCTGGACTGATGTGGTCCAGTTTTTTGGTCTTAGTGAGGACTGGAGCAGCAGAGTTCTGGATGAGCTGCAGGTGTCTATCTGATTTTTTAGGTAAAGATGCTGTTACAATAATCAAGCCTACTAAAGATGAATGCATGGACTAGTTTTTCCAGGTCCTGCTGGGACATCAGATCTTTTAACCTTGATGTATTTTTGAGGTGATGGTAGCCTGACTGTGTTATTGCCTTAATTTGTTTATCCAAATTTAGCTCCGTCACTACACCTGGATTTCTGGCAGGGTTGAGTAAAACTAAATTTGATTGACATGCGGTGTGCACGTTCCCCTTGCTTAGTAACCTGGGTGCACCTCCTATGAGGAAAAAACGAAAAACTGGGAATTGGTCTTCAGAAGCCTATTGGTCATGTGAGTGAATGAAGCATCACAACTGACTGTGATAGAAGAACAACCAGAGGAACCATCAATGCAACCTTCTATGAAAGTTAGTGGTGATGAAGTTAAACCTGCCAAGAAACGTTTCAGGGCCATTCATAAATTTTCCTCCAGGTTGTTCAATTCAATTAAATTCAATTTTATTTATATAGCGTCTATTACAACACAAGTTGTCTCTAGGGGCTTTCTAGAGACCCAGAACATGACCCCTGAGCAATTATTACATAAACAGCGGCAGGTAAAAACTCCCCTTTAAGAGGGAAGAAACCTTGAGCAGGACCTGGCTCATAAAGGGGGACCCTCCTGCCGAAGGCCAGCCGGGTAGAGCAAGAAATAAGAAAGAACAGAGACATAGAGACACCGTCAAAGGTACAAGACAGGATACAATAGTAACTATCATCAGTAGTCCAAAAAGACTTCTGTGTATATGGGTAATATGGATAGTTGGTGATCCACAGGGATGAGGACTGTAGGTCGGGATGTCAGCAAGTATCCAACAGACATCCATACAGATGGATCAGCTAAGGAGCTGGACTCACAGCAAATCCTGTTTGGAGCCTTCTGGCAGAAGTCCGCTGGGACCCACCATCACCCAGCCCGTGACAACAATCTGGTAAGAAGGAGATGTGATTGATGCTGCTGTACGTGGTCCGTGGTCAATGAATTAAAAAAAACTAAACTAACCTCCACAATGATGTTACAGTCTTATACACAAAACAAAATACTTCAAGTTATTGCTGCTTGTACCAGCTCTTGGATCATGGGATGTGTGTAAGTTATGTCAATAAACAGTGACACACATAATATTTTGTGATGTTCATGTGAGTCTATTTTCCACATGTAAGACTTGGTAAAGGGCAACTTACATTTTTATGTCTCAACAAGTAAACCATAGAAGTTGAAGAATATAGAAGAAGAAGAAGAAGAATTTTTTTTTTTTTTAAGTCAGACTCAGTCCTCGAGGGCTACTGTCCTGCATGTTTTAGATGCTTTCTTGCATAATCACACCTGATTTAAATTAGTGGTCAACATCAGCATGTCATCAAGGTCTGTACAACTCCGTTGATGACACAGTCAGTTGTATCACGGCGTGCTGAAGTAGGATAACAGCTAAACATGCAAGACAGCAGTTGTGGACTGGAGTCCGACCCCCCTGATCTAACTTCTATGTTGATGCTTGTTTGGATTTGTTGCAGTTCCTCGACTGGCCGCTAGAGGCTGGCTACAAAAGCGAGTCAGTCTCCATTGACTCCCATGTTAAAATGTCCAAAGAGCAGAAATAAACATATTTACAGCCAGCTCACAAAACCGCTTTGCTCTCAGTTGTTATATTTTACACTCATGACAACTATGAGGGTGGTGAGTTTTTAGTAGCATGCCAGGAGAATTTATAATAAGCAAAAAACGTATTTCTTATGTGATTGATTGTCAGTCGGCTCAGCCAATGTCTAGCTGTTATCACTTTTTCATCCATAATCATCATTTTACCACGCTTAGCGGAGCAAGCAGACATCTGTATTAACCCAGCGTCAGCTAAATGCCACTGTACTTTTTGATTTTACTGTTGAGAACGTGCTTAACTGTATATTCAGCTGTAAAAGTCTGACAGCAGCTCTGGAGATATTGTGGTGGAGATCTGCTGTAGGAACTGGGAGTAGAGCTAACTTTAACGGACATACGGTGGGCATGTTCCCGTTGGTTTCTCCAGCAACATGGTCGCTTCCTTTAATGGAGATTAAGAGGATAAAGATTTTGCTCCATCAACTTTTAACTGTCTGTGTCCAACCTCTGCTTCTCCTCACCGACAGTTTGCCCATGCCACTGGAGACCCTGTTCAGGTCCATCTGGTCTTTCTGACATTCATTTCAATCCTGAAGGTCTGAGAGATTGGTCTGGGCATCTACTTAGCAAGTCTCTAAGGGAGACCCCCAACACAAAATATTAGATCTCTCAGCTGGCCTGAGACTGGAGGTAGAGGGAGGTCTGAACCTCTCTGCTTTGGCTGCTCCCTCTGTAACTTGAACCTGGATAAGACAAACTTAATAGATATTAAACATGAACTGCGCAATGTAGTGATACGTGTTAGTTGTTTAATATTAAACTATTTTTTTAAACTGTTTGAAAGTTTAAGCAACAATAATGCTTGAAATGCTAGAAATACTTTATTTTTTTTCCACTTTGCTGTGTAATTGCATAACTTTATTTCTCATAGAACTTTATTGTGTATTATTGAAAACATTATTGAAAACTTTATTTTTTATATAATAGAGAATGATTTTTATTGGTTGATATAGAATATGTAGTAGAGGTTTTCATTAGGTGCTAATCATAATTGATGGGTGGATAGTTTATGTCAGACGTCCTTTCTTCTTCTTCTCCTCTGCATTTATCTGGACTTGGGACAGGCTCAGAAACACACATGGTTTGTGAAACTCTCAGGCTGCATTAAAAGGTTTTCTTTTCTTTTTTTTTGTTAATGTTTAACAGTTATTCAAAGGACTCAGGTCTCACCTGGACGTGATGCCACCTTGTGTCGTCAGACACAAGGTGGCGCTATGCCAGAAAAAATAGGTTTTGACTGATATCTCCTAAACCAGTGGTCTTCAACCCAGGGCCTCAAGATAGTGTGTCCTTTTGGACCCAGTGGGCTGCATGGCCATCTATGTCCCACCTTCCTGTCAATCCCAGCACGGGGCCGTGTTTCAAGTAGAGAACCAATCAGATGCTTGACTGGGTTGATTTTAGAGAACCGGATTTTGTTCCACCAGTCCAGAGAGTGGATTTGTTCCATCTCTGCTGGCTGGGGTGGGTAAGAGTCTTGAAACGTTCCTTTGAAACACATGTCTTCACATCCTGTAAGGACTGGCTTTATTTCCTACACTTTCTTATTTTTTCATAATTTCACGTCTTTAAAGTATCTAATACGGATTAAGTAGATTCGTTTTTATTTCACAGTGGTATAAAGAGAGGCAGAATTGGTGGATTTTCTTTCAGGATGTTGCTCCCAGAGACAAAGGACAGCAGATGAAAAGAGCCAAGAGGCTGGGACCGGCCTGTGTTCCAACAAAGGGAGTGCCGCGTCTAAACCACGGCCACCCCCATCTTTTTGAACCAATTATTGTATCTTATGCAAGTATGTATCATGCTGTAAAATCTTTGTGCACTGATCATTTTTTATCCACTTCTGGGAGGCTCACACAATCAGAACTGGTCCTTGTAGGCCTGCAAGTTTGGTTTGAAACTCCAAATAAATTTCCTTAAATGAGAGGAGTTGTTTGTCCTCTTTTATTTTGTGTCCTCTCCAGATAAACAAATATGCTCTGGCAGAACTGAGGGTTTCAGCATTCCAGCAGTTTTCTGGAAGCTCGTACCATATATCTGACCGGTGATGACATGTTTAGCCGCATGTTGTCGCTCCATCGTTGGTTGTCTCGGTGGTGTTCAGAAAACAACGTGGCCTTTATTGACAATTGGAAGACGTTTTGGGGAAAACCTGGTCTGATTAGAAGAGACGGCATTCATCCCACCCGGGATGGAGCTGCTCTTATCTCTAGAAATCTGGCTGATATTATTAGATCCTCCCCTGACAATCCAGGGTCCAGGCCGGGATGCAGAGCTGCAGTCTTACACGCTTCTCTGCTGCTTCTCGAGGACTATCGCCTGCCAATAAAAAGGTAGAAGTAAATGATGTAATTGGAGATTCTAACGAGGTGCAAAGTAAAATAGATTTAGTATCAATTCCCCATCCTCCAAAAGTTCACCAAGCGCAACGTGATAGATGTGTTAATCTAAATATTACCTCGTCAAACTAAAAGCAAATACGCATTTAGTGCAAACTAAAGACCAAAAAATTAGATGCGGATTACTAAATAAATGATCTTTAAGCTCCAAGTCTCTATTAGTAAACGATCTAATTACTGAGACCCGGAGTGACATTTTCTGTTTAACAGAAACGTGGCTCCAAGGGGAAGAGTACGTTAGTTTAAATGAATCGACGCCGTCCGGTTACTTTAATTATCATATTCCTCGAATCACAGGTCGAGGTGGGGGAGTAGCGGCGATCTATGACTCCAGTCTTCAAATAAAATACAAACCTAAATGCAATTATAATACGTTTGAAAGCCTCACGCTTAGTTTAAAACTGCCGATCTGGAAATCAGAGAAGCCAGTTTTGTTAGTGGTAGTTTACCGGCCTCCTGCTGGAGCTTATCTGGAGTTTCTGTCTGAGTTCTCAGATTTCTTATCTAGTTAATTGATCAGTACAGATAAAGTCATTATAGTAAGCGACTTTAACATTCATATGGATGTTGACAACGATAGTCTCAAATTGGCTTTTGATTCTCTTCTAGAATCGATGGGGATTTTACAAAAAGTTAACGAACTGACGCATTGTCTTAATCATACTCTTGATCTGGTCCTCGTCTACGGTGTAGAACTTGATAATCTGTTAGTGTTGCATGTAAACTCCCTCCTATCCGACCACTATTTAATAACGTTTAAATTCAACATTGTCAGCGTTACACATATTAGGAGGAATTACTTTAGCAGATGTCTATCCGATAATGCTATTACTAAATTTAGGGAGGCCATTGCTCTTCATCTTCTTACAGTGGAACATAGTGAAGCAGTTGAGGGCTGTGACCTCGGTTCTACCTCTGCAGACGTTGATTTCCTTGTCGGTAGCACTGCAGATGTGTTGCACTCAGTTTAGATGTAGTTGCTCCTTTGAGAAAGAGGGTCTCTAACCGTAGGAGCTTAACTCCCTGGTTTAACTCACATATTCGTATGTTAAAACAGAAAGCGCGTAACATGGAAAGAAAGTGGTACTCTTGTAGGTCTGTAGATATTTATTGTAGGTCTGTAGATATTTATTTTGCATAGTATATAAAAAAGCGCTTCGCAAAGCTAGAACAGACTATTATTCAGTGTTAATAGGGGATACTAAAAATTACCCACGTTTTCTGTTCAGCACTGTAGCCAGGCTGACAAAGAGCCACAACTCTGTTGAGCCGTGCATCCCTGCAGCTCTCAGTAGTGAAGACTTTATGAGCTTCTTTAACAATAAAATTGTCAGAATTAGAGAGGAAATCGGCCAGGCCCTCCCGGCAGTGGCTGTGGGCATTTCTTCAGCTTCGGCGACTCCCTTATGCTCGGACCTGACTCTGGACTGTTTTGTTCCTGTTGACCTCTCTGAGCTGACCTCAGTCGTCAATAGATCTAAATCATCCACGTGTCTGTTAGACCCCATCCCAACTCGACTACTTAAAAATGTTT
The DNA here is from genome assembly GCA_014839995.1 of Xenentodon cancila. NCBI lineage: Eukaryota > Metazoa > Chordata > Actinopteri > Beloniformes > Belonidae > Xenentodon > Xenentodon cancila. Next base: position 5,978,217 of record CM026218.1, on the reverse strand, counting down.
TCTCTCTTATTGGTGCGACAATACTGGAACATATCAACTTGTCCCTGGTCTTGGGATATGTGCCACAGCCTTTTAAAGTCGCAGTAATCGAACCATTACTTAAAAAACCCTCTCTTGACCCAGACATTTTAGCTGACTATAGACCGATTTCCAACCTTCCATTTATCTCTAAAATTCTGGAAAGGGTAGTTGCAAGCCAGCTGTGTGACCATTTGTATAGAAATGATCTATTTGAAGTTTTTCATTCAGGGCTCAGAATGCATCATAGCACAGAAACAGCACTGGTTCGAGTCTCGAATGACCTTCTTATGGCCTCAGATAATGGGATAGTGTCCATACCGGTTCTGCTGGACCTCAGTGCTGCTTTTGTTACTATAGATCACAACATTTTACTGCAGAGACTAGAGTATGTTGTTGGGATTAAAGGGACAGCTCTAGATTGGTTTAAATCATATCTGTCTGATAGATTCCAGTTTGTTCATGTTCATGAGGTTTCTTCAGTACAGACAAGGGTCTGCTATGGTGTCCCACAGGGTTCAGTGCTAGGGCCAATCTTGTTCAGTTTATACATGCAGTCCTTAGAAATTATTATACGGAACCACGGCATTAATTTTCATTGTTATGCTGATGACACACAGCCGTATCTGTCTATGAGGCCAGATGAAACAGAACCATTAGACAAACTTCAGATGTGTCTTTAGGACATCAAGGACTGGATGTCCACTAATTATTTGCTCCTAAATTCTTATAAAACAGAGGTTGTTGTTTGTGGTCCCAAACAGCTTAGGAAGGAATTAGATGGTCTTGCGATGGCCTCCAGTAAAACTGTGCAAAACCTTGCCGTTATATTCTATCAGGATTTGTCATTTAAACAGCATATTAATCAGGTTTGTAAAACCGCGTTTTTCCACCTCCGTAATATCACAAAGATTAGGAGCATCCTCTCCCAGAGTGATGCTGAAAAACTAATTTATGCGTTTGTATCTTCTAGACTAGATTACTGTAACGTGTTGTTGGCTGGATGTCCAAGTAATTCTCTGAACAGCCTCCAGCTGATCCAAAATACAGCAGCGCGAGTGCTGACAGGAATCAACAAGAGAGACCACGTCTCTCCAGTTTTAGCTTCCCTCCATTGGCTCCCCGTAAAATTTAGAATCCAATTCAAAATTTTATTACTTGCATATAAAGTGTAAAATGGCCTAGCGCCGCGATATTTGCATGACTTGATAATACTGTACGTTCCTAATAGAGCTCTCCGTTCTCAGGGTGCAGGTTTACTCATAGTTCCTAGAGTATTCAAATGTAGATTTGGAGGACGGGAACCAACTTCCAGTTTGGGTTAAGGAGGCTGATAGCACCTCCACCTTTAAAACTAAACTGAAAACATTTCTGTTTAATAAAGCATATAGTCAGTGTATATTTATAACCTTAATGTGTCAGGGCCAGTAGTCAAAGCTGCAGCTACAGGACCAGTTTAGAGCAGCTCATCTTAAACAGCTTTGGCGTAGATATGCTGCTATAGGCCTATGCTGCAGGGGGGCACCAACATGATCCACTGAGTGGTGCCCTTCATCTCCTCTGTTTCTCTTTGCCTTCCTTGTTTCTTCTTCACCTCAATCCTCAGTTATTAACAGTATCCCATAAGCATAATTGTGGTCCATTGTTCTTGTAGTTTGTTGTGCTGGTCTGACCCCTCTTTTCCTCTTATGTACATGTCCTGCGAACCAGAGCCTCAGCAGCTGTCTTGTACCTTTGACGGTGTGTCTTTGTCTCTATTCTTTCTTTACTTCCTGCTCTACCTGGCTGGCCTTCGGCTGGAGGGTCCCCCCTTATGAGCCAGGTCCTCTCAAGGTTTCTTCCCTCTTAAAGGGGAGTTTTTCCTGCCACTGTTTGGCTCAAGGTTTTTCTTCCACTAGGGAAGTTTTTACCTGCTGCTGTTTATGTAATAATTGCTCGGGGGTCATGTTCTGGGTCTCTGGAAAGCGCCTAGAGACAACTTGTGTTGTAATAGACACCATATAAATAAAATTGAATTGAATTGTATATAGCATAAATCTGAATGCTGCTTCTCCATGTTTCGTTCTGATTCTGGGGACACACAGTAGACCTGAACCAGAAGAGGTCTGGATGGTTGATATGGCAACAACAAGTCTCTGGTGTATTTTGGTCCTAAACCATTCAAGCATTTATAAACTAACTGAACTAACTAAAAAAGGAAATGTGTATAATTCATATAGTAATTTATATAGCGTTTAAGTCAAAATGATGACTTTTAGCAGTTTTGTAAAGTCGCCTGGGTCGTGTTTTCTGTATCGTTGCGGTCGATGCCACATGGGGGCGCCAAAGACACGGTGATAATAGTTTAGCTGCAGAAGAAGAAGTGCTTTCCTGTGGAGTTCACTTGTTGAATGACAGCAGAGAAAAGTTTGCGGATTTCACTGTTTTGGAACAACATTCCTTTCTTTGGCGTGGATTAGCCGCGTCTGTGTCACCTGACCGTGACATTTGCTCGGAAATATGCGGGATCGAACAAAAGAATTAGGAAACGTGAGTTTCAAAGTTAGCGGCTAACACTAGCCGTCGCACACTAGCCTGCTAGCGCTTCTAAACTGAGTAAAATATGTTAAATTGACCTCGTTTGTATTCGAAGAGTGAAACAGAGCATGTTATCAAAGTAAGAAAGTTACAAATGCTCTTTACCCGGACGCTCAGTTGGACAACATTGTACTCCGACTTCCGTTTGCAGCCGCTCGCAGGCCGGGACCCGGACCCGAACGGGGTCGAGAACCGGATCGGTGATAACACTTGGTTGTTCAGATTTTTGCAGAACAACTATTGAAAATTGCATATCTATGAAGGCGGAAGCAGTTTCAAGTGTTCCTAAGTCATTTACCGGCTCCAGAACTCAAAACTGCATTTTGTGCTTCTGAAGCTCTGAAAGTCTCATTTCGTCGGTTTTGACAGCTGCTTCTGCAGTAATATAACCCGTAACATTTTACTCCTTGAGCGCCAGTGAGATTATGTTAGGAGTTGGTTTAAATGTTCTTACAGAAAAAACTAAAATAAACACCTACTCTCTTTGATGGAAGTGCAGTATAATGGGATAAAATACAAGAATGAGAAATCTGTTCATGAATTCATCCTCATTGTATTTAAACACAATTCAACGCTTCAAGTGTTTGAGGGATGTGCAGGCTCCAGGACAGAAGTCTGCATATTGTGTTCCTCTCGCTGATTGAAGCTCAAAAAGCGGATCTCTGTGATAACACTGTTGTTTCTTTATGATTTTTGTAGGAAAGCTACAGAACATCTTAACTGACCTGTCTGATATTATTCTGAAACTGCTTTGCCCTTCATACGAACACACAAATTATAATAATTATCATGGACAGAGAGGGGGAAAGTAGAATATGACAGAATACAATACTCGATCAATAACTGATTCGTTGTACACAGTTTCTCACTCTTGTGCTAATAAATCATTCTGAAATATATGAATGTTTCCTCTGTCTTCACCTGTTTATATTTTAGACTATTTTAATCAATGATGTTTTGTCATATACATAAAGACAGGTAGGTGGTCACTAATGTCATTAAGTAATATCCTGCTATTAGTATTATTTATCACATCACTAGTATATAAAGTGTGTTGTCAAGTTAATGTGGTGCAACCATGTGGTTTTAAACCTCTAAATCGTTTTTTAAGTCATTTTAAAGATTTTTTTTGTTACATTTTTAATATCTTTAAAGTCCATTAAGCTTGAAATATGATTTAGTGTTCCAGTCTTTATTAAATCTTCAACCTAAATTAAGGTGGCCTCATATCTCATACTCATGACATATCATATTATAACCTCAAACATATTTTATTTTTGTGCAACTTTTATGTTTATGAGCAGCATCAGATCTCCCAGCAAATATAAATACTAGCCTAATTGTTTGGTATTTCATGAACAAATTTGCTCTGTTGAACTTCAGCTGTTTCTGACTAACAATATAATGCATAGTGTATTTATATCAACTAATAAACAAAAATATTTAACTGCACAACCAATAAACACTCTAGCCTTATCTTTTCAAGACATTTAGTTGTAGATTTATCTTTTGAGAAGATTTTTCTTTTACTTTACCCATTTTCCACCACGTTTTATTCATTAGGGATGGCCTCAAATGTGACTCCTCTAGTGGTTAAAGATAAACACTCCAAAATGAGAGATTATAATATTATTTACACATCTACTGTAAAAGATGGACTATCTTACAAACAAAATATATATGAACTTGCAAACAATATTGAAATGTTATTAAATTATTGCAGTTTATTCTTAAATTTTCACAAGAAATTCATTGTGACTGAAAATGATCATCAACATCATGGAAACGGTCTGTAGAGGAGAAAGGCAGGTCATCTTCACACTGCTGCTGATGGACTGGAACATCTTTCCTTATCTTTGTGTCTTCAGACGGGCTTGAAGAACCTGGAGAAGACTTTGTGATAGCTTTGGAAATGTTTGTGAACTTCACTGATAGTCAATTTCCCAGTGAGATTCGTGCTCTTTCGTGCCTGTTAGTGCTGATGTTACTTTCTATTCACAGGAAAAAATATCTTCTGTTCTGTTTTGATTGTGAGGTTCTCACAGATGTGCTGTTGATGTGTTCTTGGGCCATTTCACAAAAACTATAGCAGAACTGATTTATTGAGATGTATCGATGGGGATGATGTGGACTATCACTACAAAGTTGTTTAAAATCCACAATAATGGTACAAGTGGAGAAATCTTTGGTCCATGACAGAGAGAAACAACAGTGTGCCCTCACTCCTAAAGACAATTTAGAATCACCAATCGACCTAAGATCAATGTTTTTGGGGTATGGGAGGAAGCCTGAGCACCAGGAGAGAACCCATGCAGACACGTGAAGAACCCAGCTGGGATTCAAACTGGGAATCTTCCTGCTGTGAGGTGACAATGCTGACCACCACACCGCCGTGCTGCCCTGACTTTTTCTAACTTAACTTTTGAGAGCTACACGTGTTGAAAAAGGAAAATGTTGACAGAAAGGAAGAAGATCTTCTGATGTGTGGCTCTGATCGAATTCATTGTCTTCATTTATTTTCATTTCTTCTGCCAGATGCAACAAGACTTGAACAACCTGGAGAAAAATTTGCGAATGGCTCTGAAACGTTTCTTGACAGGTCTAACTTCATCACCACTAACATTCATAAAAGGTTGAATTGATGGTTCCTCTGGTTGTTCTTCTATCACAGTTAGTTGTGATGCTTCTTCAGAGGAAATATCTTGACAAGTTCTGCTTCTGGTAAAATGGTAATTTGAGATGTCCTGTAGGTCATTTTTCAAAGATCCTGGTCCTGATGTTATTTCCTCTTTATCAAAATGATTCTCGGTCAGGTCAATCGAGATCATCTTTAGGTCTTTTGTCATTGATTCTGGTCCTGATGTTATTTCTTCTTCATCAGGAGTAATGTCAGTCAGGTCATTTAATATGTCCTGTAGGTCTTTTTTCAACAATCTTGGTCCTGATGTTATTTCCTCCTCATAAGGAGTAATATCAGTCAGTTCATAGGAGATCTTCTGTAGGTCATTTTTCAACGATCCTGGTCCTGATGTTATTTCCTCCTTATCAAAATGATTCTCAGTCAGATCAATCGAGATCATCTTTAGTTCTTTTGGTATCGATTCTGGTCCTGATGTTATTTCCTCATCACAAATATTTTCAGTCAGGTCATTTGATATGTCCTGTAGGTCTTTTGTCAACGGTCCTGGTCCTGATGTGATTTCCTCCTTATCAAAAGGATTCTCAGTCAGGTCAGTCGAGATCATCTTTAGTACTTTTGGTATCGATTCTGGTCCTGATGTTTTTACTTCTTCGTCAGGAGTAATATCAGTCAGGTCAATCGAGATCATATTTAGGTCTTTTGTCATCAATTCTGGTCCTGATGTTATTTCTTCATCACAAATATTTTCAGTCAGGTCATTTGATATGTCCTGTAGGTCTTTTTTCAACGATCCTGGTCCTGATGTTATTTCCTCCTCATCAGGAGTAATATCAGTCAGTTCATTTGAGATGTCCTGTAGGTCATTTGTCAAAGAAACTGGTCCTGATGTTATTTCCTCCTTATCAAAATGATTCTCAGTCAGGTCAATCGAGATCATCTTTAGGTCATTTGTCAAAGATCCTGGTCCTGATGTGTTTTCTTCTTCATCAGGAATAATATCAGGCAGGTCAATAAAGGTGTTCTGTAGGTCTTTTGTCAAATATCCTGGTTCTGATGTTATTTCCTCCTTATCAAAACTGATTTCAGTCAGTTCATTGGAGATCTTCTGTAGGTCTTTTGTCAAAGATCCTAGTCCTGATGTTAGTTCTTCCTTATCAGAAATATTTTGTGGCAGGTCATTTGAAGTGTCCTGTACTTTTTCTCCCTTGTTGGCATTTATGCTATTCTCTTTTTGATTTGTTGTAGAAAAGCTGATTTCCTCCTCGACTTGGCACACTTTCATCATTTCCTTTGCCCTGATCAAATAAGGGCTGTTATGGTCAGCAGGAAAGTGTTTGAACGTGAAAAAGTTGTGATTGAGCGCTTCACTTGGTGTGATTCGTTTTCTTGGATGCACCTCTAACATCTGACTGAGGAGGTCGATAAATGCCATTGTGTCTTCATAAACAATTGGGTTCCTTCTTTGTGGTTGCCTTATTAGCAGGTTTTTGAAGGAAAAAAAGTTACCAGAAGTGCGACAATGTTCCAAAATATCCTCTCCGGTTTCCAGTGTGTATTGTTCTGGAGATTTCAGCCACCACATACACTCAGGATCCTCCTGCACTAGATCAAAAAAGCTATCTGCATTAAATGCCTCGTCTAGGAAAGCATTGTCAGGTTGTCCATTTAACTGGATGATCATCCTCATGGCCTCGTACTCGCACTCATATGGGTATATGTCATCTCCAAGGTACAAAAAAGCCAGAACACAGCCTAGAGACCACATATCAATCCCTTCATCTAATGTGGGATGGTGCAGCAGGACCTCGGGGGACCTGTAAGCAAGATTCTGGATGACACCATTCGTCCACAAGTTGGACACCTCCGTTGCAAGACCAAAATCAATGAGTTTGACTTTGAAGGGCTCTGACTTGTGGTTCACCAGCATTATGTTGTCTGGTTTGATATCCCCATGGACCAGATTGATGCTTTTCAGTGCCTTCAGAGCCACCAGCATCTGCTGAGCAATTACACGAATTTCATTTAGTTGAAGAGGTTTGAAGTCCCTCCTTAGCATGAAATCAAATAAGCTGGTGTCCAACAACTCATAGACCAGACAGAAATGGTTGTTATGCATGAAATGGTCAGTTAACTTCAGCAGGTTATTTTTGTCGGGGTCCAACTTACTGACTTTTTCCATTGTTCTAGCTTCATTTTTGCCCTCTTTGACACCATCTCTTCTAATTACTTTAACTGCCACAAGCTCCTTCTTTTGGGGTATTCTGCATCTGGCCACTTTTCCGTAGGTCCCCTGACCGAGGAAGTCTTCAATGTGGTAATCACATGTAGGACCAGAGAGAACTTCATTGTGCTGAACAGTGAAAAGAGAGTTGGATGTAAAACCGTTGCTCTGCATTTTTGGTTGCTGAAAGCTTCCACAAGATAAAACACGAATGGACTCTGAGAAATATCACAGTGGAATGAGTTTGACGGTTAACTGCAGGTCTTACTAACCCCCAACAACTGACGTCATAGTAGGGCGTTGACGTCAGAGATGGGACGTCACGTTACTAAACACGTGACTGGTTTCTGAAGCTTCGTTTTTCTTCATACTTACTGCGCACAAACCTGTTGCCCGGGAAACCGACTTGAAACCTTCGGGAGACCGACGAGAATCCGACGGAAACCGTCGGAAACCGAGGGGAACACGCCCACCGTATGTCAATCAGCTGTTGCCACCGCCAGGTCCTCCAACGTAAGACGTTTTGCAGTACCTCGAGTGGCCGCTGGAGGTCAAACGCGAGTCAATTCCCAATTGACCCCCATGTTAAAATGTACAAATTTGGAAGAGAAATAAACGTATTTACAGCTTAACTCAAAAAAAACGTTTGTTTCAATCGTCTGATTTCACACCCAGGGAAGATCTGAGGGGGTTGAATTTGTTGTACCAGACCAGGGAAATAAAAGAAAAGCAATACATTTATTATATTTAAAGTATCTGATACTTTTTAGCTCATTTAAAGGTTCTTTTGTGCTGTAAAAAGAATTGTAATGGCCTGTGGAGGATTGAGAAGGATGTTCTTGGTCCTGTGTTGTGAGAGCTGCTGCAAAGACGAGACAGTCAGGACATCTGTTGTGTTCTGCTACACGTTTACACCCACATGCTTTGTTATGTTAAGAGCTTTGCTCAACCTTTAGTTGAATATCCTGTCTTATAAGACACACACCCTGCACATCCAACATTTACAGAAGTTGTGATTAGAGCACAGCTGCCTCGTGCTTAATGTCAAATTGTGTAAGATTGCAAAGAAAGCAGTCAGATGAGCGATAAAGAGAGGCAGAATTGGTGGATTTTCTTTCAGGATGTTGCTGCCAGAGAGAAAGGACAGCAGATGAAAAGAGCCAAGAGGCTGGGACCGGCCTGTGTTACAATAAAGGGAGAGCCGCGTCTAAACCACGACCACCCCCATCTTTTTGAACAAATTATTGTATCTTATGCAAGTATGTATCATGCTGTAAAATCTTTGTGCCCTGATCATTTTTATCCACTTCTGGGAGCTCACACAATCAGAACTGGTCCTTGTAGGCCTGCAAGTTTGGTTTGAAACTCTAAATTCCCTTAAATGGGAGGAGTTGTTTGTCCTCTTTGATTTTGTCTCCTCTCCAGATAAACAAATAGGCTCTGGCAGAACTGAGGGTTTCAGCATTCCAGCAGTTTTCTGGAAGCTCGTACCATATATGTGGAGCATAAATCTGAATGCTGCTTTTCAATGTTTCGATCTGATTCTGGGGACACAGAGTAGACCTGAACAAGAAGACCTGAGAGGTCTGGATGGTTGATATGGCAACAACAAGTCTCTGGTGTATAATATGGTTCTACACCATTCAAGCATTTATAAACTAACTGTGTTTTTGTGCGGGAACACCACAGTAATCAGTATCTGAAGTAATGTGGACTCTGTACTGGTCTGTTGTGGTGAAGAGGGAGTACAGTTATGCAAATAAAAAGAAAACAACACAGAAGAAAACGATGTTTGAAAATAACAACAACAAAGGAAATGTGTATAATTAATATAGTAATTTATATAGTGTTTAAGTCAAAATGATGACTTTTAGCAGTTTTGTAAAGTCGCCTGGGTCGTGTTTTCTGTGTCGTTGCGGTCGATGCCACATGGGGGCGCCAAAGACACGGTGATAATAGTTTAGCTGCAGAAGAAGAAGTGCTTCCTGTGGAGTTCACTTGTTGAATGACAGCAGAGAAAAGTTTGCGGATTTCACTGTTTTGGAACAACACTCCTTTCTTTGGCGTGGATTAGCCGCGTCTGTGTCACCTGACCGTGACATTTGCTCGGAAATATGCGGGATCGAACAAAAGAATTAGGAAACGTGAGTTTCAAAGTTAGCGGCTAACACTAGCCGTAGCACGCTAGCCTGCTAGCGCTTCTAAACTGAGTAAAATATGTTAAATTGACCTCGTTTGTATTCGAAGAGTGAAACAGAGCATGTTATCAAAGTAAGAAAGTTACAAATGCTCTTTACCCGGACGCTCAGTTGGACAACATTGTACTCCGACTTCCGTTTGCAGCCGCTCGCAGGCCGGGACCCGGACCCGAACGGGGACAGGACGGGTACTGGACCTGGACCCGGACGGGCACCGGGTCGGATCGGGTCGGGACAGGGCTTGGACGGGGACGGGCCAGGACGGGAACGGGCCGGGTTCGGGTCGAGACGGGGCCGGCACGGGGCGGCTCCCGGCGCCCGATCAGACGCCGACCGGATCTCAGTGCAGCCCTCACTGGTTTTTCTCTGTATTTCTGTAACTGCAGGACGCGGATGGTTCGGATGAGGATGAAGAGGGTAAAGCTCTGATGATCAAACCTGGAACATCTTTAGCAAAAGATGAGAAGGAGAATGAAGCTTTCTTCAAAAAGGTGATTAATTAAGGACACTTAAAGTGATACTTCCGTAGTTCTGTCAGGTTATTTGTTCAGTTTTTTATTATTATTTTACTTTTGGGACTAATCGCATATCTTAATGCAACTATGTTCAATTCAGTTTTATTTATATAGCATCTATTACAACACAAGTTGTTTCTAGGATCTTTCCAGAGAACACGAACATGACCCCCGGGCAAATATTACATAAACAACAGCAGGTAAAAACTCCCCTGGTGGGAGAAAAACCTTAAGTCAAACAGTGGCAAGAAAAACTCCCCTTTTAAGAGGGAAGAAACCTGGATCAGGACCTGGCTCATTAGGGGGGACCCTCCTGCTGAAGACCAGCCGGGTAGAACAGGAAATAAAGAGAGAACAGAGACATAGACACATCGTCACAGGTACAAGACAGGATACAATAGTATAATTATCCATCAGCAGCAGAACTAAGACTTATCAGAGTCAGAGTCTGTGTATAAATGGGTGATATATGGATAGTTGGTGATCCACATAGACGAGGACTGCAGGTCAGGATGTCAGCAGATATCCAACAGAGACGTCTACACAGAGAGGTGGAGGTAAACACTGGGATGGTCAGAGGGAGGGACTGCTGTGCAACTATGTGCTGTAAATGTCTGTCCTGCTTCTTTCCCAAGTTTGTTTTGTCAACATTTTAGTTCTCACTAATCCCAGTGTCCTTGAAACTGAGCTGCCACAAACCATAATGATCCAGGCTTACTACGATGCTGTAAAAATAAAGATGCACTGATTTGATATGGACATCGGGTATCCGTCCCATTAACGTGTACATTGTTGGATCTGATGTGAGATGAAGGGGCAGATCTATCTATGCACTTCAGATCTGTGTGTGTGCCATGTGTCAGCTGCACTTGCAGTATTTTAGTTATCAATGAGGAACCTCAGTTGTGTTTGTGTGTTGCAATGCTATATTTTGTTTAAAATAAAAGTAATACAGTAAGTCAGAAAGTTGGATGCCTTCAGCCTCTTCCACGCTTCAGTGGTGCTGGGTTTGTTTTGACTCATATTCAAAGTCTGGGTTTTGGTATTAGAATAGACAGGCGAGATAATACATTATAGAAGTCTTACTCCTGATAGCTAAATACTTCAGTCTACTTGGTCGTCAGTAGTAACGGTAGTAAGTAGTTCAGTCAGATGTTTTTTTTTTTTTGTTTGTTTGTTTTTTATATAGCGCATATTAATACAATAATTATATTGCATATCAGACTATATTTATAGGCATTAGAAAGTATTTATTTCTAAAGATACTAGTTGCAAGATAACACCAAATCTAACTTTTTTTTTTTTTTATTAAAGTGTAATATAGTCTTTGTTTAAAGTTATTCGTTTCAGTTTCACAGAAAAACAAACATTTTATTTGAGACAGAGATGTTGATGCAGACACCCTGATAAACTGTTCAAAGGTCTGGATCCACAAAAACAGACTTGTGGATCTGACACAAAACTGACTTTTGTTTCTTAGTTTGTTCAGGCGCTTTGGAATATCTTAATGTTTCGCCTGTGCTGAACGTCAACATGGGATAGATATGATCCAGGAGGACATCTTGCTGTTTCAGCACTTGAGGAAAAAAGATGCTGACAGGAAAATAAAACTTCCTCATTTTCATGCAAGTTGACTTCTTTTCAGGATAAACTTGTGAAAAGTGAAAATGAAAACATCTTCTCCAGCTTGGTTGTCATGTTTAAACGTAAGAAGAGGTAGAATAAATGGGTCCTAAAATTAAAAGCAGTTTTGGAGGATCCCTGATAGTTCAGTGTAACAAGACAAAGGCTGGAGGTGTCTTTGCTCCGTACTGGTCAGTGATGTCTACGTCGAGGTGTCCAAATGTGTCCTTTATAAAACGCGTGATAATGTTACAGATTAATAGTTATCAATACAGTGTGAGCATCATAATCTGGCAATCCAACAGACAAACATCCCTGTGTGTATGAGAGCTGAGCCCAGCTGTCATGTAGTAGTCTGCACTTTTGGCTTTGGTAAATATTGGCAGAATAATACTGAAAGCAAGCCGAGGTCTTCAGTGTAAAAGTGAAAGTCCACTGAAAAAGCTGCAGTCTCCCAGCCTCGTAGTGCTCTCCACACGTCAGCAGACGGCTGAATAATCCAACGTACGTCACACTTTCAACAAAAGAACGTTCTCTAAGATGCTCTGCAAAGACTTCAACAGGTCATGTTACAGTAATACGGTTAATTCTGGTTAATTTCCTGGTAATAATGTCCTCAAATGCTTTTCATTAACCAGTTAAACCAACTAAATAAAAAAATAAAGCCTTAGAAATAAGATGCAGAGATCAGGAAATGTATGCAACAAGTTTATTCCCAGTTTAATTTGCTTCTTCATGTCCCTGGAAAGATGTGAACAAATTAAATGAAGTATTTTGTGTTGAGACTGCTGCAGTTTATTTGTCGAGAAAGATTGTTGAGGAAAAAGGTGTCTTGTTGTTGGGTTTAGTTTTATATGTTTACACATGTTTAGAAAAGGACTTATGTCTTGGTGCTTAAAGGAAGATGTTCTGGGTTCTTGTTTGTGGAATTCCTCTGTGTTCAGTGACTTTAAGAACTTTATTTTTTTTAACTTTGCAGACAGAAATAGACGACGCTGCAACCTGCTGTAGAGCTAAGAAAACCAGGGCTATTTATTGACACGGTGTATTAGGACATGACATCTGCAGACGGGTTATTTCAGAGGAAGAGTGAAGGAATCAGATTGAGCACGTTTAGGTGATCAGACGAGTTTTTCTACTCAGACGTTATGAAAAAGGTCAAGTTCAAACAGGAATCAGTCTGGATTCAGCAAAGATGTGACGATGGATTTCTGTGGGTCAAAGCCAGAAAAGACCGACGCTTTACTGTGGAGCCAAGTGCCAAGCTATTTATTGCAGAACGTGGTGTTGGATGTATGTCACGGTGCTTTCATCGCATTAGTTGTTTGAAATATCAAAATCGGATTTTTACAGTGATACATCATTAAAATACAATTAAAAAATAATTTGGTGGAAACAGATATGTACATCTTAATTACCAAAGAAGTGCTGCTTATTATCGTATTACGGGTTGTTTTTTTTTTGTTGTTGTTTTTTTTGTATGAAATATTATATGTAGTATAGGGAGTGGTGGCCTAGTGGTTACAGTGGTGGGCTTGGGCGTGGAGGACCCAGGTTCAAGCCCAGGGCTGCCCACAATGGTAAATCACTGGGGGCCCCTGAGCAAGGCCCTTAACTCCCAATTGCTCACTAGTGAAACTAGTTGATGGGTTAAAAGCAGAGACTAATTTCAGTGTGCATTGTACATACAGCGTGTCCATGATGTCCACACTCACAAGAATGATCAGAAAAATTATTAGATTCATTTTGAATTTGGACTTAACTGGAATGAATTAGATTATACTTGACCTGTGATCAGTTGTAATATAATTTGAGTGAATTGGACTGCATCTAACTCGTTCCTATGCATTATCCACTGAGATGACTTTTGTTTTGAAATTGCGCCATAATATAATTTCCGCCAAAATAAACTGAATTAAAGCGAACAAATCCTTAAATGTCAGCCTCTTTATCTTCTTCAGGTGCATGAAATTACTGAGGGGCTGCAGAATTTCAAAAGGATGGTGTCCGACCTGGAGAACAAGCAGAAAACGGTCCTGGGCGTGGCGCTGCCAGAGGAGAGTATGTATGCTCACGTAGGAACGCCACTTTTTAACTACACTAGCACGCGGATTTAAGGATCTGTGCCCTTGCTTCACTTTCTAGAAGTGTCCACACAAAGGCCTGTCACACTGTTACATTTTAAGATGCGTTTGCTGAAATGGATTTCTTCTGGGGTCAGGTATGAAGAAAGAGCTGCAAACTCTGCGAGAGGAGATCAAAACGTTGGCCAGCCAGATCCAGAGGAAGCTGAAGAGTAAGTGTTTGAGAGTTTCAGTTAATTTTTTCGCCTCAACTCACTCAAATGTGACATATCCACAACCTCTTTACAGGTATTGAACCCAAGAAGACGGAGGATGATGGAAAATATATTCCCATAAATGTTCGGATGCAGCGCACTCAAGTAGGATCTCAGCCAGAAATCAGACGTTTAACCTTTAATCGTCTGTTTTCTAATCCTCTCATTACATCTCAAGCTGCCACGACAACATTTCCTTTTTCATTTCAGTCAATACTTTACTTTTAATTCACAATACCTTTAAACAGCTACACAACAACACCAATGTGTAACTTACTTGGTGAAGGCAGGTTTTAGTTTGAGTGTGTTGATTTTTCTGAGAATTGTGCATTTTACCCACAACAGCTTAACACTGAGTTTCTCTTTAAATGCATGTCTTATAGTGTAACAAGCTCACTCCATAGCAACAAAGATGCTCCTCTCTTCCAGCATGGCATCCTGTCGAAGGAGTTTGTGGAGCTGATGGGCCACTGCAACACCATCCAGGCCCAGTACAGAGACCGCAACGTGGAGAGGATCCAGCGGCAGCTGAAAATCAGTGAGTACGCCATGGACGGCGGGTTTTGTGTGTTTTGTGTGGGTGTGTTGGGTTTGCAGTGTGTGGTTTCGTCTGATCAGTTTCCCACTGCCCCCACTCGAGAGCACTGGAGCAGGTTTCAGTCCTGTGACAGTCATCAAGTCGCATCTTTTTCTCCATTTTCTGTTTCAGTACACACTTCACTACAGTAGAAAGGTTGATGCTTCAGTTCTGATGTTGTTCAATTTTATCAGTGTAAAGAGTATCTCGCTCGTTAGATTAATTTAGTTCAATGTTATCTCACTAAAATGCAGTAAGACCTTTACAACAAGTGTGCCTTTTATGCCACCATAGGTTCAGTTTAGCTTCCAGCAGCAGATCAGCCTCAGGGGAGTTCAAATGTAGCACAGCTTGAAGTTAGGCAACGTTTTTTATTTTTGACATCCTGCATAAAAAAATATAATACTCCCACCTTCAAATAATCAAACAAATGGGGAAGTCGGGGAAGCGACAGGACGTCGCCGTCTCAGAGTTGAACCTGAGCTTGAAGTCTTCAGCTGTTGAGCAACAGAAGATGGTTTGTTGTAGTGCGTCTCAAACAGCTCTCAAACTGCATAATTGAGGGCTGGTGTGGTGTAAATTGATGCAACTGGTATATTTATGCTTGTTTTTCTTTTCTGTTTGAATCTGCCGCTCAGCTGGCACCAACGTGACGGATGAGGAGCTCGACACGATGCTTGAGAGCGGCCAGACGGATGTCTTCACCCAGAACGTGAGTAAGCGCGAGCAGGGAGGAGGTGTGACTGTCTGAGAGCTGGAAACCACAACGCAAACATCTGCTGCAGGTGTTTCCTGTAACTAGAAGGTGTGGAATAATAACAGGTTTGCTCTGTTGTCGCCTCCAACTGCTCAGACTGGACTGCGGATTTGGTAAGAAGACGTTTCTTTAGTGTCACTGTAATTGATAGTTTAGGCCAGAGGGTTTTTTTTTTTTTTTTTTAGGAGCGGTGTCGTACAGATCATTCCTGTTGACTCATCTGTCTCTTTGTGATTCATTTAGTAAATAAATCTGTTGCACACAGATCCTGATCGATGCTAAAGCTACAAAGCAGGCCCTCAATGAGATCGAGTCTCGGCACGACGAGATCCTGAAGCTGGAGAGGAGCATCAGAGACCTGCTTGACATGTTCCAGTACCTCGCCATGGAGGTGGAGGCCCAGGTGCAGAAACAGAAATGAAGCCCTAAGATTAGGTTGGATCTCAAAAAACTGTTGGTTTCTGATGCTTTTTTTTTTTTTTTTTTTTTTGACCTTTCAGGGGGAGATGGTTAACAGGATTGAAAACAACATCAACCAGTCTTCTAACTATGTGGAGAAAGCAAAAGAAAACACAGCGAAAGCAGTCACATATCAGCAGAGAGCTCGCAAGGTACAGTTTGATTTCAGATATGGGACCCTGAATGGCGGTGCTAAAGGAAAAAAGGAAAGTTTAACTAGGCCTGGTCGCAGCATCCATCCCAGTATTAGACATGTATGATTGAGGACAGAGGCTGCAGTGTAATATCTTAGTTTTTGTATTGAAGTCTTTCAGCTCTGTAGAGCTGCATCCAGAGCTGCGATTCAGCGCTCCACACCTCATCTTCCTCTTTCACAAACGTATAATTTACACTGGCCCGTACACACACCACATCATTACACGATTATGCAAGGTCACATGCATGTTGACTTGCACACCTGCTGAGTAATATGTTAGTGTCAGTCCCTAACCTCCATCTCTCCAAACCTCCGTACACATAATCAATTAACAGTGATCAGTGAAAATACATTGAAATGGATCCAACTTAACTAGGATCAACTAGGATCGGAGCTGTAGACTGAGTGTGCTGGTCTTTAGGAGTCAAATCACATCCTCTCCGAATCTCCCCTTACTGGAGCAAAAGATCCAGACGTGCTTCCACAGACCTGCACATCACATCTGTTTAAGTTTGAGCGCCTGGAACCCAACTTGAAAGAAAAATCAGCTGTGGCTTCAGCAGTGGAACAGACACTGACGGATTATCGGATAAACACGGAAACAGTTGCTCTCTCTGGTTCAAGAACCTTCTGCTCTGCTGCCGAAGCCACAGCTGATTTATCTTTATTACGACTTCAGAGCACCAGTCCGGCACTTGCTCTGGTCAGTATTTGTGACAGGTGCTACTGGTGCACTGTGGAAACTTTGGTATGCAAAAGTTCATAAATCTGCTTTCTAATCTGATATAATTGATGCCACTGTGCAGCGACAGTTTAAGCATATAAACACCAAAACAAAAGTCAGCTGTATAAATGACCGCTTAAATTGGAAGAGGTCTCCGGTCCCTTCTAACTGTATTGATTTAAATGTGATTTTGCTGTAAGTCATGGTGTGATTTTTAACCTCTGCCCGTCAGAGATTTTGTGCTCCACAACGAAGAAGGAATCCACAGAATAAAACTCAAACCTTTACATTTGTATAAGAAATAAAACTATCCATATGGGGATCAAACATCACAAGTCACTGTGCGGGATTAATTCAGCAGGAAGTGCAGCTTCTTGTTTTACATTAAGGTATTCACCTGCCTTCACCACAGCGGAAGCGTCATTTCAGCAAAACGGCCGAAGTAAAATCGGATGATCTTGCTCAGTAAATGCGTGACAGGATGTCCGTGTTAACCAGTTCATCGTTAAGTGCAGCTATGATTTTGAAAAAAGCCTTCGTGTTACAGTAGCATCTCATTTTTAAGTGACACTTCAAAAGTTTTGTATTTATTTTTTCTAACTTTAGCTAAATGAAGCGAGGGTTCAAGTGATCTTCGAGGTTCAGACCAGAAGCATGTCAGCCACAAATCAATAGGAGTGTGTTCAATACTTAATGCCAGTTTCCTGACAACTCCCACAGATCCCAAAGAAGCTGGAATTTTTAGAGATAACGATCAGATTCCATCTTTCTACTGTTGCGCCAGAAGGCACATCACTTTAGATGAATAAAAGATGTTTTCATATTTCAAAAAATGTTGGATGATAATTTAGCATCCAAGAAAACCACCTTATTTTTTCCTCATAAAATCAACTATTAGGTACGTCGTTGGCTTTTCAATGAAACTCAAACCTGTTTTCTTTTTTCTGTATATATTGGCTTGTATTGATCGGATTCTCTCTCCACTGCAGAAAAAACTTTGGATTGCCATCTGCTTAGCCATCCTCATCCTCATCATCGTCATCGCCGTGGCCACCAGTTTCAGCTAGTGACACCGGCTGTGTGAGTTGGCTGGAGCTCAGTTTGGCAGAAAAACGTTCAAACAAAAGAAATCCCCATTTGTGTAAATTTGTCAGCGCAGAGTACCCGGGTGACTTTAATCAGTGGATTTGATGGTTTTATCTCACTTTCACACACTTTTTTTTAAATATACATGAAGAGAAGAGGTGTGCATTAGTGTTTAAACTCAACCAAAATCTTTTGTACATCACTGAGAACAAATGACCTTGTGCTGCTCTCCTCCCTCGCCCATTTATGAGGCAAACAAATAAAACAAGTGGCCTTGAAGGCACAACGCAGTATTTAAACACTGGCGCTGAACATGCTGCACTCAGGAAAAACGTCGATCCTTGTTACACTTCTGGATAAATTGGAAATGTAAGGAACTACTTTAGACTTTCCTTTATAGGCAGTTACAGAAAAATAGACTAATATAATTGTAAATAACAAATATTGCTGATTTATGCAGAGCATTTTTCTCAAACTTGAAAGTTGTTTAAAAAAAATGCCTTCGTGTAACTATTGTAAATATTTTTTTTCTCTGGTGTAATAAAAACCCAATAAAGTTGTCTCAGCACTGCACACGAGAGGCGTGAGCAACTCCCACCACCGTGTGCATTTCTAATTTGAACATTATGTAAGCTGCTACAAAAACAGTCCAACACACAATGAAATGATCCACGTTTTCAAGACTGTGCCTCGTCTGTACAACACTGATGTTGTACTCCAACGTTGTCAAGAAGGGATGAGTTGATTTTGTTTGTGTCCGCGCTGCCTCACCGCTGAACTCCATTGGACCTGCTGGTGTTTTCTTCACCACTTTGTCACCGTTACAGTCTCCATCCACTTCAGCTCAACGCTGAAGCTCGTGTTAACAGACTTACACTTCCACGGCGATGATCTGTCAGGAAAAAGTGATTCCCAGCAGTTAAAGGAAGTCCAGTTGTTTCATTTGGAATTAGAAAATTGAGTGAACATGACTTTTTCTACTACATAATTACATCCGTCATTTGTCTTGTTTTTAAATAAAATACTCTTATTCTATTATTCTGTCTGCCTTGTCGTTTATTCTTTATCTATTTATTCCATCTATCCCAAAAATCATGCAGCTTAAAAACAAACAAACAAAAAAAAAAAACAAGTTGTCAACACAGTGAAAAATGGCAAGTACTTTTTGGTCATTTTATTCAACTGTAATTGTCTTAATTTTCAAGTAAAACAAGGTGGAATTACAAGGATCAAAGATCAAAGGAATGCAAAATAAAAGAAAAAAAATAAAGTAAGACCATCACCAGGAACTAGCCCTCCCCACCAAATATCGCATTTGCTCAAATTAAATTGACAATTACAGTCATCTGGAACTGTACCAGTTTATTCACATCGTTTTTTTTTTTTCTTTTCTTTAAACGTGAACCAAGAGCAATGAAGTGATAAGAAGTCAGGTGGAAAGAAATGGTTTGGATGCACGTGGTGTACGCATTTCTTTCATGTTTCAGGTTGTATATTGTTTGTTTGGCTTTAGTTTTCTTTAACAAGAAGCTCAACACCTTTGCTTCAGGTGTCGCACAAGGCAATTAGAGGTTGAAAACCATTTGGCCAAAGAGGCACTCTTATTTCACCAACATTTACCTGACCTTTCCAAATAAATGCATGTCAAGAGTGGGTTGTAGCGTTTCAGTGCCTGTGGGAGGATCGGGGAACGAGATGGATCTGTGGACTAGAGCAAAAGATGTAACATCTTGGAGACAATTTGAGAGTTCAATAAATACATTTTCAAACTGTAGAGATACGCTGCGAGTTACCAGGAACCAATTAACTTTGTACAAACGTATCACTACACCACAATGCACTCAAAAGCAGAGGGACATTTTTTTTTTTACTTTTTTTTTTTTTTTTTAAACCGTCTTTTTGAATGTGCAAATGAGAAATCCAAGGCTGGCTGGACTTTAAATGAACAGAAATGACATGAAAAAAGGGGCCCCAAGCAAAGACGAGCTTCAGCATTGTGCAACCACATCAACAGACCTGTTCTCTTCCCAATACTCTGGAAGAAATAAAATATGCATAACTTATCAACTGACTACAAAGATACAATAGTCAGGACAGCTGATGAAGTTTTCAAAACCAAACTTTCTAAAACTTCCAACTTACGATACAACTGGTCACTCAAAAAGGTTTAAACGCCCCACACAGGCGTTTCCCACGTGTGACCCCGGCAGAGGGAGCTGTATGATTCCGCCTCAAAACAAAGAGTCTGAGTGTTCCAGTCCAATGTTTACAGTACATATATGAACTACCTCTTGAACCTTTGTCCCCCCCGAGTTCCAGTGGTGAGTTCATGTGCTGCACCACCTCCATCTGTATACTGACATGCCACAATGGCAATAGGTCCCCCCCTCCCCCTCCTTATTTATTTATTTTTTTACGTCAGTTCAGCATCCCTGAGCCTTCCTCCAACAGTCAAAAGCCACGCTGGTGAGGGGACAAACTCCATTTAGAAAGGGAGGGGGCCCAAGAGGCAGGGAGGTCCCTGGCTTGTGCAGCACTCACTTCCCATGCTTTCCTCAGAGTGCAGACAAAGCAGCAACCTTTGGAGGTCACGACATGCTCTTGCATCGTGCTCTGCGACTCTCTTGCTTCCGTTTATTCCCTTTGGTGCTCCAGTCATGTCTTGTTGTTGCGTTGTTGACTTGAGGAGGAGCGGGTGCTTGCAGCCGGGGACCGTGCCTGCACTGCTGCGAGTGCTGCAACGCTCCGCAGCACCCTGTCCGGCGTCCCCTCTGTGCCCGAACTGCTGGTTACCTCCTGAGAGATCTTTTGAGACCACCTGCTGTCCTTTCGGCTCTCCCTTCTCTGGCTCTGCTTATCTTTTTTGTCTCTGCTCTTTCCCCGATCTGAGCTGCGGTCCCTCTCTCGCTCACTGCCGGAGGAGGCAGCGCGAGAAAGGGAGCCTCTGCGCTCCGTGTTACGAGAGCTGATGCTGTGAGTTCGTTGGCTGCTGTTGCTGCTGCTGCGGCTCCTGCTGCTGTGTCCACCACACTCCCCCTCGCCGTCACTGCTCATGCTGCTGCAGGCACTGCGCCCCCGTGACGAAGATCGCCTCTCTAAATCACCTTCCTTCCCTCTTGATGCTTTCTTGCTGCCGCTCTCCTTTTCATCTGCTTTGGACCTCTTGTACTCTACCTCTAGCGGTGGAACCAGAGCACCTGGGCACCGTCTGGTGGAGCGGGATGCAGAGCGGCTGGTCTGGTTTGGAGTTAAAGGTTTACTGCCACTGCTTTTGTTATTTGTAAGATATAGAGAGTTGCTTTGAGGAGAGGCTGGTACACTTTTAGGTTTTTGGTTCTTGTCAGAAGAGAAGGCAGTGGAAGTTCCTGCAGCTTTGGCGCCCAAGTCTTTCCGAGGTGTGTGTCCAGGAGTGTCCACCCTGCCTTTCATTGCTAGAAGCTTGGCTGCTGCGTTCAGAGCAGAGCACCTTTTCCCCAGAACTTCAGGCTCATGTGACAGCGGAGGGGTGGTGTTTGTGGGAGCTTTACTGTCCTGTGAAGGCTGAGATCCTGCAGACTTCCTGGTGATCCTAACAGAAGACGTATCACTCCCCGACTCTCCCCCTGTGGATGTGTTGTTCGATGCATTTCTTTCCGAGCTGCGTGGAGGTTTCACTCCCTTCCTTTCTTTGCTGCCTTTTTCCTTCTCCTGATCTTGCAGCCTGCGCTTGGCAGAGCGGGTCAGCCGCTTCCTGCTCTCACTGCTGTCAGAATCTGAGGAGGAAGAGGAAGACCTTGAACGCCTCCTTCGAGTCGCGGTGGGCTCCTCCTCTTCACCTCTTTCCTCGTTTTCCTCACCCTCTTCCTTTGTCTCCTCCGTGCTCTCTGTAGTGACATCTATTCGCCTCCTCTTAGTAGGATGTCTGTTCTCGTACGTCCTCTTGTGATGGGCATGGCGTGTCAGGGTTGATGTTGAGCATCCAGATGAAGGTGAGGAGGAGCAAGTAGATTCCTGACTACTCTGCCGACTAAGACACCTTTTCTGATTGGGACATTGCTCACCTTTTATATCTTCCTCTACAGACTGCTGCTTAGGCTCTTCCTTCTGAGCACAAGTTGCAGATTTTGTTTTTCCTCCTCCATCCTTTTCAGACTCCAAGTCCTTTGCCTCAGAGCTCTTCTCCACTTTTCGTCTTTTGGCCTGCAACTTACAAGTATCCTGCTTTTTGTCTTCAGCCTGGCTGGTCTTAGCTTCAGCATCCCCAACTTCCATTTCAGTCACTGTGTCTGAGTTACTTTTAGACTCTGACTCCTCCTGATTTGACTCTGATGATTCTCTTTCAGCTGAATCACCACAGGGAGCAGTCTTAGTGACCGCTTGGACAGATGCCTCTGCAGAAACTCCCTCAGATGCTGAGTTTTGTTCATGAGGAGAAATGTCTTCACTGCACTGTGAGCTGGAAGTTGAAGGAACAATGTCTGTTGCAGCAGTGGATTCTGCAGCTGATGCTACAGAAAGAGAGTTGGATTTGGTTGTGGTAGTGAATGCTGGGGTAGTTGCAGTGTTTGCAGTGTCCACTGCAGGTGGTTTCTCCAGGGACGATGCAGTCATGGTAAGTGTTAAAGGAGTTTCTGCTGCATCAATGTAAACTAGTACTGCTGGTGGGGTCTTAACAGTCTTTTCTGCAGTTTTGGCAGTAATGGTAACAGCAGCTGCACCTTTTACATCTTCTTTGACCCCCTCTGTTGGGGATGATGAAGTAGGTGTGACCGTGTTAGCCTCAGCAGGATCAATGCTGGCAGATGTAGTTGAGGGAGGAGTGCATGTTTGACTGAGTGGAGCGGCAGATGTGTTTGAGCATTTTCCAGGCATGGATGTTACTTGAGCCTGTGCCTCCATTTCTGTTGTTGGTGTTGAGCTTGAGACAGGCTTCATGGGGACTGTGGTCACTGTGGCATGAGTCCATGGCATTGCTGGAATGGCTGTATTTTCAGTGGATTGCATTGTTGTTTTTAGTGGTGGTGTTGCAGAAGTCTCACTGGACATGGTGGGGCATGCATTGAAGGTACTCGTCTGTGCCAATGTAACTTGAGCCGTGGTGGTTGATGGACTAGCTTGGGTTGTTTCTGTCACGGCTGTAGTTGAAGGTTTTTGTGAGACGGTAGCTTCACTTGACAGAGGCATTGAAGCATCATGGAGAGCTTGTGGGATGGATGTTGCAGATGATGCAGAGGATGCAGCTGAGTCTTTTTGCAAGTGTCCAACAGCAGCGGTTGTGGTTGCTGTGAGGGGTTTGTCTGCCATAGCAACACTTTGTGATGTTGATGCGGTGGTGATTGTCATGGGAGGCTCTGTTGATGCTGGATCTTTGCCATGGCAGTCAGACGACACAGTGAGCACTGGGCTAGCAGCTGGTGTGGCATCTGTCGTGGTTCTGGCGGAGTCTGGTTCTGCTGATTTTACAGGGGTAGGAGGAGAAGAAAGATCCAGCTCTGTGGAAACAACAGTTGTTGGCTTCAGAGATGGAAGAGTTGATGAGAGGGTGCCGTCAGGGGGCAGTGGAGCTGTGGCAGTGACAGGGGTGGTTGCACACGTGGACAGTGAGACAGAAGATACAGAAGAAACCTGGGCTGATGCCACATGTGCACTTGTAACAAGAGCTGAAACAACCACATGGGTGGATGTTGTTGTAGATGCAGACACAGGCAGGGGTGGGGACACCTGGGGTACAGGTACAGCAGCAATGGAAACCTCAGCTGTCATTGCTGCAGAGGACTGGGCTGGATTTGGAGCAGGAGCAGAAACCTTGTCTGCAGTTTCCTCAGACCTGGGAGACGGGGTCTGACCCGTGTTGACAGCAGCAGCAGTAGGGGTCTCTTTTAGGACTCTTGGCTCTGTGCTGGTACCAACTTTTGACACTTCAGAGTTGTGTGCTTCCATAACAGCATCTGTCGTGGCTGTTAAATCTTTGCGGGGACGACCCCTCTTGCGTTTTGGGGACAGTGGGGGGTTCCCATCCTCACATGTTGAGATGGGATATGCTGAAGGAGCCACTCTGATCTCAGGCTGAGGTAATGCAGGGGGGTTCTTAGGAGGCCGGCCCCTTTTTCTTTTTATAGGGGTCATAAGTGAATTTATAGTGGACTCAGCAGCAGGTGTAGCAGGTGCAGCTGCTGCAGTCGTGTCTTTGCCTGGTGGCGTGTCTGTTTTCTTGGATTGGTTCCCACCTCTGCCTCTGCCCAGATGCTGCTGCTGCTGTTCTCCCAGCTGAGCAGCCATGCGAGATTCAGTTTCCAACCTGCGTCGCACAGGAAGGTTTCTCAGCACGGGCATATCAGGAGAAAGGTGGGGTGGAGAATAAGGAGGATAACTGCGGACAGGCTGTGGCTGCACCGACAAGCTTGGGTCTTGCTCCTGAGGGGATTTGCAAACGCTGGCTTTAGTCTTTTCATCAGGACTCTGTGATGCATTGTCCTTGATTGATTCGTCTAAAAGCCCAGCTGCATTCTCCTCTGCTGGCACTTCTTCCAAGGATCCTCCACCTCCTGTACCACTTCCTCGCCGCCTCCTCCTTCGGGGCTCCTTCTCCTCTACCACCGTGACCAGCCTCCCCGGCAGCTTTCGCAGGACTTTGGCTGATGGGGAATCGTCCATCAGGCCCCGCAGCACTTCCCCGTCTGCTGACTGGCGCTTTCGTGGTGATCTGGAACTGGTGGAGGGGGAAGACATGGCACTATGGTCTTTACCGTCATCCTCTTTTGTCAGCTGGTCTGCTGAACAGCTAGAGTCCAACGGCAACTCAGATATCATTCTCTCATCCTCCCCCTCTTTTGAGTTTTTACAGTCAGTCTCTGCAGACGACTGTTGTTTCCCTCCGGAGGGAGAGCTTGTTGTGGAGGAAGGCACCGGACTGGGATGGGAACGGTTTGGTTGAGTCCTGCCTTTCGTGGTCTGGTGATCTCTGGCAGGAGATGATGCTTTTGAAGACTTGGAGGAATCTTGAAGCCTTGTTGCAGAGGTGGTTTTGTGCTGATCAGTGCGCGACTGGGTGGCAGAGACAGGACCAGAGTCCTTGGCAGGACCTCGTCCTCTCAGACCACACCGGGGTCTTTCGGGTGTTTCTCCAGGGCTCGCATGTTCAGGCTCAGTTTCGGGCGATGCTCCACGAAGCCTGCCACTAGTCCGTGTCGAGGTGACAGTTTTGTCCTTGGGTTTACGTCCACGACGGGCAGGAGTTGGCTGAGAAGGTTCAGAAGCGGATGGTGTTGCCAAAAAGTCATCATCATCATCAGATGAAGGATGGAGCATGAGACCCTCCTCCTTGGCCTGGTCCAGGCCTTTCCTGGCAGCCTCCACCTGTTCCTTAAACATAAAAACAAGGAACAGATTTAGCATTTAATGTGGAATAGGTTCCCTTCTACAAAATAAAAAAATAATCATCATCATCATCTTTATACTAAGGTGAAAGTTGAGGCCTTACCTCAGCCTGCTTCAGCTCCTCTTTGCATACATCTTCTAGAGAGGCTTCCAGGAAGTTCATAGCGTAACGTTCGATGGGAGTGAGCTAAAGAGAAGTAGAGACAGATGTTTGACTTGAAACAAACTGGATTGTTCTCTGTTGTAAGTTGTTGTTTTAACTTAATGCATAAAAAACAACCAAACAATACAATGTTCATTTCCAAAACAGATACTAGAGTATTTTTTTATATATTAGTATCATGATCAATAGATGTTTCATCCTGGATTTATGGTACTAATGTCTCCATTTACCTGCTCCACCAGAGCAGCGATTTCCTGCTCGGCTTTGGAGAGCTCCTCCACCTCCTCCTGCTCCCCTCCGTCATCCAGCGGTATGTTCTCGTTGAATTCTGCCAGCTCGGCCACCTGCTCGGCTTTGGCCTGCGATGCTGCCACTATATCCTCCTCATCCTCAGCACGGCACAGCGCCTGAAGGAGTTATCGGTTATCAGGATTATTTTATAAACAGTGGAAATTGAGGAAAAATCAAATACAGCTGTGATCTAAAAGAATAACTACTTCAGTAGCGGTAGATTGAGTAGACTGGTTGATTTCACTGGTTGTTTTTTAATAAAAATCGGCCAGTGTCTGAATATTTTTCCCTCCAACAGCAAGGTAAATTTGCAGGCAGCTGCATGCCACCGTCGTTCGTTTTACAAAATTAATTTAATTTTTAGACTAATTCAATAAAGTTAAACCACAAATATGTAATATTTGTTACTTTTAAAAGGTTTTATCAGCCCAACACATGGACAAAGGAGGAAATGATTAAGAAAAAATATAACTAACCTGCTCCAGGATGGTGGTGCTCTGCTTGTTGACACCTTCTTCCTCCTCAGACTGGGGCACCGATAGCTCCACCGCCACCTCCCTCTTCTCCCCATCATTAACGTCAAACAGTTCTCGGATGGTTTGCTGGGGAACAAAAACAACCAGATGCAATGAGCTCAGGCAAAAGGATTCTGCAAGCTTGAAGAAACTAAAATGACTGAAATGCTGAGCATTCTCATCGGCTCACTATACTTTTAAGAAGCCTGAAAATACAGCGCCACTGTCAGCCTTCAAAAACAAGACATGTTTTAAATGCCAAAGACAGACTCGAACAAAACTAACAGATTCAAATAAAAGGAAGACAAAACTGCTGGCGTGTGAAAAACGTAAAGAGTAACACTGGTTAATTAGGCCCCTCAATTAGGAAATACTCATGCATAAAAACCCAATAAACCGCAACTAGTTTGAGTCAAAACAGAGGAGGCCTGAATGCAAATACGAATTATTCACAGCCATTTAAATAGGCTAAAATAAAACTTTGGAACCCAACAACACAGCCAGATGACATCTTCAAAGTGGTAGGAATATGGCTAATGGCTCAGAATTAAAACTCTATCGCACCCCGGCCACAACTCCCCGTCAACAAAAAAGAAAACAGCTTTGTGAAAAGACTCGTGAGGCAGTTATCAATGATCGTGTGTACAGTACACACTCCACATCAGGTAAAAAAAAAAACAAAAAAACATGCATTTACTGTCATGTGTATAACAGCACAGGCTGGTTATCGTGCCCCCCCCCCACCACCAGCAAACTACATTACTGTTTACTAGTGATGATTAGTAATAAACCAAAACTAAACACAGTCATACAAACCAGTAACTTGGTAGTTATAAAGAAGCTTATAAAGTGTTTGAATCACATTTATTTTACTGTAGTAAAACTAAAAAGGTACCTGTTTGAAGAAGGCCGTAGTAAAGTTTCCTCCTTCAATCGCCATATCTCCCAGCATCCTCTTCTGGTTGGCTTTCTTCAAAATATTTTCCTCTACTGTGCGTTCACTGATCAACCTGAAGAGGAGGGGGAAGAGAGTCATTTTTCAGTTTGTTTGTAATTGAAATATCCTTAAGCTGCAATTTTTTTTAAATGCAGTTAGAAACCGTAACAGCCTGTGTGACCATTCAAAACCGTCTTGATTAGACGTTAGAAGGAACTATGGGCACCTGTAGATGTGGACGTCCCGGGTCTGACCGATGCGGTGGCAACGGTCTTGTGCCTGTGCATCCATGGTGGGATTCCAGTCGCTGTCGTAGAAAACCACTGTGTCCGCCCCGGTCAGATTCACCCCTACACCGCCGCTGCGAGTCGACAAAATGAAGCAGAAGATGCGTCGGTCTGCGTTGAAGCGTTCCATAAGGGCCTGCAGAAGTAGAAGAGAAGTTGCAGAGAGAATAAGCATCAAGAGACATGACAGCAGAGCTTCTCTTCTGATGCATTCAAGACAAGACATCAATAAAATCTACTGGAAATTTGTACCGGAGTACCGACCTGTCTCTGCTCCACCCGCGTGCTGCCGTCCAGACGAAGGTAGATGTGGCCGTGATAGTTGAGGAACTGCTCCAGCACATCCAACATGCGAGTCATCTGAGTGAATATCAGCACCCTGTGTCCTCCCGACTTCAGCTTTCGTAGCAGAGTGTGCAGAGTCTGAAGTTTACCTGGAGACAGAGGAAGGAGGGCAGCACACGTTTATTCATATAGCACATTACATGTACATGTTCAAAACGCTTTACATAGAACATACAGCAAGATACAAAAGAAACATTTAATAGTACATTTAAAATAGAAATAAAACAACTGATAAGACTAAGCAATAAAAACAAAATAGAATAGGACAAAAAAATGCACAAAATGAAGGTTCCAGTGCAGTGTGGGGAATTAACAATTGCTTTGATAAGCAAATAGAAACGTTTTAAGCTCGTCTTAAAACAGCTGAAGGTTTTTAAAGTTTGTTCCACATGTGAGAAGCATGAGAACTGATCACTGCTTCTCCACGTTTAGCTCAGACTCTGGGAGAACAGAAAGTAGACCTGATCCTGACGACCTGGTGGACGAGTTTCTGTCATAGGGATCCAGATGGTCTGAAATGTATTTTGGCCCGAAACCATTCAGTGCTTTATAAGTTGAACGCAGTCTCGTATAAATCATATCAGGTTTGTAATATAAAAAAAAAAAAAAAAACTGGCTGCGCTTACATGAGCCACGTTAAGTTTTAAACCACATCTGTATATCAACTCAGCTTATTTTCAGTTATGCTACATCAAAGCAGAAGAGGGTCCAGCTGATGATGACGTTCACTGTGTGGATAAATTACAGAGATGGCAATCTGCATCCACCTTTCCCAAGGTGAATGCTTTTGTTTTTTTGTTTCTAAGGCAGAAACGGAAATGATTTTTCATGCTTTTGTTTGTCACGGCTGGATAATTGTAATTCTCTTTTTACCTGTCTGAACAAAAAGATCCCTGATTCGCCTGTAGTCTGTTCATAACGCAGCTGCACCCCTTTTATACAACTCCAGGAAGAGAGACCACATTACTCCAATTAAAAAAAAAAAAAAAAAAAATCTTCATTGGCTTCCATTCAGTTTTAGAATCAATTTTAAAATTATTGTTTTAATCTTCAAAGCTCTAAAATGGTACCCCCCTCCTCCCAAAAAAAAGTTTTCTCAGAATCGGGCAGACAAAAGTCAGGATCTAAATTTATCTGGTAACCAAAAAGAAGGAGAGGACGCCGATGTTTTTGTTGAATGTAACTTCTGAAGGCAACAAAACTTTGATAACTCACCACAATCATACTGTATGAGCCTCAGATCAGGGAACTGAGTCCTCATGCTACACTGGATGCGGTGGAGGCTTCGAGTGAGCGGAGTGACTTGGGCCGACAGCATGGAGGAGAAGATGGTCTGCTTGTGGCTTAAAGATGGAGGAGGATGGCAGCAGTGCATGGAGATCGGAGGAGCCTCCACGGGAGGAATCACAAATGTATATCTGAACACAGGAAAAGAAAAGGATTAATTCAATTCAATTTTATTTATATAGCGTCTATTACAACACAAGTTGTCTCTAGGCGCTTTCCAGAGACCCAGAACATGACCCCCGAGCAATTATTACATAAACAACGGCAGGTAAAAACTTCCCTGGTGGAAGAAAAACCTTAAGCCAAACAGTGGCAGGAAAAACTCCCCTTTAAGAGGGAAGAAACCTTGAGCAGGACCTGGCTCATGAGGGGAGACCCTCCTGCCGAAGGCCAGCCGGGTAGAGCAAGAAGTAAAGAAAGAATAGAGACATAGAGACACTGTCAAAGGTACAAGACAGGATACAATAGTAACTATCATCAGTAGTCCAATTAGACTTCTGTGTATATGGGTAATATGGATAGATGGTGATCCAAGGGGATGAGTACTGCAGGTCGGGATGTCAGCAAGTATCCAACAGACATCCATACAGACAGGTGAAGGCAGACACTGGGATGGTCAGAGGTGGAAATTACAAATATTCCACTTGGCTGCAGATTTTGTGCGTCGATAACACATTTAAAGTACATGTTACGTACCTGTCTATAGTGTCACTGAGAATGCCCAGGCGATCCTCAATGCTGTGGATGGCATCTGTTAATCCGTGACTCCGAAACCAGAGGTCATGCTTGTTTTGCCACTGTGCAAACAGACAGCTGCTGTGGCCTGAGCGGCCCCACTCCCCTTCAGGGCTCAGAGCTGCCGGAGATGGACGAGGACCAGGAAGAAAAGTCAGGAAGTCCAAAACCTCCCGGCCATAAACAGGCTTTGCACTGCAGTGGAGCTCATTGACTCTGCAGATGAAGTCCAGTCGGCTGTCGCGCTGGTGTTTCAGGCTGTCGTCCAGCCATGGCTGTTGAGGCGGAAGGGGAGGAACAAAGAGGTGACCAAGCTAGAACACCTAAAACAAAGCTAGAACATTTAGAACACATCACAATAAAAAGGAGCTCACATAATTTTTCCAAGAGGTTGAATAAAACAATATTCACTGATTTAAATGACCAATTTGAGTGTGAGATGGATTTGTACTGCAGAAGACCATTTCCAGAGCACCAAAGATTCTTTACTGGTTGGGACCTAAAATCTGGCTGAATCAAAGCGACTATAGTCACCGGCCACACGAGCTGCTTAATGTTTTATAGTCAGTCTCATCTCTGGAGAAAACAAACCGTCTTTCTGCCCGGTAGTCCTCTGTAGATATTCAGGGAAGGTGCAAACTGATCCAGCCAGTCTCAAAACAGACATGTGCAGTGACTTTATGACGCCGCTCTTTGGTGGCAAAGCCAACCTTTTCTTTTTTTTTAAGGTTCCATTATTGAAACATCTAGCACCTGCCGGTCTGGTTCAATCTATCTGTATTTATAAATCAGCTGCTTACCATGTAGAAAAGACTATGGGGAGGTGGACGGGGCACCCTGGGCACCCTCCTCGGTGGAGGACAGGTCTTTAGATGCACACTGGGCTTCGACTTCGTGCTCAGCGATGGTTGATTGCTGCTGCTGGTGTCCCGGGGTGCTAATGACGACTTGGACACAGATGGTGAGGTGGTCACCTGAGCTGGAGGTGAAAAAGAGAGACGAGACATGATGAAACGTACATGTCAGTTGTGAATTCTGCCAGTCTGTCATACAAACCACCCAAAGAAAAAAAGAACATTAAAAAAAAAAATGTCAAAACTTGTTTAAAATGCTTACAACATTGTGAAATACTTCTTAGAGAGGAGAAAAGACCCTGCTGAAGCTCGCCCTCTCACCTGGCAGCTCTGTGATGGATGGAGGCGGCTGCACTACTTTGAGGACGGGACGAGGGGGTTGGGGATGGTTCAGGGTTGAGCTCGGGTGTCTGGGAGGAGCTAACGTGTAGTGGGCAGTAGCAGGACCAGGGGTACGTGGGGCCATTTGCAGTGGAGCAGTGTCCCTGACGGGGGTAGCGTTGGTGTGAGGGTGCAGGGAAGAAGGTGCCTGAGGAGCAACACGAGGGGAAGGGGCCACAGCTAGTGTGGGCACGGGCCCACCCTCCTTGCCTGTTGACTGACGCACAACAATCTTCACAACTCCTTGGCTGCTCACAGTTGAGGTCACTGAAAACAAGAAAAAAAAAAAAACAAAAAAACAAAAACAAAAACGTATAACTCTTCTTTGCAATCAAATATAAGGACGTTCCTTTGGGCCTTAATCAATAAAAATAAGAGGTCTGAATAAAACTGTATTTTAACGTTTCGGCATAGAGGCCCGACAAGAGGCAGAATGTGAATAAGAGACGGTAAAAATAGTTAACTACCTTGAGGGGAGGCGTTGTGCAGCAGCCGGTTTGCTGGAGCAGCAGACGGGGAGTTTGGAGGGTGTGTGTTGGCTGTCGTATGGACGGTCAGCTGGGCAGGCTGGCTGATGAGCTGATGCTGCACCCCGCTGGACACCAGGTGCATCACGTTACCTGCAGAGAGACCAGGAGTTAGAAACGTCCTAGGTTTTCCAGTACACTCAAGACCACAGTAAATCACTTGCACTACAGTTATTGAATCAGAATTATACAGTTTTTGATAAATCCACAAGTATGTCAAAATAAATTAGCCACTTTTTGTTTTTGTCATATTGTCATCACTGAGCCTTCTGATTTACGATTAAAATAACTTCAAATCACTTCTTTTTGTATGTCATGAGGAAGAAAACAGTATAAATGCCACTAATTTCAGTGTTTTACGGGTGTACTGAAATTTGCAGGAAGACAGCAAAGCATATAATTTTAACTGCACAAATAGGTCCAAGAACATACAAATCACTTAAAAAGTATATTTGCGTTTCATGAAGCATAAATGATGCAACTCCAGTATTGTGCAAAAGTGTTAGGCCTCCCATGTTTTGAGTTTTTTTTTATCAAAGTTTTAATTAAATCCATACTTACCAACAAATGTCTCACCACAAAGTTTGACTGTGTTGGAGACAGTTTGTGGGTGCAGTTTACAGAAGGTGTGAGTTGTATCATAAACATTTATTAAGATGAAAACAAATGCAGTGAAAACATAAAATAAAAAGACAATGTTCCAGCAGAAGTCAGTATATTGTGTGACCTGCCTCAGAACCAAGCACAGATTTAACTCTTTAAAATGAGACCGTCCCATACAGAGGTTTAATAATGATGTTTATTGGTTTAAGAGAGCCTGTCTGTCGCCTGAAAAATAAATCTGAATGGTCAAACTACAACAAAACTAGGGGTGCTCCAAGAGTTTTACACAGTACTGTTTATTTAAGCTTGTCCAACCAATCATCTCACAGGTGCAAATAATATTTTAGAAAAAAAGCTGCAGTTGTTGGGTGACAGTAACCTTGAACCGGGCGTGGGGTGGCTGCTGGGACCTGGTGGATCTGAGCTCCAGACAGAGTCAGCTTGTTACCTTGAAGCTGGAAGGTGACGGGTTTACTGCCCTGACATGACGACACAGGCCGCCCAGCCAAGGAGGCCAGCTGGGCTATGCTCACCACTTCACCGGCTTAGAAAAGAGGAGAAGTACGGGTTAAAAATCAGTATTACATTCAATTTACAAAAATCACATTTGTAATCCATTTATTTCTCAGTTTGGGATTAAAGTATCTATCCATTTGTCTATGATGACAGTATTTAGACTTTTAATGTGGCAGAACTTCACCACAGGTTTTCTGTTCAAATGCTCTGCAAATATTAATGTGCTTACAAGGCAGTCTTGCTTGCATATCGGGACTAAGTAAAACCCTCTGGGGCATGATGCTGCTGGGGGTTGGACTTGGATGAGAAGGAACGCTGGCTACACATGTAGCTGTGGGAGGCCGGAAAGTCGCCACAGGTTTGGGAGCGCTGGATCTCACAGCAGTTTGAGGAGTGGGATGAATGGAGGGGCGAGGTGGCGGTGTGGGTGCTACCGAACACACCACTGGAAAAATAAAAATATATGAGTGAAAGTAATTATAATCATTTTTTTAAACATCTGCATTTACTTATCACTTTCAGTTTTGCTGCCTTTGACTTGCCTTGCTGAACAACAGGAGCTGGCGTCGGGGCTGAAGCCACCTCGGTGATGGGAGGCTGAGCTGCAGGTGGAACAGAACATGTGGGTTTGTTCATAAGCAGAACCGGCCGATTATCTCCTTTAGGTGGTGGCTGGAACATCCTGAAATGCAAACATGAGAAGGATAGGAGTAATTTTGTTTTATGCAACACAAGCTCGATCTCAACCAGAAGCACCCAGATCTTAAAAATCCAGATGTTTTTCAATCAAGGAACTTTGTTATTATTTCAATCTGTTATCTTTACATTTCCACTGATGTCAAACTGACAGAGCTGTTTACGCAGATTAAAAAAGTTAAAGTGTGTTGCTCAACCGTTCCCACAGCAGTGCTCTTCAGGTGTTTTCACTCCAAATCTGTTCATGTTACTCACATCTACAATGTTTCGGATGTTTCTACCAGTTCCACACAGTGTAACTGCTGAGAAATAAAATATTAATGTTTTAGAGCTCTAATTTTCTCTACTATCACATCTCTCGTCTCATTCACTCTGGAGCCAGCAATGATCCTGCGTCTCCTCAGCTGATCACAGCTGCATGAATCTGGGCTCAGATGTTGCATTCACAGTTACAACTATTCTTGGCAGCATAAACTATAGTTGATGGTTGTTGTGGAGATTAAACATAAACTCTACCAATCAGCTCAGTGCTCCAAATGATCAAGGCAAATCTCAAAAGTTCCTTTTACCTACCAAGGCCAGTTTTGTGGGTGAAATGTTTCCTCTGGGACTGTGTTTAGTTCCCAGTTCTAGCAGTGAAAATGGGAAGAACCCTTAAAAGACCACGACCCAGTTTATATGTAACTAATTTGACTAAATTAAATTTTTATTTTTCCGCAGTCGCTGTGGTACCTGTTGACTTTCATGCGGACAGGTCTGGGTCTTGGAGGGGGTTCGGGGTAATCCGCAATCTCCTGGATGAGCGGGCGGGCGACCTTGTAGCGAGGCAGAAAAACATCTGCCTGGTAACGGGACACACGACTCTCCAAACCAACAAAATCGAACATGGAAAGGTCACAGCGCTGAAACAGAGGAAAAACTAAGTGTCACTCTTTCAGGAATTACTTTCTGATTTAACAAATATATATAAATTTTTTTCTTCTTTGTATCATCTTTTCTCCTAACCTTTAGAGGAGGAACCTCTAATGCATCGTGCACCAAGGAAGCCGTATGGAAAACAATGGGCTGGGTGATGAAGGGTGACTGGATGGGTCGAGGATCAAACAGGTTTGGGTGGTTGCACACTTTGCGGAGTTGCATGAGGATGTTAATCACCGACATGAAGTGACCGCTGGCCAGTGTTTCCCGAGTCCTGAGAATCAGACACAAAACAAGCTAATAATGTTAATTTTAGAAATTTTTTTAAGTCATCCATTTAGTCAATTAAATAGCTGATATTACTCCTCTGAATATAATCAAGCAACTCACGAGGCTTGCGCCATGAAGTCATCATAGAGGAACCGCTGTCTCTTGGAGAGGCGGCAGCGCACCACATGCTCGTATTTCTTGGGCATCTGCTTCTCAACGTCAGCCTTTATCCTCCTGAGCAGGAACGGCCTCAGCACCTTGTGCAGCCGTTTGACCAGGCCCTCGTTGTACTCCTGGCTGCCCTCGATCATTCCCGTCAGCGGATTGGAGAACCACTCTTTGAACTCGCGATGGGACTGGAAGACGTGGGGCATGAGGAAGTGCATGAGCGACCACAGCTCCATTAGGCTGTTCTGGAGAGGAGTTCCTGTCAGCAGCAGTCGCCGGTGGCTGTGATTGGTAAAATGTAGAGAGGATTACATAAACATGCAAGAATTAATTACCTCAGTCTTCAATCAAACTGATGTAAAAGCTATTATTGGAAAATGTGTATTAAT
Organism: Xenentodon cancila; assembly: GCA_014839995.1. Classification (NCBI taxonomy): domain Eukaryota; kingdom Metazoa; phylum Chordata; class Actinopteri; order Beloniformes; family Belonidae; genus Xenentodon; species Xenentodon cancila. The sequence continues at coordinate 5,943,049 of CM026218.1, read as the reverse complement.
CTATTTGGACACCTTGGATCAACGAGCTGTAAACTCATGAAGGAACTGTCATACAATCTTAAAAGATTACATTACTAATCACATCTGGCAAACATGGAGCTACTTTAGAGTGTCAGACTGAAAAGTCTGAGTAACCTGTCACTTGTTTATTTTTCTTCTTTTCACCTTAGGGAAATCTCTCACTCTCTTTGCAAAATGCTAACAGCACGAAGCTGGTGGTAAACAGATACATCTGCCGTCTGGTGTTGGGAAAGTACCTATAGCCTTTTTCAGACATGGAACGGCTTTAAAGCCTTCTTAAATCAGTTTAAGTGTCAGCATTTGGTCATTCATTGCTTTCCTTCCACTTTCTTCATTTATATCTGCCTGTAAATGTGACACAGCACGGCAGTGATATTTGACATTTCCATGACAAATGACAATAAATCAAAAGAGCTTTATTGTAAAAATCTTAGGAGTCACGATGTTATCACAACATGTCTTCCTGCAATAAAAATCCATGTTAAAATGACAAATGCTTATTAGTTATGTCAAACACAGTGAATTTGAACAGTAGAATAATTAGTCTATATTGTCAACACAAATTAAAAAAAGATAAAAATAGCCGCCAACGAATTTAATTGTTGACTGTTGACGGCAAAAAACTATTTCAACAGAGCAAGGCATCTCTTTCCTTCCCATCTCTGCTGAGAGCTGAGACAACAGCGCCAGGTAAACAATACGGCAGAAGCCGATGCAACGCCACGGCCATCAAAAGATGTATATTTGAATGAAGTGTCCATCTTTTTTGTCTTATTCTTAACACATAATTTAAAACAACCACATGCAAATTTTAAAAGCTGAGAGCTAAATAAGAACCATTTAATAATTTTGCAATTTATAATGCAATTAGTTGACTAATCGTTTCAATAGTTGCTGACTACTCAACTCTCAGAATAGTGTATTCATACTTTATTTATCTACAATTTTAAAATATATTGATGCAATATAAATTGCAAAGTAAAAAAATAAATAAATAAAAACATGTAAAGATGTACAACATGTGTTGAACAGACATTCCTTCACCGTTACACATGCTTGATCGTACTCGCATATGGTTTACTGAAGCTGAAATAAATAAGAAACTTGTGCTCCAAAGTTCACATGATGGTAACAACACACAGTCCTAAAGTTAAGTTGACAGGAGCAGCAGCAAATATTTATATACATACATAATTGGAGCACAAAAGCTTCAGCTGAAGTGAAAACACTTGATGAATTTTAGCTCATTTGCCACAGGTGCTGATGACAACAATCAACTAAATCAATTAAAAAACCCAACAACAATCACAAGAGGACGCTGTAGGTAATTATTCCAGTAAAACTAACTGTCGGATTCCTCTGCACAGCTGCTCATACATCTCAATAACGCGCTGCTGTGTGTGGTTCCAATAATGTGATTACTGCAGTTTAGACTTGCATTGAAAGTGATATGCAATGTGTGTAAGAAGATGAGAAGAAGATGAGAGCGATGCTGATTAGTGATGTGATTGAACCAAAACATTCCTGTTACATGTGTTGTAATAATCAAATTTGTACCTCACAAAACAAAAAGTCGTTGAGGGAAAAATTATTTTTCTTTGCTCTGTTTTAGGTATTTCACTGTGTTTTTGTTCCTTATTCCTCATCTTCCATGGCTGTAACAGGACACACAACTCCATACCTCTCAGTGGACTACGCAGCATACGTTGGACATATACACAGGTCCTCCTCCCTTTCATTCTCCTGCTTTGCACATTTTCAGAGAAGCTCCTCAAGTGAAGGACTGTACATAATGAAACTGTAAGCATTTCTAAATTGTTCAGCTCTCTTGGCAGCTTTACACAACAGTGACAAATGACCACCAGCTGGAGCAGACCTCCAGCCAAATGACGACAAGTTAGTCTCATTACAGCCTTTTCGGTAAGGATAAACTATTTCAAGTATGAAGATAAGCTGCAAAAAACTTCACATTCATAACGCGATGGCCTGGAGACAAATGGCCAGAATACTGCAGGACATTAAACTAATACTGAATGACAGCAAGTCTGTCACAGCTGGATGCACACCCACTTTCAGTGAAGAGTCAAACAGAGCTGCATCTCTCAATGTGTGCGGGATAGAAATGTAAACAACAACACAACAGAACACACGCTGATTCAATGAATCTGCTATTTAGGGTTTCTCATCCTCTCACACAGACTGGGTTACAACATTACATAGAGACCCACAAACATTACTGTACTTTATAGGAAATAGATGTGATGCCACAGGAAGGAATACAAAATAACTTTTCTATATTACACAACTTTAAACATAAAAAAATACATGTTTCAATGCTACTTCTACAGTTCATGAGTTACTAACATGAGTCGTCCACATAGTGTCAGATACACCAGAAACACTGGAGAGCAACAATCGCCATGCTTGAAAGTTTCAGCAACACACACCCTAGACGTGTGCTCTGTCAACCTTCAAAGCTTTAACCTCATCAAAAAGACCAACAATAGAGAACAATAAGTTTGAATGCTGTCGTGGTTATGGAAAACTCATCTATAGAGAAGAAATTAATGTCTTATATTTAAGGTTTACACAACGACCTAAAGACACTAGACTATTCTTCTCTTGGTGGGTCAAACGAAGATGTACAGCTGACTTTATCACTACTGATGTGCAAGAGTGTAAATTCAACAAAAGCTATGTTAAATTAAAGCCAATATGTTGTGGTGTTGCTTTAATTTGGGGGAACTAAAGCATCACTGATAAAGTTTTGACATTGTGGCTCTAGGATTTACAGACCTGTTGAAGTTCAGCAGGCTCTGCCATCGCTGGGACTTGAAGTTCTTGATGTTTTGAGCCTCGTCAAGAATCAGATACCGCCAAGACTTTCGTCTGAAGGCTTGGTGATCCTGCAGCACCAGCTTGTATGAAGTGATGCACACGTGGAAAGCATTAGGCTTCGTCCAGCCCTAAGAAGGAATACAAAAAAAAGACAGTGTGGTTTTAATTTTTCTGTTGTGACTTATTTTCTTGCCTATTTAAGGAAACCATGAGCAGATATGTCAGATTTAAAGAAAAAATGTTATATAAAGCATACAAATGAACAGACAATCAAAGAACGACATCAGAAAATCTCAGTATGTTACTGATGGTAAAACCAGACAGAAAGCAAATGAGAACAGACGATGCCTGCATGATCACTACCAACCGATTGTTACTGCATAATACTCCTCAATCTTTTCATGAGTGGTCACTAAAAAGGGCAGGGTGGAGGAGCTCATATTTTCATTTTAAAACGCAAGTACAGGTGAGCAGACGATTTACTTAATTACTTACGGCTTACTAATGACCTGCTACTGAGCTTTAAATCCAAATCTTATTTAATAGTATAAACATTTTGTGAAATAAGGAAAAAAATTATCCAAAAAGTTAATTCATGATACTTTCTCATCTCTGAATTGTTATACTTAACCTACAATGTTGTCTAAAAAAGAAATTACATTACAAAGTAATGTTGAAATGTGAAATTACAAGTTCGTATTGATCATGTGATGTGTATGAGCCAGCTCTTCTAAGAGCAATCGGTGATGGCCCCCAATGATTCTGATCAGTTTTGTTAAAGCTAGAATGTCTGGCTGCTTTTTTCAAGATTAAGGAAAAGATCATTGGAAGAGAACTGCTTTAAATGTTTCAAAACCTGACAAAGTCATTACCTGTCTCTTCAGCTTTCTTTCCTTTTGACTGCCAAAGTAAGTGAGGATTTTAAATCCTGGACACCAGCGCTTCAGCTCCATCTCCCAGTTTAGCATCACACTGGTGGGAACAATGATGAGGTGCGGGCCCCAGTTCCCTAAAATAAACAAACATGTATATTATGTACAGTACATATGTGCATAATGCCAAAAGATGCTGCATAAAAATAGTATAAAATGCTAATAAACATCCCTGTGATGTAAGTTACCTTTTTCACAGGCAAGATGGGCTAACAGAGCGATGGTCTGGATGGTTTTACCGAGACCCATCTCATCAGCCAGAATCCCATTGAGCTTTTTCTCGTACATGGTGACCAGCCAGTCTAGACCGATGTGCTGGTATTCTCGTAATGTTCCATGAAGCAGGAATGGGATCGGGGTCTTGACCTTTCGTTGCAGAAGAAGAAAGAAAAGAAAAATAATTCACAACTGCACATGTTTAGGATTATAAAACAAAACTACTGCGTTCACAAAAAGGACTTTAACTCTCTGGAGTCGATGGATGCGCCGGAGCGTCCAAGTCACATTGCTGATTTACGATGACGTAGAAGTGAGACACAGCCTTGCAGAGTCTCCGTTTTAAATCGTGTCAAAAGTGCAGACCTCAAACTATATACCAGTTCTTAAATTGTGTTAATAGGCAAAGTAAAACCAGAGTTATAACAAATAACACACAACATGCTTTTCATTGAATGTTATCTGAGTTTGATGAAGCAAGAAAACGGTTAAAACCACCCAGTCTTAGGAAAACCGACACCCTCTTTTGTAATGGTGGAAAAATGCACTACATCAACCAATCGAAAAATGACATGGCAACGCACAGCTGAGGAGGAGAGGAAAGTGTGGGAGTAAAAGAGACAGTGTCAGAGTTTTGAGACACTGCCTTCAGGTGGGTAAACAGCAGGAGACACACCAGGAGGTGTCCGGACAGTGACGTGAACCTCTTTCTTGTGGTGGACATGAAACTTTTTTAATGAGTGGCACAAAATTTGTGGCATCTTTTTTTGACACTGGATTTTCTTCCCCAAAAGAATTGTTTGAAGTATTGCTGTATTATAGAGTAAAAAGTGTATATAACTTTGTTGTTTGTTAAACTTTTATTAGTTTTTTAAACGTATAATTCATATTTTTATTCTGAGTTATAAGAATTGTTGTTAAACATGTTTTTTAAATAAAACGATTTTTTTTTGTGTGATTTTATGTCCAATGCGTGTATATGTTTGTCAAAATGAAAAAAATAACACGTTCACACATGAGGTCGTGCTTTTCAACACACAAATGCATGGAGTCCACAGCCCACCATTTGTAAACCAGGTTATATTTGTGTGTGCATTAGAAAAACATTTGTGAATCTTGTCCTGTGCATTTGTGAATATTGAGACAGTTTTAGCTGTAAAAAAAATTAGGAAAGATAAACAGTTTTTTAGGGTGAAATATAGAAATGAAATCAAAAGTATAGAAAAACTGACAGTTTTACCCAAGACTCCAGAGGTTAACACCAGGTTATAACACTCTTTGTGACTGACCTTTGTAGTAGCCAGAGTGTAACCTTTAGGCTGCAGGCTTTCTGCTGTAGCTGCAATGTGACTGATCTCTTTTTTTGGCCGGGAGCTAGAAGAAGGTGGGCTGTGGTCTCCTTCCTTTAGCAGAAGCTCCATCCCTTCATCTCCACACTCATCATCCTCTTCCTCCTCACTCTCCTCTTCATCTTTCTCACTCTCATCATCTTCTGCACTGTCTCCTGGAGAGTCTGAACAAAGAACATTTGAAAGACACAATAATTTAATAAAACATTTCAGGAGCAAAACTTTAACAAATAGGTGGTATGCCTTTGCCTTGAAAACAACAGATAAACATCTCACATGAGATTGCTTTGAGCGGGTCGTACCTGAGGAAGAGGTGTTGCTTTCCACGTCACTCTCGTCTTCTTCAGTCTCCTCCTCCTCATCCCCAGACGCCTCTGAATCAGAGCTCGCTTTCGAGCCAGAGGCAGAAGGGGGCTCAAAGTCTGATGCATATGCTCCTTTATACCTGTCCAGCAGCTCCTCCATACTCATGTCGCCTGGAAGGAGAGTAGACAGTAGATCAGGGAGCAGGTCACTGCTACCGTTCTTAAAGTGAATGAATTAAAATCTCCTTCACATGGACACACCACATGAAGTCATGAAAAAGTAATATCTCCATGTTATTTAAACATTGTTCTGATCATAGACTTAAAAAAAAAAGATCAATTACAAAACAAGCTCTAGAACAAAAATATAATTTACTTCTAAAAACTTTAATTAAATGCATAATCAACTGCAGAAACATTCCTTATGTAAATGAGTACTTTTTCAATTATACAGTAGAAGAAAAGAGCACTTACCCTCTCTGGCCAAGTCATCCAGCTCCTCTGCATGATCAACATTTCCTTCTACCTTCTCTTGGGCTGCGATGGTGTCCTCCTCATCCTCAGCTGAAAACAGTTGACATTGTTAAAAAAAAAAAAACTAAACATAAATGAACTACAGATAAAAAAAAAAAAAAAATCTATAAATACTCAATACAACTGCACTAACGTTTCCCTCCCATTTTACGCAAATCAAACGTACCCTCATCTTCATTGGCAGTGAACTCCCCGTCTTCCTCTTCCTGCTCCTCTGATGAAGACGATTCATTCGAGCATTCTTCATCTGAGGCCAAATCCTGTGTGACCCAATGAGTCAGCAGTTACATAAAATGGAAAAATCTGTCTGCAGCCAACAAAATTTACACAAACAAAAACATATAAATTATGTTTGTTTCAAATATCTCAATTGATCTTGCAAAAAAAGACACTGCAACATCTTAAATACCATAATTCTGGATTCTGACTGGTAATGAGCTGTGGAAACTAGTTTCACATGTTTCTGGTTAAAAACATACCACAATATTGAATCAAGATGAAAGACTGTAAATCCCCTTTCACACCAAACCAAATAAAGAAATACAAAATACAAAATATATAAACATCTCGCTACAGCTTTGATATGTTAAAACAAAACAAAAAAAAACAAAAAAAAAGGCACTGGTGGACCCAAGTCCAGGATCTAGAAGAACATGGCCATGTTTGATACAAAGAAGTGGTTTGCCACAGCCTGTGGGACAGTGGAGCAAAGGTTCTTCCACTAGCTGCAATGAGAGTTCTGCAGCTGCAGGGTGGTCCTACCCACAGTGAAAAAAGTGTGCCTTTATTTAGTGAGAGGTACAAAGTTTAATAAAACTGCTTATATGCCCTAAATTTAGCATTAAAATGTTTTCATTAAAAGCCAGGGTGTAAAATCAACTGACTCTCATGATCAAGTTCAGCAGACAATCATCTATTGAAAATCTATAGTTTAAATTATAAGACCCTCCTGACTGCTACATGCACCTTCACTGGATGTTGAACAAGTAGAGATGAACAGGGGTATTAATCTATTGATCTACACTGATACATTTAACATTAAATGATACTATAGTATTGATACAAAATTTAAAAAAAAAACAAAAAAAAACAACAAAAAAAAAAACAAAAAAAAAAACAGACATGTAACCCTGTAAACTGTAAACCTCAATACATGTTAAGAGCCCTTTAGTGATCAAATTTATTAAAAAAGGAACAGAGTGTTTTAATTTAATCATCTATATAACCCCAGAAATAAAAATGTGAAATGATATTTTAGTTATTCACTGCAATTTGATGCGAATGGAAGTGATAGTGTTCAATTTACAAACTTTCTAAAATTTATATTTTTCCCCTGTCAAGTGTATATTCTGTGCTATATTTTCCTTTTTTTTTAAACTTTACTTTCTAATGTACATACACATATTTTGGGAGCATGTATGTATCACATCTACGTTATTGTGTTAAATTTCTATTTCTGGACAGAGTGACAAAGGCTTCATTCATTCAACACATATCTCATTAAATCGATAGCTTTTAAGTTGAGCAGAATCAAAAACGTGTAGCGACAGATTTTGTGATATTGGCAAACGTGGAGTCGTTACATAAAGTGATTATTCCGGTGAAACCTGTGACTGACGGTGTTCCAACACCACCACCAAGTTGACTTAACCCCTTAGGTTGTCAATGAAATACTTTGAAGAGATTTAGGACAATATAACAAGACTTTTTTTTTTTTTAATTCCTGACTTTCTCATAATTTTTCTTTTTATTCATACATAGTGAAGTTACCACGTATGGTCATTTGTCCGGTAAGAGTTACCCATTCAGCTGTTGTGACTGGAGCAGTGGCTCTGATGTAAAGCTCAAGAGAGGATGTGAGGTAGCTCCACATAACCTGGACCAAATGTTAATTTGAGTCACAACTCAATCAGGTCTGACAGTACACACACTACAGACAAGTTTTATCAGTGACCTTCGTTTAACAGCGATGTGCTCATCTCTGTCTCCAATATAGGAGTTCACAAATGTGCTGCTATGATACTATACGAGGGAAAAAAAAAAACACATACATAAAGTGGACACTCCCTAGAACTTGCCTGAGAAAGTTTTGATTAATATTAAATTAAACTTCCAACAGCCGGCCATATCCACAGTTACAATATGAACTGGAACTCCTCAACATTCAACATTTATAGTAGTGCAGTTTTCCAAGATATTAACAAAATGTTCCCAATCTAAAATAGTTGCAATTTACTTCCAAGCAGAGCCTGGCCATACCTTTTGTAGAGCAGTGGCGGATAAACATGTCTCCCAATGGCATTTTTAGATTAGACCCCGCTATTACCTATAACGTGTGTTGAACATGCACTGGAAAATGTAAACGCGAGGCATGTTGTTGCGTCACCGGCTCCTGAAGCTGTGTTGCAGGGAGGGAAGACGAGTCGGGAGGTGTTATCGAGTGGTGCTATGTAACGTGACAGCCTGATAGCAGTCTGTTCGACCTCGCTGGCTTCACCAACATCAGAAGACATGGCTGAGGCAGGAGATGGAGCGGGTGAGCGAGCCATGCTGATTAATCATGCCGTTACACAAATATGAATCCTGCTGTTGTGTTCATTGAACGTAAATAACTTCTTTCTGAAGTTCTTCGATTTGTTCACGACTCAGGTTTTGTGTCTCGCAAGGTCTGTCATTTTAGTAGCCAGTGTCAGATTATGGTTTTGTAATATGCTGATTTATGACGTCCACGTCATAAACGGCTCTGAGGACAAGGAGGACATCCTTGTCTTGTCATCAACAAATCCCCCCCACGATCTGCCACCCCGCGTCAGTTCTGTTTAGCTTAGTCCTGATCCGCGATTAAGTGTATACTCAGAGACAAGTTATTCTCGGGCCGACTCAACATGCCACCCCCATATAATGTAAAAAGGACAGGAGCCACGCCAGATTGGAGTGTTAGACGAGGGTATTCGTCAGTGTAAAAGGGGCTAATGGTAAATAAAACTGCGTCTTGGGATACGTGTCCCTTAGACAGACAGACAGACAGACAGACAGACAGACAGACAGACAGACAGACAGACAGACAGACAGACAGACAGACAGACAGACAGACAGACAGACAGACAGACAGACAGACAGACAGACAGACAGACAGACAGACAGACAGACAGACAGACAGACAGACAGACAGACAGACAGACACACACACACACACACACACACACACACACACACACACACACAAACACAAACACTAAACTAATTCTGCTTCAACTTTTTTCTTGACTCGTCTAAGTTTGTATTCAGCATAATACTTGAGATGTATGGAAATGAATGCATATGAAACACAGAGAGGCAGTTTTTTTTATTTTTGTGGCCAGTAAAAAATATGCTTGGTTGGTGGATTTATTTTTTTTTTTATTTTAACTCTACCAGTCCACTTGGCTGGTGAGTCAAAAAGTTAATTTCAGACTGTGGGTACGGCTCACAGAATTAGCTCTCTGAATCTTAGAAGCTGTTGTGGGAACAATGTCTAGATTTCCTCTAATGAGGGTCCTGGACATGCTTTTTAATAAAATTTAAAAAATAAAAAATAAAAAAATAAAAAAAACAACTAAGCAGCCATTTAGAAAACCTAAGGACTTCTAAAACTAGTGATTTGTAAAAGGCTGTAATACATTGTAATGGTTCCTATAATGTGGTTATACAACTGAGTTTCTTTGTTCTGCTTTCTCAGAGTAATTATAGTGCAGCTCAAGATGTGGAAATACCTCTGGGGGAGGCAGTTTCAACGTGCTGAGTAGCTGGTCCAGAGGTAGGGTGCCCTCTTCTTTTAGCAGCTCAATCTCCCTCTGATGGCTCTCTGCATCGTTGCCCTCCTGCTGCTCCTCCACCTCTATGGTCTCCTCATCATCTTCTTCTTCACATGTAGGCTCAAAGTCTCTGTCTGCATGAAGATGAGATTTTCATGATTATATTCATCATAGTTTAATGCAAAGCACGCATTTGCACACTGCTGGTATACATCCACAAAAAGAGTGCAAAAGTGCAGATATATTATGACAAGCTCCACGACACCATCCATCTACATCCCTTAGAAATGAATAAAGCTTCTAGTTGTCTAAACTCAAGTTGGTATCCCTTATTTTAATCCTATTTTAGCAAGCACAGACAATCAATAACATAACGTTTTAAAACCGTATCATTATTTAACTTTTGTTTTTAATTAAATAAAGAAATATTTTTTTATAATCATGTGACCAATACTAAGTAGCACAACACTGCTTCTTCATGATTTAAGAGGATAAGTTGCAGTCCAGTCCTGCTAATCATTAGCCCTTTATGAACTGATGATCATCAGGTGGAAGGACTTTTATAAAAAGTTTTTTGACAGTTTGCTGGTCTGGAGCATTCAGGTGTGGGGTTAACAACGCCAAGGGGGACAGACATAAGCCATGATATTAGAGAAGCAATTGTGAAGGTCAATGTACCTGCAAGATTACTCACAAGTGTAAAAGTAGGACTGCAACGAGCAATCTATGTAGTCACCAAAAACTGATGAGAAAGATGAAGGATGAAAGATTGATATTTTGCCTTTTTTTTTCCAGGTGGTTTACGCAACATACTTAATGATGCACTCTCTGTCTGCTGGGGGGAGTGTCTCACCTGTGAGCGCATACACGTGTCTGTGTGAGCGCATCCAGGCAGAACTCCACCGTGAGCAATACAGAGAGCAGAGAAAACTGTAAATGCAAGACCAAAAAAAACATGCTTGGGGTGTTTTGTTGTCTGAGACTAAAGCTCAAATATCTCAAAAACTGCCCCCCAAAACTTGATAAGGTTTAAAAAAAAAAAAAAAAAAAAAACCTCCACAATATCCACTCCCAGCTTCATTGGGTCCCTTTCACTAAGCTGCAGCTGGTTGCTCTGCATGCATTTACAGTGATGCCTAGTGTATCACACGGTACACTTTTGGAAAGCTCTTGTTTTCTACCTTAAGAAACTTTAAATTTTTTTTATTTGCACAAACCATTTACGAGTAAAGGTTGATTCTGGGGTTGCGACAGCGAATCAGTCGAATCATCGTCAAAGTTTTTGACTCAAGAAATCATTTTTAATGTGTTCGTGTTAATAGGCACATTTTAAACAATCTTTGGGTAATTTTAAAATTTAATAGCTAAATAAAATGGTTCATGTTACTGCATACTACAATTCATAATCAGATTTGTGCATTAATAGTTTTAAGAATCGATAGATTAAATCAACTATAAAAACGGCCGTTAGTCAAGTGTCTTGAATGCTCACTACTAGGACCATCTTCCCAGGTCTGTATATTTCAGTACATTTAATCAAAGTTTAGATCATGCAATGCTCAGAGAATCCAAACAAGACCCATAAGCTACATCTCAGAACCTGCAGACCATGAAGTCCATGACAGGGCATTTAGAGGAAGACTCAACTAGAAGGGTTTGATTGGAAAGGTTGTCAGACTGCGTGTCAACTGCTACTGAACAAACCAAAATGCTTGCAAAATAATGGAGAGAAGAGAAGGGAGTTATTTAGCCTTTATCCCCCTTTTTTTTTTAAAACCACAGAAGCTGGGCACCAGGAAGTCACCGAATCAACTCCTCCATATAAAAATATTCTTGAGGCCACCGTGAGGCCGCCTGCCTGATAGGTAAAGCTAAGATCCTAAGCACAACACCAAATCTAAAATCAGAATGATTGAAAAATTAAAAAAAAAAAAATTCAAGACTCTGGAAAGGCTCAATCAAAGCAGACTCAACCCAACTGAAATGTTGTGGCACAACCTTAAGAGAACTGTTAACTGCTGGCAAAAGCCTTTTAAAAACCTCACTAACCTGAAGTAATGTTGAAGAAAGGAAAGAACCCAAAGTCCTTGAGTCCGATATGAGAGGCTGACAAAATCACAGAAAAGTAAGACTCTCTTGTTGTTTCTGCTAAAAGGGGGATCTACAAGCTACTGAGTCCGTGGGGTACTTATACTGCCATACACACTTTTTGGTTTCAGTTTTGTTAAATATGTAACAGAATGGTAAGAAAAAACTTGCACATTAATATTTGTCTCAGATTAAATTCACCAATTTCTATGATCAACTACTATCATTTCATTTGTGTCTTTACATAGAAAAACAGGATAAAAAAAGTGGTACTAACTTTAGGACATAACAGCCCAAAAACACATAATAACCTATAAAGGAGGTTTTATATATTAATGCTGTGAGATTCTTGAAGGTTATAAAGACTGCATTTGTACTTTGCACCATGTCAGGCAATAAAAAAAACAAAAAGGTGTAACGAGGCCACTCAGGAAAGCACCGCCAAGTCTCTTCCTCTGAGGGAAAAAGTGTTCACCGTTTGCCTCCAGGCTTAAGCCATCCAACGCCACCGGTAACATGGGCAGCAGACTGGTCTGACAGGTTTGCCAGGTCTCAGACCTGATGGGTCCTATGCAGCGGTAAATGCAGAACTTTAGAGCCTTCAAAAAAAGGTTTTACTGCTCGGACACATATTGGACTTGTAAGATAAGGCTCCATTGATCCCACAGCGAAGAAATGAAATGTACTAACGGCAGAACAAGCCAAAATTTTTTTTTAAATATTAATCTTGAATCAAGTCGAATAATGTCTGAGCTCAAGTAATTTGGACATTTTAACAAAACTTTGAGAACATAACTCAAAAGATTCAACAACCTTGGTAGTGAAAAACAGCCTTTTTTTTAAAAAAACTATGAGACATTTTACCTGTATCAATGCTCGAGTATATTCAGCTATTGAGTTGTTGCTATGACAACATCCCTCTCTGATCCAATGAATCATTTCTGAAAGCCATCTAAGTTCTGTAACACAACAACAGCATTCACCACATAAGAAAGAAAAACTTCTAACCGTCCTCATCTATGGGGGGCGGCAGAGACTTTTGTGGAGCAACGACAGTCTCGGGAGGTCTACTAGGTGCCAGTGACTTGCTGAGGAGGTCTGAGTATTTCTCCGTCTGGCCAACGATGAAGTCAAGCTGGAGATCCAAAGCCTTTTTCCGTTTTTCCTCCAGTCTCGACTGCTGTTTGTACTGCACCACCTTTACACACAAAAACAGAACCACTTAACAATGGGCATATTTTTCTTTTTAAATTTCAATAGACAAAATTTACATAACAAAAAAATAAAATAAAAATTTCACAGGCTTTTAAGCTGCACAGGATGAGCAGGATGTCTTGTACCTTCTCAACACTGCTCCAGAACGCCCGAACTTCCTTCGCAATAGACGAAGCAACCCTTCTGATCTTGGCGTGCTCATCTCTTTTGGCTTTTTCCTCCTTTTGCCTCAGATCCTCATGGTGTCGCATCACCATTCGCACCACCTTAAAACGTAACGCAACACATCCAGCAAGTTAAAAATCAACCAATTATCAAGCTCACATTTTCCTCCATTTATGCAGCCAGTATGTGTGAAACATTATTATTTAAGAAAGAAAAAAAACAAAAAAATCTTATTGATACATTAGTTGTCCTACCTTTCTCGCCACCCCCCTCTTCCAGCGTCTCTCTTGAGCAAAGTCGGCAGAGAGCCACTGCATCTCCTCACACAGGTAATCCCAGTGAACTTTTGGTCGCGGTGGCTCTGTCAAGCGGGTGAGACGCTTCATTGACCAGAAGCCCTCTCGCTTCAGAGCCTGGGTTCGATGCTCAATATCTGCTTCCTACAGGAAACAGTGGACGAACTAGTGAGTAATCCCCTTCATCCAAAACTATTGGCTCAAGTAAGGGTACAAGAAAAACAAAACAACAAAATGATCAAGAATCGTTTCAGAAAATCCCAACGTAGATTTCTGCTGATGCTTAAAAAAAAAAAAAAAAGACAAACCCAACCAGATGCTGCACAGCTGTTACTGTGCAATTCATCTTCAAGACAGCCCAGCATCTGGGTACACTTTGGATGCAATTACTTTATAGTGATCTTGGCAGAACCCATATTACTAAACCTCTTCCTTGACTAACTTGAACAGTCAAGGAAACAAAGAGAAAAAAAAACATCACATTACAAAACTTTATTAACCCACTTTTCCTTCTTAGGAGTTTGGAGGAAGTAAATCATTTTAAATCAAAAAGGCGTCTGCCTTTACAATGTTTTTGATGACAATAATGGCAGCAGTACTCATCTACTTTTAAAAATTCTTCTCTGATGCCGTCACACTTTGATTTAATTATTTTCAAACATTCAAAAGACTCCAACATAAGTGCTGTGCAAGTGAGGGCTATAATTTTGTTTAATTAAAAAGCCATACACACACTCTGCTCACACTGGTTCTGTTAGTGAAGTTAATCAAACAACTTTAAAAAAACTTCTAGTTGTCTCTCAGCTTCTATCGACTGATATTGCAGGGAAATATCAAGAGCAGCAGGGTGAAGTGTTTACTACGTTTAAACACGCTATAATCAAACACCTACTGCATATGTGAATGTCTTTCACAACAGAGCTCCCTGTAGTTTTGTAACGCAGTTAAATTGAAACAGAAAAGTAAAACGCTTTTTGGCCTGATGGTTGGGTTTCCGCCTCATTTTGATACTTGTGAACTCTTCAGATTAGACATAAAACAGTGATTAACTGTCAACTTGCTGACAGGTGATTAAGAACGTAATCCAGTGTTTTGGGTTTTTTAAAGCTCACACAAAAAAACTTTTTTTGAAGGAAATTTCTCTCCCCGTTTTGTTTTTTTAAAATCATCTAGGAAGTTAAAATTCAAACTTGTTCCCATCCTGATTTCTGTTTTGTGTGTACTTTTCAAAACTGAGTCACTTGTACAGGGAATTAAGCATAAGAGTAATGATCTTTAAATGTTTATTTACTTCCAGGGGTTTTAAGGATGGAAACTTAAAATGCAATGAACTACAGGTCATACCAGTAGTGCTTGTAGCGCACTGAACGAACTGCCACTTGTGTGTTCAGAGCAAGCTGAACAACTTCTGTCTTATTCAATACAAGATATAACAGGTTCGGTTTATGTTTAGCTCAACTCACATGTTTGGCCAGCTCTGCCATGTCAGTATGCCGCTCTCCACGGGACCGCTGACTACCGGCCTGGTCTGGTGGGGAAGAGGAGGAGCCGTAGCCAATGGAGGAAGGAGAAACAAACTTGCCGTGAGGACCTCTGAGAGGGGAAGACCTCTCCCGTCGTGGTGTGGTCCAATCAGTGGTGGATGAGCAACCGTGGAAGGAGGATGAGGAGGGTGAGGCAGGAGATGAATTGACACAGACTCTGTCTGAGATCCACTGGCGCACCTAAGAGGTGAAAGACAAGGATGACAGGTTCATTTATTTATTTATTTTTTTAATAAAAGTAATGTAGGCAATGTATGATGTTCATTAAGATGAAAGCCACATGCATAAACATGTGTTCAGCACCAGTTTTAAAAGAGCTAATGTGAACATGCTCCAGAATGATGTTGTCCATCAGTGCTGTTCTGTCACTCTGCTCTACTTGTGCAAGCATGACAAAGATGAAATAAAACAAATGCCTCCTTTAGTTCAAATTCTCCACAGTTAGCCACATCATTAGTGACAGTGCCTGACTAGGATGTGGCCGTGAATTTCCTGATGTTAGCGTGAGCCTGTCTGGGTGTCCAACAACCACCACTTACCTTGAGGAACAGTGCCTGTCTGTCTGTCCTGCTCTGTCCATGCTGGAAAACACACATGGCTTAGCATGCGGCCAACGTAAACGGAATAAATCGCTACATAATAGAGACATTATTTCAACGTGTTGCATTAGGATGGGCTACATGCAGATGACGACACTGAAAACATGCCAGCCTACCTGATCACTGATCATGCTGGGATGCACAGTACTGCTTTTGTTCTTAACAAAAGATAAATCTTAATACTAGTTTTGTGGTGCAACTTCAACATGCTGCACATCACCACATCTTAGAAAAGACCGAGCAAAGAGACAAGCTTAGCCTAAAAAATAAAAAAAATTTAGTAAACAACTAGGTGCAGAAAAGAAAGTAAAATAAACTGCCAAGAACAGTAAATAACTATTAAAAAAGTTGAAGTGCCATCTTTAGTACAGTCTGACATCTGTTTTACTCTGGCATTGAAGGTCAAACTTTGACAGGATGAGGCTCAATACTTCACTGTAAGGATGTCTTCGTTTCTGATGAACAATGCAGCCCAAGATCTCAGTATCCAACAGTATTGTTCTTTTCTAAACACATTAAATAATCAGATTTTCAACCAAAGTACCTTGTGTGCTGAATTTGGAGCCGTACTCTCGCCTTCATCAGGTTCATCATCACTGTCTTCATCAGGACTGCTAACCTGTCCTGATGTGTCCTCATGGAGCTCCGTTTCTCCCTCTGGTTTGTCCTCCATGTCCTCACCCTCTTCCTCCATGTAGTCAGGGTGGTCGGTAGGGTTGTTAGGAACTGTGTCAGGGGTGTCTGGTGTCACAGGTGGTGTTGCATCAGTGGTTGTTGCAACATTGGTAGAAGCTTGCTCTGCTTTACTTGTTGGTGTTTTGGTAAAGGTTAAGGCCTCAAATTTGCTTGTTGAAGCTGTGAGGGTAACATGTGCAGTCTGTTCAAGCTGAAGAGGGGTGATAGTGCTCAAAGCAGGCTTCTGTACTTGTATTGAACCTGCGGCCTCTGACATTTTACTGACAGGACCCTGCATCTGATCTTTCAGGCTGCTCAGAGCCACAGACTTCGATAAAGAACGTGCTGCCGAGATGGTTCGGGGAAGGCACTCCTCAGACCAAGAGCTGTGAGTATTGGCCAACTTTCCATCTACACTCTGTTGCAAAGACACCTGCTGAAGAAGAGAAGGTGGATGTTTCAGGAGAGTGTCTCCTGGTTTAAGAATAAGCAACTTTGGATCGATAACACCAGAGGAAAGAGAGGGGCATAATGATTTGGTTTTAGTGGGCACAAGAACATTCTGAATACTTTGTGATGGAGTTTCTTTGGTTCCTTCACCAGAAGAAACACAGACCTCGGGTTTTGTGGCACTTACAACAGTCAATCCGGGGCTCTGAACCAGAGAGGGCTGCTTTCCTACACCAGAAAACGGGACTGAAACAGTGATGGATGACTGCAACCCCCCACCAGTAACAGCAACCAACGGGGATAAGATTGATATTGAACCAGCCGCCGTTTCCGCTCCCAGTTTGGGAGAAACTGTTTGCATTGCACCCGAGTCACCTAGATCTCTCAGTTCCAGGTCTGCTGTGTTCACTTGTGAGCAAGGAGTCTCACTTAGTGTACTGCTGTGTGTCTGTTCAATGGTAAATGAGTCAGATGTAACAGCAGCTACTTGAACTAAACAAACCTCACTTGAGTGTGCCACTTCAACAGCTTGGTTAGAATCCAATACTAAATGCTGTCTGACTGCAGCTACTCCTGGTTTCTGCATGGACAAATTATGGGAACTATTACCACCAGATGAAGGCATGGGCTGCTGGGAAATTATGATGGTATCGCTTTCACCAACTGCATGAATAGATGGGTCAAGGTCCTCTTTGATGGCGTAGTCATCTGTGTTTTCCAGTAATGCATTGAACAAGTTCACTTCATATCCTGGTGAGTGAGGCAGCTGTGCACTACTACTGGCACAGACAGTTTCCTCAGCAACCTCCTCCACCAGGCCACAAAACTCATACACTTCCACAGCCTGCGAATACAGCTCCATACCTGCCTGAACACTTTCTTCATACAGCTTTGGTTCCTCAGTAGAGAGTTCATTAACAATGGCAGCTTCGCACACACTGCCATCTTCTTGTTGTAGGAGGTAACTCTGATTCACATGCACATTAGACCACTCTGCGCCAATATGAGCCTCCTCTCTGACAACCACGATTTCTTGAGCATTCCCAGAGTGCACAATCTCAGCAATCAGTGATGTTTCAGGCGCTGAGACTTGATCAGAGGTGTGAGATGTTTCAGCCTTGGAGACCTCCTCTGCCTGTAGTGAAACAACGAGGCTTGCGTCAAACAGAGGGGACTCTGTTGCGGCTTTTAAGGAGCTGTTCGGCACTGAAGAGAACTCTGGTGGCATAGTTAACTCAGACGAGGAGGTGGTGGTGTTGGTTTGTTCTTCCCTTGTGTTACTGCCCACCTGCTCTACTTCAGGAGGATTACTGATGGACACCGAACTCTCGTTTCCAGAAGTGTATAATCCAGGGTTTGACTCTCTGGCCTTTGGGGCTTCAAGTATTTCAGATGAATGAGGTTGTGTTTCTCTATGAGAAGTGACAACAAGATCCTTAACATGCTTGAAGGCCTGAACTGATTCCAGAGAATTTGCTTTCTGTGTTTCTCTGGCATAATTTGAGACAGTTTTAGGTTGTGTTTTTGAAAAATCAATTTGTTTAATCTCTGCATTATCAACTGATAACAATGGGAGTGAGGTGTTTGAGTCCTGCTGACTTTCTGATGGCTTTGCAGGGTCTGGTGGAGGTTTATGGCTGCCTTCCTCTCTGTCGGACTGCTCTGTGACCCCATGTTTTCTGGAGTCTTCAACGTTAATATCAATGCTTGTTTGAGGGACAGAAGAGGATGAGACCATGAAACAGATTTGCGACTGGGATTGTGGGAGAATATTTCCACCTGTGTGCTCTTGTCCTCCGAGTTCCATATCGGTTTTAGTTTCTGGTTTATATTCCAAGGCGATGGACTGTTCCTCCTTTGTCCTTGAAATAGCCACAAGTCCAGGAGTTTCTTGATTTGCCTGAACCTGGTCTGTCTGACTATTTGAGTGGCTTTTCTCTTTAATAGTTTGTGACCCGTATTGAGACTCTTGCACTGTGCTGCCAACCTGTGAGGTGAGAGGAGGACATGAGGGAGCTGAAAGCATTTCAGCAGAGGAACTACAGTCCTCATTGGGGGATGATGGCAATGATCTAGCGAATCCAGCAACGTGCTCCTGAGCGAGGACTTCTTGTGAGACAATATCCTTAAAGTCGCTCTGCGGTTGAGTTTCAGACAAGGTGGTTGGAGGTTTGTTTTCCATGCCAGGGATTGCCGAGTCGTTGCTGTCCGGCAATGGCACACTGGTTGGATTTGTAAATGGAGGGACTGGGCAGGGGGCAGCTGCAACCGGCTGCGGGGCATGCCGAGGTGACTCCCCAGCCACATTCTGCGCAGCCTGGGGGTTGCCACCCAGCACATCCACAGCCGGAGAGGGGTGCTGCCGCACCGCCTCCTCCCCAGCACCTCTGTCCCCTGTGCTGCTCTTGCTACAGACTGCACCTGGAGATGAAACAAGAGGTTAAACTATGTGGATGAAATAACACATATGTTAAAGGGCTAAAAAAAAAAAAAAAAAAAAAATGAAAAAAGGGACCGGCAATAGCACTCAGAACTACCTGAAATAAAATATTCAGAATGCAGGGTACACAGTCAGCGTGTTTAGTTTTTAAAACTCAAATGCAGAATATTATATTTTGATCGCCTACAAACTGTCTGACTCATTAGACGCCCTTTCACAAGCATACTGCACTGACATTACTATCTAAAGCAGTTGCATGTAGATTTGCAACTGCCAAAATTCCAGAGCAACTTTTTACCCTGCCAGCTCCCTGGCATAAATTTGTAAAAAACGCCTTACATCATATTGTGAATTTACCAGTAACTGTCTAGATAATTAAAGGTTAGCAAGCATTAATGTTTGGCACTACACATTTAGTATTAACTGTGAATAAATCAGTCTCATCCAACATCCTCAATGTGCTAAAATTAAAATACTGCATACTTTATACATCAGTCGTTGCCTCTCCACTGTAGTATTTTCAGTGGTGAGATCAGATCTCACTGATGTGTCGTCTCGTATATGTGCGAAAAGGCAACCGAGTCAGGAAATAGCATTCCTTAAAAAACATTTTTAAACCATTTTTTATTCAGTTTCCTGTTGAAGTAAAAATAATTTTAAATAAATCTTATCATCATGATAATCAAATGCAAGGCACAATATTATTGAAGGCAACAACTTCTCACCTGACTGTGGTGTGAGACACAGATCTTCTGTGCTTTCTACTTCCAGGATGATAAAATTAGGACCCCTTCCACATATTCTGAGGAAGTGGATAAAGGAGAAACGGTGGTAACTTTGACACTGAAATTAAATGAGCAAATGTTTATCACAACAAATAAAGCAAGCTATTAGTCTTGCCACACGCCATGACTCTGATAAGTTATTTCTGGGTTTTGCAGCTAAAGCTGAAATGAGCTTTATAAGACAGTAAGAAAATATTACAACGTGTGGGACAACGAGTAACATGTCACGTCAAGAGACAACCAGTACCCCGGTTAAGACAGTCCATTACTGCTATTGCTGCTGTCTGAGTGGGTTATCTTGCAGCAGTAATAAAAAATACACAGTGGGACAGCTCTACGCGAGCAGCTCCAACTTGCATTTGCTGCAGTCGGCCAGAGGAAGATGTTAGGAATTTTGCAGCACGCGCTCTCGGGACGAAAAGCCGGTGCGCGCCAGGCCTCCATACGTTCAATCTATGTTCTCGCGGATGTTTTTCATAGTGTGTAGCTGTCGTCACCTTGACTTTTTATATAATTTTCTACCATAGTGAATCGTTTTTATTAACCAGGGGATGCATGTTCCGGATGCGCGGATCATGTGAAACACAAATTGACTTTTCATTTGAGAGTGCCAGTGATACAACAAGCTTAAAACAGTGCTCGTGGTTTTTTTATATATAGCCGAAAAAAAAGAAAAAGGCGAGACGGTAACGCCTAACATTGCCGGTTTGGACTGTAACCTCAGCTAGCTCGCGTTAGCCTCGACAATAACAGTGATTGTGTGGCACGAGAGCCGCCGCTGCTAACTAGCGAGCTACAAGAGTTAGTAGGGTGCGTTCATTTCACGCGCAGGCGCCCCGTCCTTTCCGCACTTATGTAATGGTAAAGCTTCAAAGAGGAGTGTTTATTCCTAAACATTTGATACGACAGAATACAGTGGCACAAAAAAGCCTAAAAGTCGTATTAAAAGCCGCTTCTGCATGCACTACAGAGGCGGACAATCGCTAGTGACGTCACTGAGTGAGGTCAAATCTCTTAAAAAATTAATTGCTTAAAATTATTAAATTTTATACCTCCAATTATAGTTTTTTGTGTAAATGAAGATGCAAAAGAATATAAATATTGTTATAAAGTTTCGTATACATTTCTCAATAATTAACAGGGGGATTCAAGGGGGATCCAACCCATATTGCCACCGGCTCTTTAAAAGCGACATCTCGAAAATTACAGTTCACTTATAATTTATTTAGTTAAGTAGTGTTACAGTGGAATATCAGGGTCATTTCTTTGCGAGTCGCTATCATGTCACAGTTCGGTAAATCGTTTGTAGATTATGCCAGCATTCAGCATTAAATATAGTTTAAATTCTAATCGCATCCCTTCGTAAGTCTGCACCCCCCCTCTCACGGTCCCCATTACTTCCTCCTTGACCCCCTCCCTCTGAAGGCCGCCATCTTAAGTTCCCACCTACCTGAAATTTCCGACCAATTTTCTTTTACTAAATTCTCGCTGAAGGAGTCGTCATCCGTATAAAATCGTACTCAATCCGTGGTGACAATGATCCAAACTTTCTCCCGGTACCCAACGAGGTACCACTAAGTCTGTGGGAAGAAGTTAAATTACGGACCGGGAGAGACTGGGTTTCGGCGCAGAATGTAGCGGTCGCGGGGAGGAGACTTTACGCAGCGAAATGGTGGAGTACCGCCGCTGCTGACAAAGTACAGACACGCGGAAATCTCGCGAGACGGCGTCAAGCGCGCCACTTGAAAAGTGCACATTTTAAACCACTTGCGCGATTTCTGTACTGATTTAAACGAATTAATACCTTAAGTTTGAAATACATTATTACGTTATAAGACGCCTGCTTTAGGAAATATTGTGTCATCAATTTGTTTTTTTATATATAAATTGCAACGAGAATACAGCAATGACAATGTTCCAGTTAACAGTAACACAAAGATCCTAGTGTTGTATTAAGGTGTTTTTATGGATGTAGATATAGCAACAATTATGTCTGTACTGTGTGCATATATATATATATATATATATATGTGTATATATATATATATATATATACACACACACACACACACATACATACACACACATACACACAGTGTGGATACATGCATGTACACACACATTCACAGGGAAAATATAATTGTTTTATAAGTGCTTTACCAAATTTATGTATTTTAAAATAGTTTATCGTACAATAATGAATCCTAATGATCTTATTGAACTTAATAAAATAATCAATACTTCATTGCCTAATTTTTCATAGGCTCAGAATAAAAAGACCCACACAACAGAGTAAACAACAGTTCATTTAATAATTACTCTTTGTGGTCTCTAGGGGAGGGTTTGAAAGGTATAAAATGGTCATATTAAAATAATCAACCCAGTCTCTTCACTCTCGGGATACCCACTGTCTAGTTACCTTTTGTTATTTTTTTCCTTGTACAGTTTTTGAACAGACATTTCACTTATCCATGTATATAACTTATTTTTGTTGATGAAACAACTCGACAGTTCAATGTACAAGGCTCCCACAGTCCCAACAAACAGCATACAACCAGCAATACACCGACAGACCTCACTCTGAGCTTAATGGTTGAAGATGGGTTCCTCAAAGAGGCAAGAGGTTGCATGGATACGGTTTAATGTTCACAAGTATTAAAGTTTTCTGTGAAGTAAAACCTTCATGCCGTCTTTTGCATGATTTGAGACATTACTACCTGGAGAGAGTGCTGGTTGATACCCAAAACAATGACAAATAACATAACAGTGAATATATTTATTATTATAGAAGATAACGTTAAGAATAATAATTACAAAGGCAATTTTTCTAGACTACTATACTCTGGTCCTGCTCATATAGTCAAGAGGAGACTGGGAAAAACTGATACAGGAAGCTCTAAAATACTGTGATCACTTGCACAGTATAGCACAGTTATTTTTACCATTCATCCTTTGAAAACAAAAACAAGCAAAAACAATTTTAAATCTCATCAGTAAGGGTGTGTAGTAATATTTTTGGGTAAAGCATGAAATTGAGGTACAGTGCTTACTGATCTTAAATGAACGATCGCATCAGTAATCTGTCTTTTCACAACAACAAACCCAGCAGAGAAAGCACCACTTTACCAATGTGTTTCTTCAAAAACTTTATCCACAATATCTGGTTTCAGTTGAATAGGGCCTTAAAATATCCTTATGTTAACCAAGTTCAGGGTGAAACCTGGACATGCCTCCATGTTCTGGAAGTAATTCCCAACCCACCTGGAAAAGGCTTGCTTAAAAGCATGGATCATATTTCACCTGATAAATGAAAAAGCAGTCGTATGCCTCATCTTACAGCTTTCAATACTGAATGCTGTAATAACCAACAGACTGTATTAAAAATAAAATACAAAATAAAAATAAAAAATACACCAAGGATGCAGAGAAACTATGTACCTTTAAATTGCACTCATATTCCAAGTCTTGCATTTCTCTCTAACACCAGCCCATCACAGTTACTATTTTTTTCTGTTTGTTTTTTTAATTATTATTTTATTTTATTTTTTTTAATATTTTTTTTTTGTGTTGGGGACTGGAGCTGGTTTGGTGGTGTAACTGGGAAGGCAGGGTGTAGTAGTCTTCAAGAGGAAAAGGGGGAAGGTTGAGAGCAGCACAGTGATCCTGACATTTCCCTTAATCTCCTCCAGAGTTGTCCCTGTACTATCTGGACTCTCCATCTTTGTGGGTGCTGTACATTGTCAGTTCACCTGGCCCTCCAAGTCTTGAACCGCGAGGTGGTGTGGATGACCGGCTGGTCATTGATGGAATGAGTGGAGGAGGTGCCCCCACTGACAGGGCTCCTACCAAGCTTGCAGAGGTCTTTGAAAGGAGGCCATTGGGGATGTGCTGTGGATTGATGGGACCTAGACGGGAGTAGAGGCCTGCATGGTGCTGAGAAGCAGCAGTGGCTCCTGAAGAGAGATGGTGGGGAAGAAGGCCAGGATGGAGCTGCTCCAGATGAGCAGCAGTAGCAGCATGCGAGGGGCTTGACAGATGAGAGCCAGGAGGGAGGTGTGGATATATCCCAAAGCAACGAGCTCGTTCAAAGTCGCGAGCCCGCTCAAAGTCTTCCCTCAAGATCTGGGCTCGCTGCTCCTCATCAATCAGCCCACCACCTGGGGGTCCAAGCTGAGGAGGGCGGTCAAAATGATGAGCCATGAGACCAAAGTCAGCACGAACAGCAGGTGTGGAGGGGGTAGTGGAAGTCTGAGGGTGTTGAGGGGTGGCTGCAGCTGCTGCAGCTACAGCTGCAACCCTTTCTACTTCAAGAATGCGTTGATGTTGGAACAGCCGAGCCAGGTGTGGATCAGATCGCAGAGCCAAGTGTGGATCTGACCGAAGTGCCAAAGCTTCTCTACGATGTTGCTGCTGCTGGTGAGCTGCCAGCTCCCTCCAGGGATCCCAGGCGAAGCTATGTGGACCTTGTGAATGTCCTTGAGGAGGGCCATGGGAAAAACGTTCTCCTCCTGGACCAACCACCAGCCCAGTAGCACCTCCTGTACTCCCCAGGTACGCTTCAATGGCCCGTGACCGTTCAATCATTGAAATGTGTTGCTGGGGAGGAGGGTTTGGGGTTGCTGGTGGGAGAGGAACACCAGGAGTGGGAGTCAATGATAAAGAGGAAGATGATGGGGTACCAGAACTGTGGTGGTGTGGATGGCTGTTGGGTCGGTCAAAGCTGTGATTGGGTGCTGGAGGAGGAAGGGTGATGGGGATGTGCTCAGGCTCCTCTTTCCGCTCCTCTTTGACTTTAACTGGCGGAAGAAGTAGGGGAGTTTTGGAAACGGGTGTTGTGGTGCGATCAGACTTCTTGGGCTGAGACAAGGATGCAACGGAGGAAGAAGGTACAGAGGAAGCAGATAGATTATTGTCTCTTTGGGCATGTGAGGGTTCATTTTGGAGGCTGTGTGCCGTCTGGGCCTGTGAGCGGGGGTAAAGGTCCAAAGGAGAAGGTTCTGAGCGGTTGGAGGGTGGCGGAGTAGTGAGCACAGAAGATGAGGAAGACCGCGGTCTGTCCCTCTCTGCTACCAAAGATGAAGAACCAAGAGGAGGACCCCTCGAAGACAATGTGGGCAGTGGCCTCTTGTCCCCATCTCTGTCTCGCTCACGATCTCTGTCTCTATTTGAGCCACGTGTGAGGTCCTCAATTAGCCCACCGCTGCCCCCCAGTGCGCCACTGTGGCCATTTATGTGGGAGATTGGGGTGCTACTCCGGGGCTTGAAGGAAGAGGCAACTGGAGACATTCTCACAGGTTGTCGGCCATACAGCATATTGTCTCTGCAAACAAAAAAGAGAAAAGAATTATGTTTAAAAAAAAAAAAAAAGAAAAAAAAAAAAAAAAAAAAGAAGCTAAAGTTGAATATTAGAAGTGGGAGCCGTTCAAAAGTGATAAACTATCATCAGTCTCAACTCTTGTCTGTGTATCTCAATTAATAAATCTAATCACATTATATTAATTTGTCTATTTGGGATTATGAGCCTGAAAAATTAAGACCTTTCGATTTTACAAGTAAAAAGAAGAAATGTTTGCTATATTTTTTGTGTTCAATTAAATCTATTATTAATGCGCTGCAAGTCATTTAGCCCCCTCGTAACATTACTGTCATCACTAAATTATTACTATTAATATAACACCTAAAAACCAATGTTTATATAATTTGAATGCCGTACCTGTCTTTTTCATCCTTGATGTGAGGGATGTCTCTTCTCTCTCCATCCTTCCCTCGATCCCTTTCGTCCCTCTTGTCGACTCCTTTAGTCCAGCTGGGGCCTGGAGGAAACCCAGACGGGCCACCGTGCATACGGCTCCATGCATCATGGTGGTTGGAAGTGGACAAGCCTCCAACCACACTAGCTGGTGGGTCTTTAGGGCCAAACACAGAGCCAGCTGCAGATTAAAATTCATATTTTAGTCCGTTAAAAAAAGAAAAGAAAAAAAAAAATAGGGAGTAGCGCATTGTTTAATGTATTAGTAAAGACAGCTTCACCTCAAACCTAAATATAAACTAGTTTGCAAAGACCTGCTTCATGTCAGGCTTTGTCATTAGCATCTAATATGATCCTAATACGCATAACTACAAGAATCCATTCAAGAAAATAAAATTAAGAAGTCTAATTTTGACAGACGTGCGATGTACTGTGTGTAAAATCAGAGGAACATGTTTATAAAATAAAACGAACTTAAAATATGTTTTCGCTTGCTGAAAAAAATCAAATCTCTTTCAACCCTATAAACAATATTGTTTAGCACTGGGCAAATTTATTAACTCACCCAGTAACACAGCTAAACAAAGAGACAATTTCCCAACAGACCACAATTGTACTCCAAATTTGACCTGAATGTTTAATCCATGCTTTAACAGTGGATTTGTATTTGGACTGCATCCAGTCTTTGTGTCTACTGAAATTAATGCATACAACCTTGTACTCGTATATCAATGACAAACTCCAGTACAGCCATTCACAGCTGAGCATGTCTCTGTGACAGTGACAGCTGAGCTGCAGCTGTATCATGAGACAGGAGAGAAAAGCATTAAGAGAGGAGAAAAGCACTGAGTGATAACAAACATGTCTCAGGGATAATTAAGACAAGAAGTGCAAGTAGGGGAAAAACAAAATTCCTGTTTCCACTGAGCAGTTCGGTCCGGGTACAGTTCAGAAGGGTTAGAATAGTCCAGGCTGTTTAGGTGAGCATTTCCACTGCAAATCGGACCGCCACTAGGCATGCAGGGTTTAGAGTAAATGCCTCGCGTGGAGTCATACCAGTGTGATGACAACAAACGTTGTGCTACAAATAACGATGGTGGTCATACGGCAAGTATAGCAAGGAAAGTTTGTAGTTCCAGGGCCAACCAGACCTTAACGTTTGCAGGCATCCTTGTCCTATTATCTTTCCAATATCACTGAATGCCAACTTAGCGTTTGTTTTGACCTGCTTTTGTCATGGGCAGTGATGTTTTTCTGTCGGCAAATCAGCAGACTGTATCGTGAAACGCCAGTAGCTCTGCCCTAACCATACCCAATAATCTTCCTATGGCCCTACAACTGAAGGGGGGGGGTCACAAACAGTGTAGACCCCTTTATAATGGAAACACACAAAATAGCGCATCCGATCATACCAGACAGTCAACCAAACCCCTCAGTGGAAACAGGCTCAAAAGGTACTACAATGACTGACTGGTTTGAATTTTAGGGTGCGTTCACACTAAACATTTGGTTGAATGTAAGTGAACCATGCGGTGGTTACTTTGTTGGTGTGCTTCACTCGAACATGTGTTAAGGCTGCCACCAGAACTCTGGCACACACCAAACAAGTGGATCAAGAGCCCTCGGAAAGGAGGCATCTGGTCAGCTTCTAACTATATCAGACCCAAAAATGCAAATATGGTCATATGTGACAAGACCACATTGCAACTACAGAGGATGAACAGCTCTCCTGTAAACAAAGTCAGAAGATGACAAACTTGGAGCAACAAGGTGTTAAAATACCTCATAAATATTTGCAACAAATAAATATATTGAGCTATTTTGCAGTTAACTTAGAGTGTGGCCTTTTCCTTATTTATTCCATTACATTTTTGTGAACCCCAAACTTAATACTAGAAAACAAAATCCAATATCATTTTCTGCTTTGGTCCAGATGAAAAGCACCATCTGTCTGCCTTACAATGTAGAGGTGTAAAGTTACACAAAGCATTTAGAGAAAAAAAGGTTTGGTATGATGACAGTTTCAAGTCAATTTACATGTCACCACACTCATTTCTGACATGGAAATTTTAACGAGCCCGTTTGCACCCAGAACATTTTGGTACTTTACCCGTTAGATTTTACAACAATCTTGTACAGTTGAATGAAACTGCAGATTTTATTCTGCCTTACAATTGGTGCTCCCAGTCTATATTCCTGTCAATTCAGTTTATTTACAGTTCAAGTAGAACAAGTGAATTTAATAAGGATACTTAATTGTACTTCTCAATATTTAAAAAAAATGAATGGAGAGACAGTGTTATTTTATGGTGTGTAAATCAAAAACTGTTAAAAGTGTTGCTCCTTTCTGGCCTTAGTTTTGTCATCTATACCAATCCTCAAATATACACACTGGCATCAATACATTTTTAAAAAGACAACAGTGCGCATGTCAGCTCCAAATGCGTTTATGAATGCACACTTATCTGAACCAAACTTCGTGGTTCCAGAAAGCTCGCCCTGTTTTGACTGGCAGAGAAACCCAGAAGAGACGAGTCAACAGGCCACAACAAGCTCACCGTTATTACTCTTTACAAGAACAAATGGTGTGTTTAATCATGCTCTCCACCAAACTGTGATGCCACTGCTCTTTGTTGTAGTAACTTCAACAATGGTATTTCTGCCTCCTCAAACACCAATTTTGAGCAACGTATTATATTTATTTTCATCTACTTCACCTGTAAGTTTGGGCATATGGATGAATGGACTTGGTATATTGTTGGTTTTAATATCCATTACCGTACCCCAGGTCGTGCAGTATACACTAGATAAATGAAAGGTGAGTGGAAGTAATGTGCCCGTGCCCTCTTTTAGTGTCATATTAATTCAGGATTGCAATAATGGTCCATAATTCACTGTACCGTTACATCAGTTTGCAAAGATTCACCAACACTTAAAGGCATTTTTCAAGTTTAGCTGAAACAAATGTGATGCTTTGTCCAAGTAATTCAAATATTTGGAAAAGAAATCGTATAGGTTACAACAAATATCAATCATACGTCCCCACCCTTAAACACAAAACCAATAAAGCTTGAGTAGTTCTGTATTATACTAGTGCATTGAAAATGTATCCCAGTTATGTTGGTGCAGGGATCCCTTTAAGTTGTTCACCGTGCAAAAGAACACAACTCCTCCTCATCTGGTGGCACGAATTGCAAGCATTACTCTGCTTTCATGGGCAGGAGGAAAAAATTACCTGCATGTTTCCATCCGTCTAAGAAAACAACGTCGTCAGTTTGAGAATTTTCAGGTTACTGAAATTACCCTGGCAGAAAAAGTTTTGAGGTAGAAAGCCATCTGACCTGAAAGGCACGTTTTAGAAGCACGGCTACTAGAGGAGGAGATACTTCCAACGTAAATGAGAACAGAGAGCAAAAACTGTGAGAACTTAACAACCGAGAGCAAGAACAAATTTCTCCGTTCTTGTGGAGTGTAAAACACCTTTAAGTGAATAGTATTCGAGCTGTCACTAGAAGTGAAGTTTCACATAAAAGAGTTAAGACTTCCATTTCACACAATCAATTGAGACTTCTTACAGCTTCTGTTGGACTTGCAAATTTTTTTTTTTCCCCCAACTGTGGGTTGTACATCATACTTCCCAAGTTGGGTTAAAAACGTAAATGAGAGAGACCATGTACAGACCAGTAAGGCCACAATTTAAAAAGTAAGCAACTTAAAGGCATGAAAAGATAAAAATCAAGCAACAAATTAGAAACTCACTCAAGTTTACATACACTGAAATAGCCTGGGAAATGTGCACATTTCCTTAAATGTTGGTTTACTGGTTAATAATGTTGGTTAATGTTTAATACATTGGAGACTGGATAATCAGTGACATACAACGTTATAGCATTGAGTGGACTTATCCAGACATTTAACAGCCTCCAGTTCATAGTTGAGCGGTGACATAGGTGACAGAAAATTATTTCTAAATTTGACGGAGGTGTTTGTTCATAAATTACACCAACAGGTTTTAAATTTGTCAAATTAACCCAAAAGAAAGGACAGCATATCTGAAAAGTCCTATACCTTGTAAACTGACAACCAGCTTTTTTAACCCTGGTAAAGATGTGCCCCTCAGACAGAGCAGAAACCACTATTAAAGGCACCAAGGGGATCTCTTCTAGGCACAAAACCCATTTGACAGTGTGCAACACAGAAGGAGGGAGAAAATAAGACCAGACAGACACTTAAATACCATTATATTAAGGCGCGCCAATATTCAGACTCAATTGTGCTACACAGGATACTTAAGAACATCCAGACTCTTCTTTGTTCTGAAGCTGATGGATGCTTCTGTCACCTCTCTTCAGCCCTAAATCCATATCCAAAATGTTCACAGCACTGCAGGACTGTTAGTAGTTTGGATCAGGAACCAGTCAGGAAGTCCTGACTGATATGGAACGCTACATTTCAAAATATAACCAGCTCCCTCACCCACTGCCATCCCACTCCTGACTCAAGAGTCTGTGAGGATTATGTTCTTCAATATCTCGTTTAGCACAAATGCATCTGAATGCTGGCTAGCATTTATTTAATAGTATTTAAAGTTCTGTCTAAAGGGTCATATTTTCTCTCTCTAGCTGAACTGCAAACTGTTAACTAAAAGGTTTTGTGTGTGAAAGCAGTAAAAAAAAAAAAAAAAAAAAAAAAAAAAAAAAAAAATCAATTACTCAAATTTGACTGTCATTGTTCGACTTGTCTGGACTGTTATTGTGACACCCATATCTAAAGCTGCACACCACCATCTGATCAACCATGTGCGCTGATTTAAAACAGCACCCAATCGTGAGGGGGTGCCACATATGGCATATGTGGGTTGCATTTAAAATAATTTGGGGACCAAAGAAATATAAACAAACTTCTAGACTTATCCCCTAAGCTTTGCGTTTCACAAGTATGGGTACTGAAAGACTGACCCAGTGTTGGGCTGCCAAGCCCTCCAAAGGCACCAGAACCCAGGGCTCCTAGTGGAGTAAAAGGCGGGGATCGGCCATATGGATCTAGGACACACAAACATTTAAACAATGATTTTTAACTATAATACACAGCGATAACAGGTTTACAGTATCACAACAGAGATGAAATTGAGTTAAAATTAATACTAAAAGCTCTAGCATTATCTATAAATTTAAAATTCCTTAACTCTTAAATGTTTGATGTTAAATTAAAGTTCATAAATATTGAGTTTAATCTCTTACCCAAGTGTGCAGTTGGTGGGAGGAAAGATGAGTGTGGTGCTGATGGAGACATGAAAGGCGCCGACGATGGGTTGACTGCACCTAAGACAAATTAAGTTACAAAAAATGAAAATAAATATGATATAATAAAATATGATCTAATAATGCTCTTCAAGCCAACATCATACAAAAACTTTATTACAAAGGGGCTACAAAAAAAAATACCACCCCAAACTATCATGAAGTGAATTAACATTTACAAATGTTTTGTTTTAAAGGAAATTAAAAATGCTCAAGCATGTACCTGTGGCTGAGAACAGACTGGGAGGTCTTGTCAAGTCATGAGTTGGAGGAAGGGCTCCTCCCATTGGCCCCAGTTGTCCGAGTCCACCTGCTCCAGGAAACCTGGCCAGCAGCTCACTACGGAAGTCCAGTTTGTGAGGATCAGCCTGCATCAGCTGCAAAATAGGTACAACAGTTAACTGGACGCATACAGTGTTCACAACTCTTTCCATCAGAAAATTCCTAACCATCAATATCATGACTATTTTCTCAGTGCAACAATCAAAATGAATATCCAGGCTGTTTGTAAGAAACACTTACCTTTACTTTTTTCTGATGGCTTAGAATCATCCAGGCCACATATACGTGCATAGCACACCATTTTCCCGGTTTCTGCACAGCACAAAAGTCAGACGAGTTTACTCCGTTGTTCTATAAATAGTGCGTGTAAAACTTTAAAACCTTTGCACACAGACTCAGAGGCTCTTCCTGTCGTTCACAAATAACTTGTCTGACCCTTACACATGGTTGGGGTTTTGCAGCTGGAAATATTAGTTACTTGCCATGACCCAGTATAGAGAGAGACACACACACACACACACACACACACACACACACACACACACACACACACACACACACACACACACACACACACACACACACACACACACACACACACACACACACACACACACACACACACACACACCTTGAAAAAGCAAACAAATACATTGTACAGTAATTTCTGGGTTTAAAATCTCCAACTGGGTGTGCAAGGGCAGAGAGTAGCAGTTAAGATTACAAGAGAAATTAGTGAAAAGAGTGAGTGAAGCATTGAGAAAGTAAAACAGACTGATGGCTGAAAAGGAGCCAAGGGATTCAAACACATCTGTTTTTGCTTACATTACTGATTTTCAACGATGTCCCAAATGGATCAGTTAGCTACAAGAGAACAGAAGTTTGAAACCACTTTTAATCAACATGTCTCACTCTTTCAGAAAGTATAGTTTTGCACTCTTTACTGCACTGACTAGGCCCATGTTGCAGCACATCCTACCCTAAACTGACAATGTATATAATACATTAAAACAGAAGCTCAATAATGCAAACTATAATTATGAACGTATCATTTTGGCACACTGTCCTTACCCTAGGGTCTTTGGGCTGCAGGTGGTGTGGCACAACCCCAAGCCGCGCTGTAATATCAGGACCCGTACCCTGAGGAACGAGAGGCTGTCACACACAGCACAACACATGAGCAACAACCCACTGATATACAACCAAACAGATAAATAACAGTCTCTACTGTTTCAGAGACATTGTTGCTGTACCTATTATCCACTAGCTCTACTAAGAGGATCAGTAGTCCTTGGTTGAGTATGTTAATGCATGCAACGTTGTCTGCAAAGTCTTAATTGTTCTCAGTCATGTTTTACCATTCCATCAATGTCCCCTGATTGTAGGAGAGTAGATAATTATTCATTCTCTCACTAATGTGACATGTATCTCTGACACTTATAAAGAGACCAGGCGAGTTCTTCATTACCTTTGGCTGAAATGCTCCTTGCAAGGAGCCAAAAGGCCCAGTGGGAGGAATCACAGGCTGAATACTCGACACTGAGGGTGGTGGATACTGTGGGAAAAACTGACACAAACACAAAAAGCTGAATGATAACTAAAAAAATGAAGGTCTTTCAAATACATTCACCTTGTACACTTTAAATACATCTACTATACAGACATAAAACATATATTTAAAGCTTGTTGTTTTATCACTTGATGGTGCAATTATTACGTAATCAGAAATATAATGAGTAATGTTAAGTCACAATACTTACCGGGTGTCTGTAAAGCCCGTCGATTTTGCCAGGATATTTATCAAACTGAAAGAGAAAAAGCACTGAATGGGTTAAAACATTGAATATGGCCAACATTCCAGCTACACTGGTATGACAAGTACAACACAGATGTTCAGCATCTCACCAGAGGCGGTGCAGTGGCTGTGGGGTGCAGGAAAGGTGTGAAGTGTTGGTGTGTGTGCGTGTGTTGGTGCTGGTGGTTGTGCTGATGGAACTGGAAGGCCAATGGCTGGATGCTTGTTGAGTTTTGAGATGTCCGGCCCGATGAGCCTGATGCAGAGCTTGATGCAGCTGGACCACCAGGAGTGGAGCGGCCTGCTGCAGTTGCATTTTCAGTGCCTGGGACACTACGTCTGCCTTCACGCTCTGGTGGAATCAAAAAGTTGGAACTTAGGCAACTGGTCAACAGTGAAGTGTTTCAGGATAACAAGATACATTTTATTTAATCAAAATACATTTACCTCAAATCTAACACACATTGATTCTGAAAATTACAAAAGAGACATTCCAACAGACTGAGCTAAAAATCTAAAACTTCAGTTACTCTTGAATCACCATTCCCCCTTTTGATCTTACTATAACACATGTACCAACAAATGAAAGTTAAACATTGAGCTTATACTTTATACTATGAATGCAAAATGTGCTCCCTTCTTCAAGAGACAGCTTCCTCAACACCCTAGACAAACCCAGATAACCAAAGGAAGTCTGGGTTTGTTTTATTTTTGTAATGCATCAGTAAGTCTGTTCCTCATTTACAAACGAAACAGCAATGAAAAGTAGCATTTCTGTTCACTGTACCGGCTGCTGTTGGGTAGGCAGAACCTTGAACCAGAGGTGGAGGAGGCGGCAGGCCAGGTGAGGATGTGAACAAAGCCCCAGTGCTGGCTCGGGACGGGGGTCGGAGAGGCCCTGAGGACCCTGAGCTCCGGCTGAATGGCAGAGACACACTAGTGGAAGGAGTTGGAGGGCGCATAGAAGATGCGGAAGACGCAACAGATGAAGTAGATGAAGG
This sequence comes from Xenentodon cancila, assembly GCA_014839995.1. Taxonomy (NCBI): domain Eukaryota; kingdom Metazoa; phylum Chordata; class Actinopteri; order Beloniformes; family Belonidae; genus Xenentodon; species Xenentodon cancila. The sequence goes on along the minus strand of CM026218.1, from coordinate 5,908,676 downwards.
AGGCTTGACTGGGGTACTGCTTCTGAGAAGAGATTTAGCCATTAAAAGATTATATTAAACTTGTTTGTCATTATTTTTGTCAAAATAATCAACCCGGCATGAGTCATAATGACGTACTTGCAATAAACAGACCTGTTGTTGTAGATGGAGTGAGATCGTCCAGACAACGTGTGGAAGGGCTTAGGTTTGGAGAGTGGTGGGCTACCGTTGTGTGGCCTGCTGTTGCCATTGATTGGGCTGGGCCGGGTGACTGTGCCTGGAGCTGTGACTGGAGAGTGGGAAGGCAGGCAAGAGAAGGGGGCAGAAGAGGTAGAAGAAGAAACAGGCTCTGGAAAGTGCAGCTCCAGGCTTTTCTCCTGACTTCGCTCGAGGCCAGATACTCTCGGGGTCACCATTAATCTTGAGACCCCACCACAACGAGAAGGTAGAGGGGTGCAGCTTTTGCCCATGGACGTACCCATGTTTGAAGGAGCAGGATCCACAACTGAAAAAAAAAATGCACCCATTTGTTTTTTTCACCTCCACACAGAATACTTTGAAGTATCAGATCTACATTAAACAAGTGCTAAAATAAGTTTCTTTACATCCAATGCTTTTATTGCAGACTTTATACAACATTAATTCCAAACAATATTGATGAATAATAATTTAACATCTTCAGGAGCTGCATAAAAAAGCAGAACTGGTAGAAAGATTTAGTCTTTGCATAAAAAAAAAAAAAAAAAAAAAAGAAGAAAATCTTCCTCCTGGCTCAGTTCTCCTAAAACAAACACATTATGTTTGTAACGGTTCATTTTAGGGAACTATATGAAACCTTAAAATGCAAAAGAAGAGTTTAAAACATGCAACTCTTCCTGTTTATCTTCTCTTCTCGTATGTCATGTAACAAAGACTGGATGGGCCTGTGATGACAGTTTTTCAGTGATTCAGAGCTTTCATTGTTGCAAACAGCTATAAGTTGCTCAAAACTTGCATCTGTGCAAATTGTCAGGTGCAGAGGAACAAAAATACTAGTTACTGGCTACACGTGATTAGTGCTAGTGAGGTTACACAGTTGCCAGCTCCTTTTGGTGACTTTCAAACCTTGAAGCAACTTTTTTTTTACCCTCAGGAGAAAGAGCTTATAAAAAAGTGTGAAAAACACCTGAATAAATGTGGTAATCACTGTACTTGACAACCCCTCTCAGATCAAGCAAAGCCAAAGACATGGAGTCTCAGTGTATTTCTGAACTAATAAAACTGGTGCAAGTCTTAGTGAAAGACAACTTAAATATACAATATATGTCGGGTCAGAACTCAACTACAGTCCGTTTGGTGAGTCTAAAAAAAATAACAGTAATTAACAGCATGCCATGTGAGGAGCTGCCATTATTATAAGTGCTTTGCCTGTTATATAAATAAAAAGTTTAAATATTAATATGGACAGAAAATAAACATTACAAAAAGGCAGATACTCTGTTCAGTTATACACATCATATATTTTTCATAGAAAGCTAAAAGCCATGTGAGGCATGTCTAAAACAGTTATGTGAAATTGAGGAAGTTTTTAAGAGTTTTTCTTTCCCCAAAATTCAGCAGTTTCCCATGAAGTTAATCTATTTCAGTACCTCAAAATCCTTATTAAAAAACAAAAAAAGGAATAAAGTTCATAACCAATCATTATCAAGAGACAAGAATATTGTTGTGAACTCATTAAGGTTTTGCACTTTTTTTGTAATAAAAAAAAAAAAAAAAAAAAAAAACAAGTGTTTCATTGCACATTGCATCGTTTTACATCACCAGATATGCTAAATGTTTCTGTATTCTCTCATTTCATAAGCTTAAGGAATTGCCTGCTCTAATGAGTTCCACTATGTCCCTTTGAATCAAAATTTCATGATAGAAGAAGAAAAGTTATCTTGCCCATTTAACCAATTTTCTTTCCAGTCTAAATATAACCTATTGAGACGCAGCTTAAGGTCCATATCAGAATATCTTGAATCAATGTGCAGGGCCAGAAAATTTGTCAAACCTTTTCTAGTGCTGACTGTGAACACCGGATCCATGTCGTTGTCTGAGGCCTGCACGGAAACAGAAAACATGCGATTCATTAGACAATGTTCCATTTCCAAAACGTCCAAGCAATGTCCTGTCATATCATCAAAATTTTAAATGACTTTTTGAAAGGCCAAAGTGTTGGGGGTGAGAAAGGATCACATTTAGTCTCTTTTATGTATCTCACGATACACACAGAAATTGGACCTCTGCTTTTAACCCATCACTAGTTTCACTAGTGAGCAGTGGGCTGCCAGCATCAGCCCGGGGAAGCAATTGGGAGTTAAGGGCCTTGCTCAGGGGCCCCCAGTGATGTTGCCAGACCAGGGGCTTGAACCTGGGTCCTCCACGCCCAGGCCCACCACTGTAACCACTCGGCCACCACTCCCATTTTTTTTTTTTTTTTTTGATATGAATACTGTCACATGTGTAATAGGGCTGTCCCAAACACCATTGTATGGGCTCTGATGCTTCAGTAGATGATTACAGCACATATTCAAAGTTTGTTCTCTGTCGGAGGTTAGTAGGGGGCACAGTATGACACGGTGAGAGTGTACAACACTGAACAAGTTTGGCCCACACGCACAAAACCTAATGAAAGAAGTCCACACACGGCCCAACAAGTGCCCACTCAGTCATGCATCCTTGGTGTCAAGAGAAGCATGAGAGGAACTATGTTTGTGTGTGAGACCAGTGTGCAACAGAAATCTACTAGCTGGTAAATAACTTATGTTGCTGAAAAAAAAAAAAAAAAAGTCTTCTTTTTAATGAATAAATGCAATGGAGATGGAGTATTTTTGCCAAATGACCACTTAATTTGAAGGGTTGCACACAGCTGATGTGCCCATGCGGTCATGACTTAAGGAACTGAAGTATTAAAGCAGGTGACTTTCAGAGCCACCAACCAGTGAGGAAGAGTGCTGAAACTGGCTGTTTGTGAAAGCGCACCCAAAAAACAAGCTAAATATCCACCTAGTGAAAGAATATCTGGATATTTAAGTATTCAGCCCTAATTAATAATGCTGCAAGCAAATTGTACAAACCTTATCTCCTGTATCACTCTCAGTGTCACACTAAAATAAGAAAAGGGACGACAAAAAGCATTAGGATTAGCATCTAAAAAATTCAGAAAGTTAACCATAATCATTAGAAAATAAACTTACAATGTAGCCAGTCTCCAGATGGGGACCCTAGGAAATCAGAATAATATGAGGAATGATATTATGAGTAACATGTGGAATACAGTTAGACAGTGTAATTTAACCTGAAAAATGTGTTGTATCACCCTACATTGATTAATTCACAAAACACACAAGTATATCTGGTAGAAGTATTTGTGCAAGAACATGACGGGGAACCAGTTTTACTTGCTCACTCTGAAGAGCAGGATGTACTGGTCATGAGAAATACATAACTGCAAACATCGCTGTTTGATTAAAAGTTATCTTAACATCAGTACGATATGGGTCAATGCAGTCAACCAAAACAGTAGATTGGAGTGGAGGGGAGCCCAGTGAACTCATAACTTCTTGGTTCACCTCTATCTTTCTCCTCTTATTTTTATTCTTGTTTGGGCAGCTGCTGGGGTAGCTGTGTGGGGCTCCTTCCTCTGGCTCTGACAGCGGTCCTCCACCATTCTCCTCAGGTCCCCTCTTCCCCTTATTCCTTACCAGGATATCGGTGCGCTGATTAGGCTTCAGAGAACAGTCCATCTAAAAAGAACAGAAAGGAGTTAGGGTTTTATGTCTTCAAATAACATGATACGTACGCATGTACGTACATACATACACATGTATAGGCCTGAGGTTGCAGACCAATAAATGTCTTGAAGAACGACTTTCAGAGCCATTTTCTTTTCCTGTCTTTTTCAAATGACGCACCAGATGGCATGAAGGCACCATGAAATGACGACACGAAAAAGAATTAACAAATTTCATGTTTCTGTAAAATAATGTGCTAATAGATATAAACTGTTTCCGATGAGGGGTCGAGAGAAGTTTGGATTTACAGACTGAAAAGTCTGTAGATTTCTTAAAAATATTAACTCTTCAAATCTCAACAATAATTATACTGACATATGTTTGCAGAAAGAAAGAAAAAAAGTACTACTTTCTTTTGTAGGTTTGTTTGGTTGGTTGGATATTTTGATTATATATTACTATTTGTCAGGAAACATACTTGCTATTGGAATTTGATATAGGAACATCGAATTGGTTGGTGCAGGTCATTTTTCTCAACAAAATATAGGTCATGATAACTTGTCAAATAGACTGTCTGTATTTATATTTAAAATAAAAACTGATCATAGAATTGTTATCAAAAATCAGATAACACATTTACAGAGAAAGCTGACATAGTTCAAAAAGCACACACGTAAATATTTTCTCCTCAAAGATTAGCAGGCTTACAGAGTAGCCACTCAGCAATCATAAAATTCACTGGTTCATTTGACTTAAAAATCTGGCTGCCTAGGAGAACAGTGGGTCAGTCTAAATGTTTGTGTCAATAGGCAGCTTTACCACATAGAATGTAGACAAATCTGATAAAACAAATTACATCAGATCAACTAACATTTCTAACTCATCAAACTGCATGTTGTAGCACACATAAATCACATTTTAGTCATTATATGCATACACTATAGGTGAATACACATAGGAAACGCATAAGGCTTTTTGATTTCCTTCCCTGCCATTACAGACAGACAACCACTATGAGTTATTAATTAAAAACACTGGCTACAGAACCCTAATCCAAGTACAAATACAAAAGCTACAGGCTAATACACACCAACTGTATTTTTTTTCTTCCTCCATTTACAACAAAGCCATTAGGCAGCTCATCAACACCTCCCAGAACTAGAGCATGAATAATTGAGGCCTCTCCAGTACTCATCATATGGATGCCTTGGGGTTTGGGGTTGGCCCAAGTGGATTGTTTTCTCCAAACAAGAAATGGTGTCAGAGTTAACGAGTTCAATCTGCAGCCTTTCACACCTTTGGCTGGGAAAGAAGACATGACTTGACGTGAAGGAGGGGGGTGAAAAAAAGTTAGGATGAAAACAGTTGATGCTCTCCACACCGTAATCACGTCAGATAAATTAGAGGAGATGAGTGTGGCCACTGCCTGCCATGCCACATTACTGATTGATACATTAGTGTCTTCACGCTGATACAGGATGTGGTTTGAATGACAGCTGACGATGTGCGTTTTAAAAAACAAACAAACAAAAAAAAGAAAAGATCTGGACATTTACCTCCAGTGCCTCCAAGCTGATAAAGCTGGCGATTGCGAAGCCATCAATGATGTCTTCCTCGCAAGAAACGGACTCTCTCTTCCTCCGACGTGGTGGCCTATGTCTCCCGAATCCGGGCCGACATTCTCTCCCACCGGGACCGAGGACGGTGTTTGTACCTTCGCGGTCGGATCCCGAGGAGAGGGACGTGGCCCGCTCCTCGGCCAGGTCCACTCTCCGCCGCCGCTCCCTGTCTCGCTGTGAACGGGACCGTCGGCAGTGTCTGTTCCCAGTGCTTCGGCTCGGGCCCTCCATATTCAAACGCCACCTCCTTTTGTAACCTCAATGGGACTAAAGGCACTTTAATCAAGTCCCGGTCCGGTGGAAGGCACCGAACCGCAAAAAAATAAAAGAAAAAAAAAGAAAAAAGGGAAGAAAAACAACCCCACCACACAGGCCCTCTCAGGAAGCCCCTGTTAAAATGGCGTTAATGGAACCAGTGGCTATTATTTACCGTCCTCTGACAACAGTCTACTGGCATCAGTGCCTTTCTTTCGGCGAAATTTTAGTTTCATTTCACTTAATCTGAACACCAACTTTGTATCCACACGGAAATGTTACACAACCACAACATAAACCAGATGTCAGGACATCGCTGATCGTATCTCGCTGGAAGCTATTAGCCAACTAGCAAGAACTAAACGCCACAGAAGTTAGACGCATGTAAACAAAAAAAAAGACAAGTCTCTGTGTGTAACAGACAGAGGAGGCCCAGATACCTGTACCGAGAGTACACCAGGAAAACCACCACGTCGGGGGCATTCCTCGACGCTGTAAACTAATATTTCCTTTATTTCTGCTCACGTTGACAAATTTATTAGCTAAATGAGACGGCTAGCTGTTTAGCAAGGCCAATAACGCGTAAATACGTCTCTAACGCAGCCGTGGCGGCGTGGCATTGTCTCGTGTGAGTGAAATCTTAAGTGGTAACGTTGACAGCCAAGTTAAGTGTTAAACAGGACTGTCTGGTTGAGGTTTAAGTCGTAAAAGATCCCGCTGCTTGACGTTATGTCAGTGTTGACTACAGCTCATTAGCTCACCCCGATAGCACGAGCACGGCTAAAGCAATATATTACAGTATATTAGGATAACAACCCAAGAATATCACTATATTCTTAAAACCTGCCCAGAAAAACGGACACGTAAAGGCTAGCTAATACCGTCCAGGCAGGAGCCTGGATATCCGTCCTGTCGAAGTGCCGCCAGCCGATGGAGATGGTTCAAATCCCATCACATCAAAAGAAAGACGTAACGTTAGCGCTGCGGCTAGGCAGCGTTAGCCGGCCAGGACACACAGGAACCATTTGAACGCGAAGAGAGCAGGGAGAATACATCGGCTATTTACAAATGCGTATCAGCCACATAATCATAAGATTGCGCTTCTTCACACACAACTCCCAATTCGCCCTTCCTCAATCACAAGAAAAAAAAATTTAAGGCCCAAATTTGAAAGCCTCGGTGTCGATTTCCAGGGTGTCGGCCGAGCCCCCGTTGGGCTGGGCAGATCCTTCATGCAGCCAGTATAATCCAATGTTTAGAAGAAGTTGGACTATTACCCGCCGTTTCCTGTTAGCAACGTCTATATATCACTGGATCCAAAGAGCAACAGTAAGACACAGGATGGCTCCACTGTTGCTCCTTCACAAGTTTCCACTGAATTGAAAAATTATCGTGAAAATGAGGAGACACAACCCTTGTCAGCCAAGCAGTGCATTGTGTGAGCTGCTCTTCTTCCTCAGTGAATCAGACTCGCTGACAGGGGCTGTGCTTGTGCGTGGTGCCACCAAGTGGAGACTTGGCGACAGTACATGTACTGACGCTGTTAACGTCAATGTAGTTTGTTTTTCAGTTGATGATCACGGAAACAGCATGTTAAATGTACTAAAAGTGTAGGAGTTTGTGTTTCAGTTTTTTTAAACCAACCCTATACAGGCAAAAGTATGTTTATAGTACTCTGTTTTGTTTTTTTTGTTTTTGCTCTTTTTCCAGCAGGAATCCAAATGAAGAATGCTCTATTCTACTTAGGATCTATGTATATGTAAATACAATTACAGTGTCTAGTCTTCTCAGCAGTGACATAATAGGGACAGTGACAGTTTAGAGATATATTAAAGAGCAATCAGTGTAAATACAGGATGGATTAATGAAAGTAATGTACAAGTTCAAAGACAATTAAACAAATGCAAGGTTATAAAAATGTAAATGCAACAAAAATGCTCATGAATACAAATGCACAAAAAGTAAGAATCCTTTAATTAGTATACAATTCCAAGTGAAGATGTCTGCAAAAACTATTTAAGAAAGTATATTTTGCTAATGTAGTACATACTGCATCACAGTGAAAAAAGGAGAGAAAGAAAAGGAAAGAGAAACAGTTAAAGAGTGGTCATAAGAATGCAAACTGAAATATATACAAACACATACAAACACATATTAATAGTAACCATGAAACTAACGAAGATGATAGACAGCCAGATTGGCTAAAGTCAGGACAATAATACCAAACACAAGATTTTAAATCAGTCACAATTTTGCAAATATTTACAACTATTTTTGAAATTATTCAATCAAAGTGTGATAAATACTAATATTTAAATATTTTACCATATTATCCATCATTCTATCCAGTATCTATACCTGCTTATTCCAATTCAGGATCACAGGGATCTGCTGGACTCTATTTCAGCTCCATTTGGGTGAAATCTACAGGTCACAAGTTCATCGCTAGGCCACATTTTAGGTTTAACAACTTATTTTGGTGCAATCAAGATGTGCACATAAGTCCAATATTTTATTCAGATCGTTTTCGGTGTTAGGAAGAACCTGACTGGCTTGCTTTAAGCTCTCACCTGAACTGCATCCAGCACCTCTGGGATGTGAACTAAAACACTGCATTCCATTTAAGGGAGGTCCCCACTGATTCACAGCCAAAGGAAAAACATGCAAATCCCTTCCAACTCAATGATTTTCTTACAGTTTTGCAGATACATTATAGATTTTCTGAATATCTTTTCTAGTCAAAAACTAAGCTTGTCACAGAAGCCTCCATGGTTTTTCCATCGCAACAATGACCGACTGACATCACCTGTTTGATATAACTTTTTCTTTCACCTCCTTACAAGCACAACAATGCCAGTTTTCTTTGGAATGTCTTCTAGACTTGAGGGAAACATCATCTAAGTAAATGTAGTAACTGCAGGGCTTTCTTTACATTTGTTTTCAAACATCTTTTGATTTGGGGTTGGTCTAAACAACTTCAGGCAAACTTTCTTCCCACCATGTTAATTTTCAATCCCCCTTGGATCCAAGATGCTCTTTAGTTTTCAATTTACCCACCAGCCTCATGTGGTTGTAGATGATGTTGTCATCTATCTGCTGCAGCGTTCTCACCTGGGTGGTAGTGGTAGCACTGCCATGTCGTTTGGTATTTCTTAATTATTCCAAGTAATCTCAATACCACCCACTTCTGCTGACTGCAAAGCCACCCAGGATGAGTGACAAGGGTTAGGTTAGGTCTACTGCCATCTAGGTTGCTGACTAGCTGTCAGACAGGCCTCGTTATGTGGAGGAGGGAGTTTGCTGTCTGTTGTGGTGATGAGTAACATGAGCATTCCTGTTGACTGTCCATGCCTCAGGTTTTCAGTGTAACTAATTCACCTGCAGGCAATCTCTGATGACTCTGCAGATGTGGAGTGTATCAGAGAAGGACATCTGTCTGAGTACAGGGAACCGGTGAGTAGCTTTGTGGAGTGTTCCTACAGGAATCTGCTCCTACCAAGACAGTGGTCAACTTCAGAGGGAAAAGATCTCTGAACAGGTCCATCTAAGTCCCGAACAATGAGATGTCAGGTGTCAGGCAATACAAACATGAATTAGGTGTCCTCCTGCTGGTGGGGACCAACACTAATGTTGTTTACAAGAAGGGGATGAGCAGAGACTACTTTATGAGGAAGCTCTGATCATTCAGTGTGGGCAGTAAGATACTGAACATCTTCTACCAGCCTGCGATGTTGACGGCCTGTCAAGAATGCAGCATCAACAACAGGGATCCCAAACTGAAAAACGCTGTTCCCACAGTGAAATGTGGTAGTTCATAGCTCAGATCTCAATTATATTGATAATCTGTAGAAGACGCTAAAGATTAATGTTCATACTCTGGAGCTGGAGCAATGATCCAGGGACAAATGGGCTGAGATCCTTTAAGAATCGTGCTCCAAACTAGTTAGAAGCTACCATAAAAGATTGTTGTCAGTTGTAAGTCACAATGGCATTTTTTTTCTTCTTTCAGTTCAGTTCCCTAGCAAAATATGTTAATTTAGTTTATAGGAGAATATTATCTTTTTTCTTTATAATCACGTGTATAAATTTTACTTTTCTCCTGTGTACCAATTATGATTATTATTGCCTGGCAACAGTTTTTCTTGCAGTGTATTTCTAATTGATCTGAAATCTGCAGCAGGATGAAGGAGACACCCAAAATTAAAAATCAAGTCATGTAACATGTTAGATCCAACACACCTCCTAAAATCCATTATGTCAGATAAGCTCTGGTTTAAAGTATGAGGGGTCACATGCTGACACCCTTACAAACTGCAAATGTCACAAATTCCCAGACAACAGGGCGTGAGCTCGGTGTCTTCAGGGATAGCTGAGGAGACCATGGATATGGCAACAAAAAAGAAAAAAAAACACTAAACATGATGAAGTTGAAATTTATTACATATTTTAATTATTAAGAATTACACATCTGAGAACAAAATTCCAGGCACAACTCAAATATCAAATGAGTAACCAAGAAGAACTGTAAGTGTAAATTTAACGTTGTTCCATAGTTTTCCTGAGTAAACAGAAGTAATGAGGACACTTCCTGACTTCTGCTTCTTCTGTGACAATCAGCATCATGTCTGAAATGTCCTGTCAAATACAGATGATGCTGTTGATAACATTTTTTCAGCCCTCACTGTAGTGAAATATTAAAAACACATGCCTATATGTAGTTCCATAGAGAATATACGACCCAGTCTCACTTCCTTTGTGCTTTAGGTTTGGCACATATTCATGACTCTCATCACGCCGACCTCCTGGAGCGCAGCAATGAGTGCAGCAGGATGCCCGCAGCAACAGAGACGTTCAGAGACTCGACGCCAGGAGTCAACTCCCTGCCAGCTGGTATGGTGAGCAGGGTTTGGCACAGAGACAGCAGCTCCTGGGACAGTCCGTCCCCCTCACCCCCCATCAGCAACAATGTGGGACTAGTCATTTGAAAGTCCGAACACCATGTGACCCGAGTCTGGGGTTTGCCTGCCTCCATTCCCACCGTGCCAACCACCTGCCAGCCCTGTGCCGCCTTCATCTTCAACAAATCTCCCAGGTTTTTGCATCCATACACTCCCATCACCTCCATTACCCCTGAGCTCGCTTTGCTGACCACTGGGGACAGTGGGCAACTGTTACGAAGACTGCTGATAACCCTGTCCACACCAAGGAAATAAGCAGAGCGCAAGATGGCACCGAGATTCATGGGGTCCTGGATTCTCTCCAGGACGAGCCACAGAGGCGTGTCAACGCCTCTGCTGAGTGCCGCGTCCTCAGTGAGATAACTCAGAGCACTCGCTTGAAGGCAAACCCCCTGGTGTACTCCGCCAGAGGACATCTTGTCCAGATCCTTCTTGCTGACCTGGTGGATTTGTACTCCTCGCCGATGCGCCTCCTCACACACCTTTAACACAGAAGTCCTATGAGAGGCCCCATCATGTTTTACAAACAGCTTACTGGCTTTCCTTCTTCCCTGAATAAGAGCCAGAAGACATGGAGAAATGCCAAAAACAATCTCATAGGTCTCTGCTTTGGAGTCCAGTGCTGGCGTCCGTCTGGCCCGCCCCTCCTTGTCAGGAGAGGAATCTTCCACACACAGTTTCCTGAGTTCAGATGACACTCTGGAGTCTTCTTTCCTTCCCTGATTCTGCGTCTGAAACAGCAACATCTCATTTTTTAAAGATTTACTGTGAGCTGAGTCGCGTCCTTGCTTTCCCTCAGCTGCAGCGGGCTTGTATTGGACTCTTGAGGTATTTGACCCTCTCAGGGGTCTCCTCTCTGCGGGTTTCCTGCCACTGTCCTGTGGGCTCAGCAGAGTGGCTGTGATATGATGAGACGCAACCTGAGAGCCCACTCTTGACACTGACACCAGTGTGCGCAGGTTCCTACAACAAACAAGCAACTTGTGCTGATAAGCAGAACTGAACACCCACATGTTATAATAACGAAGACAGTGAAAACTGTCAATTTCCTCAATTGCTGGAGAAATCCATCAGTCCACAGAGCAGTTCAGGCGTCCATATCCCAATAATCCGCTATCACAAGTTTCTAATTGTTAGATTGATTTTTATACTACTGTAACCGAGCGATTGGGGGGGTTCACTAGTTACACTACAGAGGGTACATGCTCGCGGCTCTTACCCACGTGAGCAAATTGAGTTACATCAAGTGAGAAATGTTATGACCGGATGTCAATGCGTTTAATTATGAACATTTTCAAAATAAAAGTCCAATTATTAGTATTTCTGGGAAAGAAGCTTTCGTAGTGCATTAAACTACTCATATACTACTACCAGTACTACTACTAATAATAATAAATTATAGTTGCATTATGTATATGATATAAACCATACAAATTATTATTAATATTATTATTACGCCTTATACAAGCAGGTATAGATAATGAATGGAAGGATTTTATTTATTTTTTGTATAACTTCCTTTTTTCCAATATAAGAAAAAACAAGAGTTCTTTCTAATCTAATTGAAATACTTTTAATGTAGCATTTGTAATGTATTACTACCACAAATATGTTATTAAGGGAATTTAGCATTTCCGCAACAACAGTCAAGTGCTTTTATTTGAAGAATACAAGTTTTGTTTTTTTTAAGCTTTTCCTCTGGTTTGTATTTTCTGCAGACTTTACATCGGTGACGCGACGACGAGAGGTGACGTCTGATAAACGGTACGTCCCTACGCAATTTCCCGGAAGTGCAACTACCGCAACACGGAAGTGTTGAAAAGAAAACAAGCATAATCGTTTGAATTTCAGTTCGAGCTCGGAGGAGACGACTTTAACGCCCTTTAACGCACTTTAACGCCCGGACTCGCCTGGACTCGTCCCTTCCTTATAAAAGCCCGCTTCACGGTGAGGTCGCGCGCCCGGCTGGGTGACAGTGGCGGAGCCGTCAGCTCCGTGTTGATGCGGAGACAGAAATCAGACGAACGGAGCAAATGTGACTTCAGGCCTCTGATCTCAGTTACAACTGACTGGTGTCCGGGACGCCGGGCCGACACGGTCCGACACGTCCGCGTGTTAAACTGTGAAGGCGTCAATACGAGCTCAGAGACGTACATGCCGGAAACTGGTTATTGTAATTAGGGATTCAGTTTGTTGCTGTTGACGTCATTTTTAAAGTACAAAGCGAACATCTTCCCGTTTATCTGTACATGTAGGATTTTTATTTTATACTTTTTCATTACGTACAAATCCGCTGGCTTTTGTTTTAATCAACAGCCTGTCACACTTTACCACAAAGATGACATTTCACCTGTTGTTATCCAATCCAGACTAAAAATCACACAATTATGAAAGATTGGAAAAAATATAATGATACTGATAGGGATTATTGAAATATATGGTGATCTGGAAGTTGTGGAAATGTTAGAAAATAATGAGGAAAATGTTTATCACTTCATGTTTCTATTCCTGGAACTTATATCTTGTCCTACTAACTGTTAAAAGAGAATAATTTCTGCATCTGTGACATTTTTCCTCCCATTTGTTGCTGTTGACAGCATCTGTCCAGTTTTTTTTTTGTTTTTTTATACATTCTGCACTTAATATTTCTGAACAGATGGAGTTCCTGTTTGGGAAGAGAAAGACTCCAGAGGAGATGTTGAGGCAGAACCAGAGGGCACTCAATCGAGCCATGAGAGAGCTAGACAGAGAGCGAATGAAGCTGGAGCAGCAGGAGAAGAAGATCATAGCTGACATCAAGAAAATGGCCAAACAAGGACAGATGGTAAGGCGGTGGAAGCAGGGCTTTTTAATATTGATTCATTTTTTAAGGGAGAAATGTGACAGTGATTTGTGTCAATTTAATCTTTGCAGGATGCTGTGAAAATTATGGCCAAAGATTTGGTTCGTACACGGCGCTACGTCAAGAAGTTCATCATGATGAAAGCCAATATTCAGGCTGTCAGTCTAAAGATACAGACACTGAAATCCAACAACAGTATGGCTCAGGCTATGAAGGGCGTCACCAAAGCCATGGCCACCATGAACAGACAGGTTCGTCAGATGTGAAGTGAAGCACATTGTGATGGAGGTAATTCAAAGGAAAAAATGTCTCCCCTGTTTGCTCCGTTGTCACAGCTGAAGCTGCCTCAGATCCAAAAGATCATGATGGAGTTTGAGCGACAGAGTGAGATCATGGACATGAAAGAGGAGATGATGAACGATGCAATTGATGATGCCATGGGTGACGAGGATGATGAGGAGGAGAGGTAAGGCCTGAGTCAACACCAACTTTTATAATCACTGGCATCTAAAGCAGAATTCTATATTTTAGGTTGTGGGGCACGTAAACCAAACTGTAAAAAAAAGAAAAAAACATTTTAAACTTTGTCTACTATTCAATGAGAGTGAAGTTTTCCAACTTTTCAAATGTACACAACCAGGAAGGAAATACGGCTTTGACAGGAATGAAGTCAAGTAAACCGGTGACTGACAGTTTTAAAGGGACCACGTGGTCACCTGGTCACAAGATTTGAATTTTCTCTTAATCGGTCTTCATACGTTTTATAGCTGCTGGAATAAAATCAAGCTGCCTTCTCTTTGTTTAACATTGATAGTGTCATGTGTCTACAGTTGCCACAAACCTTTGTGTTGTATCTGTAATGTAAGAACAGAGTTTAACAGCTTCCTTACATTTTGTGATTATATTTGATTTCTACATTTACTTTGACCTCCATGGAGATGGATGCAATGTAGGAATGATAATGAATAAAAACATGCCATTACATTTCAAATGGATGATCTAAACAAGGGATTGTACTCAATTTTTTTCACAAAAGTAGTGTCCTAAAACTCAGATTCAGATTCTTTGAAAAGTAAAGCTGGGCGGAGGATCTCCTCTTTTGTCAACAAATGTGGGAGAAACTCATTTATATATTTATTTAAACAATGGTCCTCAAAGACAGATCGGAAAGGATCTGGATAAATCTCATACAGTTCATAAGATCATTAAACCGTTCAAGGAATCTGGAGGAATTTCAGTGCACAAAGTCAAAGATCTTCGGTTCATACTGGCTTCAGTAAAATAAAAGTCAAAATCAATCAAAAGAATCACTGCTTTTTTCAAATGTAATTAGTATATTTTATACTGCACCAGTTGAATATTTTTTTTAATTGATTTTTTTTTATTGTCCAATTTAACGTGTTTGTATGTGTTTCTTGTGCAGTGATGCTATCGTGTCGCAAGTGTTGGATGAACTTGGTCTGAATCTGTCCGATGAATTGTCCAGTAAGAAAATTCAGAACTTCAACGACAGTTTTACCTATATGTTTTGTGATATTTCAGGATAATACTGAACGCTGCCTGTGTTTCTTTTGTTTTTAAAGATCTTCCAAGCACTGGGGGAAGTCTGTCCGTGGCTGGAGGAAAGAAAGCGGAGCCCCAAGCCGCTCTTGCTGACGCAGACGCGGATCTGGAGGAGCGTCTGAACAACCTCCGTAGAGACTGAACGTGCTGGAACAGTCAGACAAGCGCACTGTGGCAAGATTGTTTAATACAGATACAAATATACCCAAATCTCTGTTTCTAGATTATTTTGAAGGTAAAACTGTCCGGCTTTCACGGCCTGCAGGCTGTTTTAAAGGTATTGGACTTTGTGTTTGAGGTGTTTTCATTGTCTCTGTATATTATGTATCTTAATAAGGAAAAAAGAAAAATATGGGTCATTATCCTTCATAGGTCTAGCAAATTCTTGTCTCAGCCAAATGACGCAGATTGTGTGAACATAAACATTTATTTCATGCAATGTTCTGTGTAAATACTAACTCCACAAGGCATGAAAATTTTGCAATTGAAATTAACACTAATTACTAAATATTTATAGGAGACCAAATAAAAGATGGGAATATTGCAGAAAGTAAAATTTTATATGACTGACATCCAGAAATGTCACATTTTTGTACATGAGGCAGGTTTGGTGCTCTTCTTATCAAAATGATCAGCATTTGTTATATTTTTGGATCTGTGACTTGTCAGTTTCACAGAGGAGAGCGTCTAACGTATGCGTGGAGCACTTAATGCTACAAATAATTGACAGAGAGGTTTGTTGAGCTGCCTCTGAAGCAGAAGAAAGACACTCCTGGGTTTTGTCTGTTGACTTTGACAGCGGTGGTTCTGAGATCAGCAGCATTTTCACCAAAATATTAGAAAAGGAGTGTGTGGTGTTTATTTTTGACAAATTGTCCTTTTTATTTCTGTATTCAATAAACATTTTTTTCCAGATTAAAGTATGTTATGGTATTTCTGACATTAGATAACTATCTCTGCTTTACCCTGAGGGTCTTCACATCCAGACTGGAAGAAGAGCAGATGCACTGCATGTGTGGAACATCTCGGAGTTTTCTGTTTGGCAGACAAAAACTGTTTTATGGATGGAGGTGGCCTTTTCCTGTACAGTTTATCAACCGTCGTAACACATGAGAGGTCTGCAAATTGATTCTGAAAGTGATATTTGAAGTTGGAGGCTGTTGAGAGTTTAAGAGAGCGAATCATTTGTAATCCTCAATAATGGAAAGAGCTTATTATTTACTATGAGGTTAAAAAAATAAAAAGCCAGAGCAATTTGGAAACCCACAGATGAACCTACACCTAAATGGCAGAATGAAAAACATGCAGAAGTAGTAAGCAGCAGTCGTAAGGACTCACTCGTGAATATGTAATATAAGCAGCTGGTTGAATTCAAACGTGTTTAGTTATAAATGTAAAGAGTAGCACTTTACTGTACAGATGGACAAAAATGCTCCAATGCACCAGATTCAAATGAATTGATCATTAACACACTTGTATGAGTGACTGATCATCTGATGGTGATCCATTCATCTGAACCGGGTGTGGTGGAGCAGATGCACGTCTTAAACATGCAGTGCCGGATGCATGGCATCATGAAAGTAAATTAATATTCAGAGGAATGTAAAGAAGAAGCTGCAGCTAGTTGAACTCCAGGTGTTGGATCTTTTATTTGATTTTAAAAAGAGGCCAGTAACATTTGAGACCATGAAAATAGTTCCACAGTACTTCAAAGCTGTCATACACACCTTCCATACTTATTTGAATATCATTTACTAACTTAAAGCCAAAAATGATTTGACTATTTCCAGACCTGTCTGGATCATGATTCTGAAATAACCTTTGTTTTATATCCATAATATTCATATAAATTCAGACCAAATCAAGTCCATTTCATAGATGTATTTTATTCCAAAAAAAAAAAAAAAAAAAAAAACCTTTGAAAACTGTCAATTTGTCAACATACAATCATAGAACAATATTGAATGTACTCAACACTTCCAACATTAAATAATAAAAAAATAACAGCCACGTTTTATGTACATCTGTTTCTGAAAGCTATGTACAGAAAAAAAACCTATATTCCAAACTCTGCCAAACAAATGGCTGGTAGCTGAAGCACTGAAGCTGGAGAAAGCCGCTGCATCGTGCGCAGAACAGTCTGAACAAATGCAGCAAGGAAGAAAAGCCTGCAGGAACTGATCACGAAATCGAGACGGAGATTAGATGAAAGAGATTAACTGTTGCATGTTAGCATAGTGGCAAATGCTGCTTAACTACAGCTAGAAAGCTCAAATCTAAAACCGCTCCCTTGAACATCAGCCAACGCAAAAGACCAACACATATACATAACTTGCCTAATATTCTGTGACTATAATTGTGTTGTTAAGATCAGTAGCATGAAAACCACGGTATGACGAGGCTTCATACTGGCGGCACCTGCCAGAGCATAAAAAAAGTCATGCTTTGTAGTGAGATTATCGTCCATTCTGAGGTCAAACCATGCTACCGTATTATTCTGCAACAGGTAAATAGAGTCCATGCAATTCACATGAAGAAAAAAACTAATAGAAACAAGAGTAGACAGATTCAATTTAAAGCCAAGTTTAGCGCCCGTCTTTTGCGGAGTCTTTCAGACAATGCAGAACAGCAAATCTTTTATTTTTATTTCTGTTGTTCACTTGTTTAATTACACTGGACTGGTTCAGGAATCAGGAACAGAGTAGGTTTTGTTTATATATGTAATCATGCTGACTCCAAACTCCCAATGTCACACTACACATTGAATCCTCTTGAATGCCAGTGCAAGCAACATTGTAGGCAATAAACAGCACGACAGTCAGATTCTGACACAGCAGGGAGGATGTGCCGGCAACACTACTCACAGCAAGAGACTGCGCCTGTATTGCTTTTGATGAAGAGTCCAAGCTTTTTTTTTTTAACTGAAATGATGAAGGGAGAAAAAAAAAAATCCTCCACATGCGGAGATTGAAGTCATCAGTTCAACCTGTCTGCACATCATATATAAAATTGACTGGATCTCCACACTTTGTGGGATTAAAATTCAATTATGGAGGGCGCAACTTGAACAACACGTTGCACGCGTTTCTGAACACGAACAGAACGTCCGATACAACAGCTGCTGACATGGAACGCAAACTTGCAGCATCAAGCATCTCCTTTTCTCCCACCATTTTCAAATTTTCTACAGGAGATTAACTGCTCTGTGGTGACATGTAGAAACTGTAGGTATTTACGGCTCCATGGACTAAAAGCAACAGCAATTGTACTCTAGTGACATGTCCCAGCCCAACCTCCCCAGACAAGACAAATGGAGCATTTTCCTGATCCAGGCGCGGAGCAGCAGCGCTCTGCTGTTAATGCTGGATGGGTTTCACTTCCGGCAGGTCCGGTGAGGCGTGTGTTTCTTCGGCACCTCGATGCGGCATCGGCTTCGGTCATCCAGCCAAGGCAGCTCAAAATTCCTGGAGGGAAAAGCCATTTAATCAGCTTTTAATTTGTGCGTGAAAACAGATGAGAGCTACTTTTATTTTCAAATTCTTTTGGTCCAGTTTTCCCCAGATGAAGAAAAAGCATGGACAAAGGATGTGGTAGCACTGAAAGATTCAATAACTGTGACAACCTTTGCGGTCAATTATTTCTCACTACACAGTTAGTTTGGCTGTAATTCTCCCATCCAAGGTAAAACGCTGAAATACCAAGTTATCCTTTCCTCTGAGCAGCTCGAGGACAAGTCCTGGCAAAAACAAGCCACTACGAGAAAATCAGGCCAATTTGGTCCCAATACTCCCCTTCTGATAATCTTAGAGAAAGTCCTGAACATCTTGATTGTTCTGCAGATTTTTCAAAGATGAGTCCCAAAAACAAATGATCACATGTTCTGTGGACGGAGCATAATGAAACACAGGACTCTTCTGAAAAATCGCCTATGAAAATTAATTGTCGTAGGCATTCATTCATCTATCCAAAATTTGCAAAACATTTCTCCCAGATGGTTGGGAGTTGCATTTGAGTGGAAAGGACTTTGAATGATTTCCTGAGTTCACAGCCTGATATCTTTTAGTGCGCCGTGTGCTCAGTCATGTTATAGCACTCCACACACTATAGGAACAACTGTGTAATACATTCATTTCATTTTCTTTTTTTTTAATTAAATCAGTGTCTATGGTCTAAAAGCGTTTGTGAGTGCATGGCTTACAAAAAGAAAAAGAAAAACACAAAACAGAAGAAATCACTAATGTCATCATAGTCCAGCTCAACTCTGCGGGGAGCTTTCCTGCTTCACGAAACAGGTCTGAAACAGCCACACAGTAAGACACCAGCTGAAGGAGAACGTCTCCGACTTACTGTTGAGCAAGTTTGGGCAATGGCCGTCCGAATGCAACCACGGGCAAGAAGGGAGTGATCACTATAGATTCAACTAGAAACAAAAAGAAATAACTGTTAAAAATCCTTTAAATCAACTGAAAAGCGTCTCTGCTGATACGCAGCATTGCACACAAGGATCAGATACTGAATGTCGCAGGTGTACCGTCTTCAGTGTCGGGATAGAAGGACGACAGCTCAGGCTCCATCTCCTGGACGACTTTCTTCCTGTTCATGCGTTGCTGCAGACGCTGGAACATGCGTTGCTCTCTGATTCGCTGGATGTCCCATCTGGAAATGTACACAAGATTAATGACATGGTGGGAGGAGGAATAAAGAAACCACACTTCCCTTCAGAGCAAAACAGAGCCGGGAGGTTGCATGTTTGCCTAAAAGCTAAAACACACTGATTCGTTTTCAATAACAAAATCTGCTTATTATTCATTTACCAAGCACAAGTCTTGTGTCCCAGTGTGCTATACATCTGAGGTGGTGATCATTCCTCAGTAGTTTATTGGTTTCTACACTACAATGTTTTACCTTTTTTGTTAGTTTTGTCAACATTGCAAAACAGAGCACTTGTTGGTGCCTGAATAAAGAGGTCTGACCATGCAGAGAGCAGCTGCTACTGACGTATCACTATCAGGGCATGTTTGATTACTGGCAACAAAAAGGAGGTTGCAAAACACGTCTGACAAAGATTCTCAAAAGGCTCGAATCGAGGTTAGAAGGCTCCATCTTCGTGGATCCTCAAGACATTTCTCCTTTCATCCAGAAGGCTTGACAAAGCCAGTGTTTTGAATGAAAGGTGGAATGACGGCAGGAAAAAGGACACACACGCCTTGATTCAAGCCTTTGAGAAGGACCAAAACCTCGACACAGACTCACCAGCATTCAACAAGGGACTCTTAATTAAACTTTTATCTATTAACATACGTGAATATGACACAGATTCAGTGGACACATTAAATTTATCTGGACAGGTTGTTTTTTTTTTTAGATATCCAAGAACCAAATGATTCGTTTGTGGGCTGTACACTAACCCAAAAGCTTATTCTAGTACACAGTCCAACGTTCTGCACTGATGTTTAGACCTCTCTTCTTTTCTTGTCTTACATATGTATTTTTAAACAGATCTGATGTGTTCATAATATTCTGCTGGTTTTAAATGGTAAAGAGTTTTCACTAATATACTTTTCAGCGTGTTTCTTATTCAGCCGTTCAAACACTGATACAGTCAGCAGCTCGTATCATGAAATATTAGGAACAATGTAGAGATCAATATTTTGCACAAACATTCCCTGATACATGGAGGAGCTGGACAACAAACTATTGACCTTCCAGCTGGATGATGAACTGCTTTTAGTATAATATTGAAGTTGGGAGGAGATAAAGAAGTTGAAGGTGATTCATTCCACGATGATCTGAATATGTGTTGTCAGAACTCTGCAGATCTGATTAACTCAATAAACGAGAAACATTCAAACCTAGGCTCCCCAAAACAAAGCGGCAGGCTTGTGTGATGAGTTTTTTGAGTTATTGGCGATTCGAAACATCCAAATAAGTACTCTCAATCACAGAAAAGATCCCCACCCAAGTCCCCTTTAACAGACACAAAATCAGGACATGCTTATTTAAATCATAAACCAAAGAGGAAATACCTTTTTCTCCTCTTCTCATCCAACTCCAGCTTCGAGTGGCGTTTCAAAAATACACCGTCATCCAGCGGCTTGAGAGAGGACAATGTTACACATGGTGCGTTTAGATACATTGTGAAATAACTTGCTGAATGTTCCCATCTGATATTTCTCACCTCAGGGGGATTAAAAGAAGAATCTTCTTCCAGGGGCTCTATGTAGTTTTCCCTCCAAGAGGGAACTATCAAGGAGCAAAAAAAGAAAACGGAGTTATTCACGGATGGTGTGTTCAGTGAATTTGACAGATAAAGTGATTGAAGGTGGGATATAGGTTAGGCTTACAAACAATCAGCATATCATGTACTACATGAGGAGTCCACTCACTGGCCACCTCTTCCTCCTTTTTGGGGGAAGTCTCACGCAGAGGGGATAAAGGAGGTTGGTTCCAACAACACAGATACATCTCTGTGGTAGACATGAAGGGCAGATCCTCCATCTGACAACTCAGCTCACACTCCTCTTTGCATGGGAGCAAACTGTCCCTTTCTGCCCCTGATCTTACAGGAACAGTCTTCTCTGGGGTTTCCTTACTGCGGAGCTCTCTCTGGTTAGGAGAACCAGGTTCAATTTCAGACTTCTGAGGGCTAGGTTTTGCACTTTTACCCCGAGATTTCTGAACTTTTACATCCCCAAAACATGACTTCCTTTGAATGCAGAGGAGAAAAAAAAATTAGTACACCTATACATTATCACAAAGACTTTATTTTACTTTAGTCATTTCCTTACTGCAGTTTAATTTAATACCAAAGGGAATGTCAAGAAAAGCCGTGAGTTGAATCTACCAATTTGTATTTTACCTTTTTTGACCTTTGCCACCTCGACTGAACAGCAGGGGAGTGGCTGTGTTGGGTTGTGGACTCTCCTCTATGTCCAGATCCCACATGTCCTCTTTGTCTGGGGTCCACGGCTCCAGGGGCTGGAAGAGGCGCTTGTCACGGGGCACGTCCTTCCTTGTGAGCTGGAGCCGGCGCTCCATACGTTCAATACGTGCAAGTAGCTGCAAAAGGACAAGTTTAAAAAAAATAAAATAAAAAAAAAAGAAACATGCATAGATGCATGTACTGAAAAACAAAAACATCTACATATATGATGCATGACAGAAAAACACATTATATTGCAAATTATTAATAATAAGTACTTTTACATACCGTTTCCTTATCTGCTTTGAGCTCATCTATCTCCTTGTCCTTTGATTGCAGCTGTTGCTGCTGTTGCTCAATGAGGTCCAGTTGAAGGAGGAGAATCTGGCGGAGGCAATTGGCTTGTGCATGTGGACTGGCGGGGGTCTTCCGGATGTTCCTCCACTTGCCCTCAGAGGAGAGCTCAATGGATGCAGAGCCAAGGACCCCCTTTGCACTGTCGTCGGCACCAGCATCTTTAGGATTATTGTTCACAGCCATCTGAGGATTATCCATATTGTCAACAGAGAGGGGTTTGCCTTTCACCAGGGTTCCCTCACCCCCCATTGGTCTGACAGGGGACAGTATCCCCACAGTTTTCTCTCCTTGAACTCTGTCTGCAACTGTGGCACCGTGAGCAACTTTGCTTGTCATATAACCCTGATCTAGGTCCTTTGACTGGCCAGGGATCTCGCCCCCCTGCACTTCTTGGACATATATGGCGAAGTCGCAGGGCTCTGTCTTGATGCTTATGGGACTCACGGTGCCGACCCCGATGTGTCTCTTCTCAGAGCCGTTTGTGTCCGCGTTTTGCTTGAATCCCGTGTTTGGATAAAGTGTGGACCTCAGAGTCATGACGAGAACAGCGTCTTCTCATCCTGCAGCGTCGCAACCACTTCCCGTGTGAACCTGGCAGCTGCAGAATAAAGATCGGAGACGTTTGTCGTGGTGTTGACATGTTTAATTGAGACCAGCGTGTCCATAAGTCGCAGCAGAACACGCACACTTTCTATAAATGCTCGAACAAACAAACTAAGCAAAGACAACGCGACTAAAGTGCGCATCCTTTACGTAAAACCCCCTGTTGGAGCGAAAATGTAGGCTAAGCCATATAATCGCTGCAAAACGCACAAGCAGACGCTGACGAGGAAACAAAGTCCCAGTTTGAAGGGAAGTAAATGGAGCCGTGCTGCGCCCAGGCAGACATTTTAGCGCTCGGGCTGGACGCGGATCGGGAGTGGCTGTGTCGGAGACTGGCAGCAGCACGGAGCCTCCATTTTGGTTCTCGCCAAATCATGTAAAACAATAACAGCTAGCCGGCTAGCGTTAGCTGGCGGCTTTCATCAGCAAAATGCAATTTCGGAGCGAAATCTGTGTAACAAGCGGACAGTTAGGCGCCGCGATGACACGGATCTGCTTATATTGCCATGTGTTTGTGTATTTTAAACTTACCTCAACAGCTATTCAAGTGTGCTCAAATACCTTCATGTTCCCTCCTCAAGACTTGTTTTAAAGCGCCGACTACAGCGCATGCGTAATTTGTTGGATGGCCATTTCTTGTGTTTTGAGGTGTTTTGCTGTGACTCCGCCAGCAGGGGTCGCCAACACGCCGAACTGCTGCCAAGGCGCGTCAACGAGCAGTTCACAGGATTTCGTTTATTTATCTCTCAATTCATCATCGAAATGATCAGAAACGAAGAACAAACATAATTATTAATATTCATAATTAAAGGTTTTAGCAGACTTCCTGTTTTTAGAGACAGATATTTTTTCAAAAGCTAAAAATTGTGCTTTTAAGTAACACATTTTATCCTATGGTTCCCTAAAATGATCAGCAAGTTTATTGAATATAACGTTCCTGTCTGTTTTTTGCTTTTGACGTTATGGAAGCCACATAGTACATTTTTCCAGCACAGTGAAAAGTTAGATTCAGTTTTAGCGGTAGCAGGTTATTTCTATCCATGACATGTGTCATTGTTTCAGGTTCAGTCCCACACAATTAACAGTTCACCCAAATGTCTCTTAAACTTCTACTGGAAGTATTTGGCAAAGTATTATCTGTAAAATCAGTTTCTAAGACACTTACTTTGTTTGTGTGGAGGTATCTGTATGGTGGGTTACGCACTGATCCAAAACCACCAGTCTGGTATTGAACAGAACGGCTTGAAGTGAGATTTGGAATAATGATTAAATTTTTTAATTATTGTTTTTGAATGTGATGGAGAAGCATATATAACCCACTGAGGTTAATATGGACATTTAGTTGACTGAAAAAACAGGGATTTATTTTTATACTTAATAAAATTCAAAGTAAAATGTTTGTGTGAGGAGAAGCTTGCAGCATTAACATTATGTTGGATGTTGTTAATGACTCGTTTATCTCAAAGTCCAAACATGTGCCAGGAAATGAAGCGTACATACAGAAGACTCCCACAGTTCTGCCTTAAACATCTGCCTTACAGTCCAACAGCGTTGGATAAATGCAGGAATCATTTCTGATTTGTACCAAAATTACATCTGAAATGAGATATTCTGCTGCAAACATGTCGCAGCAGCTCTACAGCTCCTCCACCATGGATCGGCTGAAACAGCTGATAACCATAGCTAACCTTGATTGACATAAGGTGGACCTGCTCAAACAGCCCATTTACAACATATACAACATGAATCCATGGTGTACAAAGAAAATCTTTTCAGAAGATAAGTGACCTGAGGGATTCTCTGTCCAGTAATTTTACAGTCAAACTGAGTTATCAAACTTGAAAGTAAACCATTTTGAAATTCATCCTTGTGATTTAATGTTGTAGTTGCTGACAAATGATCATGGTGGGAGTTTAATGTTAAGCAAAGTTTACTTAGAGATGTATATTTTTCATGAAAGAAAACTGAAAAAGACAAAAAATGCAAAAGAAAGTTTTTTTCTTTTTTTGAATAAACCTCACAATATGTTTTACGTCCATAAAATGTTAAAAACAACAACAACAAAAAAACAAACCAAAACACAATTTTGAGAATGAAAAAAAAAACCCATAAACAAGAACAGGTTTGATTCATTTCCCTTCTTGGATAAAGTACTTTTGAATTTTAATGTTTACAGTATACATTCTTTAGTTAAAACATTGTCCATCTGTTTAGTTTTGGGTGTTGTTGGAGATATTATTGTTCCCTTTACTTTGACTTTAATTTTTTTTACAATTAATAAAACAACAAGTTATACAAGTAATAAAAAATATTTAAGAAAACATCGACCGTGACTACAACCTTCACCCGCTATATTCTCCGCGACAACAGGAGGCGCTATGCAGTTCACTCCATTCTACAGAATACGGAAGCAGTCTCTCGACGACAGAAATAAATATGAGAAACGTCAGAAAACCACATTTCGAGTCATAAGGAGTTTGCTTCATGGCACACCGTCCCGCGTGAGATCTAACCATATCTTAGAAGTCTTTGTGCGGGGGAAACGTTTGAGAACAAGCTCGTGAAGCAGGTCCACGGCCGGCAGCTGCCGTACCTGTGAGAGTTGACCAGCCGCGATGCACCGCAGGGGCGTCGGGGCCGGAGCCGTCGCCAAGAAGAAGCTGGCGGAGGTTTGTTTAGTCGTTTATGTTGAAGTGCGTCCGGGGATCCGCGCCGTGTAAATGCATTAAACCAGCGACTTAGAAGTGACTTACAGTAGACTTATTTCCACTTTGACCCCCGCTCCAGTAACACCCACTTCATACTTAAACCCGCTGTTAAACTGTCCCTGTAAAAGCAGCAGCTGTCTTAAACGTTGAAAACCGAACCTGGTAGAACTGCTTCTTCTTTTAATGTTGGCATTGATTTTGTTTTCAACTTAGGCCAAATACAAGGAAAGAGGAACTGTTCTTGCAGAGGATCAGATTATTCAGGTGAGTTTCTGTTGACGTGGTTCAAGTCGCATGATTTTGACAAATTTCGGTTTAAATCCTTTTAAAAAGATTTAAGAACTGAGGAACAATTTATCTAATCAATATTCATTTCAAAGATCTAATGTACACTATATGGCCAAAGGTACTGGCTCACCTGCCTTAACTCACTTAAGTGACCTCCCGTTCCTGATCAACAATATATGACGTTGGTCCATCTTTGCAGCTGTAACAGCTTCAACTCTTCTGGGAAGGCTGTCCACAAGGTTTGGTTATGTCTTTATGGGAATTTCCGACCATTTCTACGGAAGCCCATTTGTGAGGCACACTGATGTTGGACCCGAAGGTCTGGCTCTCAATTCTCAGGGAGCTGGAATTGTCCACAATGTCTTGGAATGCTGAAGCATTCGTCACTCCAGAGAACGTGTCTCCACTGCTCTGGAGTCCAGTGGCGGCATGTTTTACACCACTACATCCAACGCTGGATTTCACCTGGTGATGTCCGGCTTCGATGCAGCTGCTCGGCCATGGAAACCCATCCATGAAGCTCTCTGAACACTGTTCTGGAGCTGATCTGAAGGCCACACAAAGTTTGGAGGTCTGTAGTGATTGACTCTGGAGAAAGTTGGAGACCCCTTTGCGCTACGCACCTCAGCATGCGTTGATGCCGCTCCGTCAGTTTACGTGGCCTACCACTTTGTGACTGAGTTGTTGTCATTCCCAAACACTTCCATGTTCTTATAACACAGTTGACTGTGGAATATTTAGGAGCCAGGAAATTTCACGACTGGATTTGATGCACAGTTGTCATCTTATCACAGTTCCAGACTGGAATTCACTGAGCTCCTGAGAGCGACCCGTTCTTTCATAAATAGTTGTAACAACAGTCTGCTTGCTGAGGTGCTTGATTTTCTACACCTGTGGCCCTGGAGGGGATTGGAGCACCTGATTCTGATTATTTTAATGGGTGAGCGAAATACTTTTGGCAATATAGTGTATGTAAATAATAAAATGTAAAAGTACTGTCTGAGTCCAGTCTTTCCTATGAGGGAGGTTTTTCTTGTGACAAATGTCTTTTTAAATTGGATATTGTTGATATTGATGAATTTCTGATTTTGAACCATCAAAAAAAGGGTCACTGTGCAGAAACTGAAGGAGATATCAATAAAATTCTTACAGCGTTGGTGGCAGATGTCTTTTCAAAATACAGCTTTAATATGTTGTAGTCGAAAGTGTGACTCGTTTACACTTTGAATGGCGTCTCTAGGTGAAAGTATGTCAAAGAAATGAGCTCTCCAAGACAACAAAGTTTTTCAAGAATGTCTAAAGGCTCCTCCATTGATATCCATTATACACACAGGATTATTGTAATTTAAAAAAGCTGTATTAATTGGTAATAGATTATGGTCTTGTGAGTAGTTTAAAGTTTGAATTGTGTCTAGCTGAAAGTGTGCTGAAGTGGTAAGGTCTCAAAGTGGCTGACGTTTTTTAAAAGATTTAAGGATTTCCTCGTTAAAATTTCAATGGGACTCAGGTTTGTAAATCCCTGAATATCTTAAAAAGTTCAAGGATTTGAAGAATCAAACGTCATGGCATTAAAGTGCTGAACGAGCTGAATGTTTTGATACCTGAATGGCGAAAATGGCACAAAGACTGCAGACTAACTGCAGTTAGTTGGCACATCGGAGCTTGAAATGTTGTTTTGATCATGATGATTTCAGTGCGTATAGTTTTTAGACACTTAAATGTTTTCAGTGACTGACAGATTTGTATTAGGCCTCCAGTTAGTGTTGCTATTACTTTATTTTGTATTTTTTTGACAGATGTCTAAACAGTTGGAAACATTCAAATCCAACCTGGAGGAATTTGCCAGCAAGCACAAGCAAGAGATCCGCAAGAACCCACAGTTCAGGGTCCAGTTTCAGGAAATGTGTGCCACCATCGGTGTTGACCCGCTTGCCTGTGAGGAATGTTTGGATTTTAACCAGCAACAATAAACAGCCAAGGAGATGCTTGCCTAGTACTGGTCTCTTTTTATTGCAAGAATATTTTGTGAAATCAAACAACAGCTTGAAACTTCTCTCTCCCTTCTTTCTGTTCCTCACAGCTGGCAAAGGATTTTGGTCTGAGATGCTTGGTGTCGGTGATTTCTACTACGAACTTGGTGTGCAGATCATTGAAGTGTGTCTTGCCCTGAAGCACAGAAATGGAGGTTTGTAACTGGTCTTTAAAAGTGGAGCGCTCGTAGTTGGATTTGACTGCAGCTTGGCGTTGCAGCACTACTACGATTCAGTGGTAACGAGTTCAGTGGTAATGTTTTGGTAATGTTAATGCATGTCAGCAACAGTAAATGGAAAAAAAGTCAGCCAGCCAAAGTTTTGTGATAGCTCATGTAGCCTTCACAAAACTGAAGTATCTCTAAAACGGGTTTGTGCATTGTGAAATGTGAGTTTTCTTGCAGGGCTTATAACTCTAGATGAGCTTCATCAGAGAGTGCTGAAGGGACGGGGCAAATATGCTCAAGAAGTGAGCCAGTAAGTAGCACTAAACATTGAGTTTACTTCTTCTGATAGTGGTCAGTTTAAAAAAGAAAAAAAAAAATGTAATTTATGATTTCCATTATTTTAATCATGTGCGTAAGGTGTAATAAATATCTGAACTCGTGCTCCACAGAGATGACTTGGTCAGAGCCATAAAGAAACTGAAGGTTATGGGGAATGGATTTGGGATGATCCCTGTTGGTGGATCTTACCTAGTCCAGTCAGTCCCTGCAGAGCTCAACATGGATCACACCGTGGTACTACAGTTGGCGGAGGTATGATGATGCTCGGACTTTGCTTAAACTTTAAGTTTGCATCCCTTGCTTTGTCAATAAATACTTAGAATAGATACAGTAGATAGTGTTTTCAGTTTGTAGCTCACTCAAGTGTTCTAGTCATAATTGGCATAAAGTAATTGATGCACTTGTTTATATATGGATGTACATGGTTTACCTTCCAAACCACATGTCTAAATGCAGTAACACTGATGGAGTCTGAGCTGTGTCCTAGCACACTGAGAACCACATGAGAGAGATCAAACTGCACTTTTGCTGTGACATTTGTTTCTCTGCAGAAAAAGGGGTATGTCACAGTGAGTGAGATCAAAGATGGTCTAAAATGGGAGAAGGAACGAGCCTGCCACGTCCTGGTAAGTTCTCATGGAGGGGCCTTATAGCTGCGAAATGTAAGTTTTCAAACATGAAAAATGCAATCAAAATGCACATGATCAATTAAAAAATCCTATATTTTTCCTGGCCCTAGAAGTTGGTTCCTAATTTTTTTAAATCAGATTTTAGTGTGTAGGGAGCTACTAAATTCATGTTGCATTTAAATTATATAAAAAAAAAGAAGCAGCATAAGTAGCACTACTACCAACTGCAGTAGTTGTGCAGGTCTTTGACAGATCTGGATGAACATGACTGTATCTTATGAGCTGTTATTTATTATTTGCTTCATAATAATTATAGCACCGCTCATTTCAGGAGCAAAACAATAACTGCTTTGCACGCAGGCTGCCAGGAAGCAGATTTCTGAGTGAAGGGGTGTTTTCCTCCTACAAAGTCGGCGCTCTTGTTGGTGTGTGGTTCATTGAGACCCATCAGCATAGCTGTTATCCGGCGGTCCGTGTGGCTACAGCTGGCACATTCTGTAGAATCCAGCTTCATTCATTCATGCAGTGAATGAGAGAGTTATGTTAAAGCGTTGTTTTGAAAAGGTATTTTTGAAGGTTCTTAGTAAATAAACAAAACCTCTAAAGATTACTGTGTTTCTTATATTTCCAGGATCACCTGCTAAAAGAAGGTTTGGCCTGGCTGGACTCTCAAGCAGCTGGAGAGGCGCAGTACTGGCTGCCCGCCCTCTTTTCTGAGCTGACCTCTCGTGATGTCACACCAGAGGAGGCCAATCAGATGACGCCTTAACAGGAGACGAGTGGACTTGGGTCTTGTTGGTAAACAAAATGTGCCTGTTGGTGGGGGTGGGGGTGTTCTCATGAAGGAGCTGGCAGGAGGGTGAAGATCCTCTGAGATCATACCTGGACTTGCGGAGGACATCTTCCTGTCACAGCTGTTCAGCGAAAGCACCTCGGAGTCTTGGAAGGTCGTAACCTTGCTGGATATGATCTTCAGTGTTGTTTGCAGCCTTTTGGGGTAATTACAGAACATTGTCTATGTACAAACACGGTTGCTATCATTTTCTTGTATATAGAATAAACTTTAAAAAAAAAAGTCTACACCTTTTTATGTTGTTTTTATTTATTTATTTTTTAGACCCACTTAAAAGCATTTACAGTTAATTATTTGAACCAATCATCAAGTTAAATGACCTTGTTTCACAACCCAGCACCTTCTTACAGCGTGCAGATATGAGCCTGGGAATCATGGAAAACTGCTTGGATATGGGATGGGCAGATCGACTACTTCAATGGGCCACAAACGTTTATCTTCACTATCTGATGGCCGAGTTCACCATGCACTTTAACCAATGCTATACTATAGCCCCATCACTTAATATGCCTTAATAAAGCAACTAATTAAACGAAAAGATCAACGTAGGAATACTGTCAAAGTTTATTATGTAAATTCTTGAGTTCATAAACTTTTACAGATTGAGAGACTGAATCATAAAGAACACATGAGCCAACAAATGTCTTTAAGTTTGTATTTCCATATTGCACGTTGTATTGTTTTTATACTTTTATGTTTTTATATCTAGAAGTAATTTGGGAAATGTGAACTTGTTTAATATGTTTTACATGGAAACAAACTGTACATGCCTGTGGGAGTTATTTCAGTGCAATTGAATCTTTAAAAAAAAGTGTTAACATCAGAGTAACTGAAAAGGTAACAAAGCCAGTAACACTAAGTGGAAAAACGAACGGTTTATCTAAGGGTACATTCGTCTGCTTACATTCAGGTATGTTTCAAAAGAGCATTTATCTTCAAATACTGATCTTCAGTCAGAGCACAACCAGTGACAGACAAGTCTTTTTCTTAATGAGACTCAGTTGAATTTATTTATATAGAGACACGTGTGGCCACTCCAAAAGTAAACATGTCAAAAGAAATAGATCCTTGAAGATGGCTCCTGTGTAGTGAAAAGGCTCTGCTGCCGGTTTCTTTTGAGATCGGAGACAACAGCGCCCCCTGCCGCTCCGTGGTATGTGCCGCATTCGTCTTTGTGCGTCGTGTTGTAAAAGCGACTCCAGTTGAAATCCTTCATAGATGATTCTCTTTCCAGGCACAGCAAACACACAGGATTGCATTTGATTTCAGTTTAAAGATATTCTGTTTGTCATCTTGACTGGAAAACACGGTTTTCTCTGTCCAGCTCTCTTTTGTTTTTTTCGCACGTTAAGTGAAGACACTCGGCGGTCAACAACACAGGACGAAGAGCGCGTGGCGCCATGCATCCTTACGTCTGCGGAAGTGCCCTCTACTGGTGGATGTAGTCAATTACAACCGTGGTCAACTTGAAATTGTGTTGTGACTGTAAAATGTTCATATATTGATTTTTAAAATAAACTCGCGGGCCAGGCAGATGGATGAAAGGGGCCCATGCGGTTACTGGGGTCGCCAGTTGCCCATCTATGGCTTAGATGGACATCATGGAGGAATGCGTTTATAGGTCATGTTTCCAGCTTTACAAAATACCTTGTTTTGCCTTTTCATGTTATCCAGAAGTACCATTAACTGCACTGAATTTACAAAACAGAGCTGTTTTTGTTATGTTTACTCATAAATTATCCTAAGTGAACTTTGAACTGTAATATATTTTATTGATGATGCTCTTGGGAAAATAAAATCAATACAATTTTGAAAGTTCTAAGTATTTTTTTCTAAGGTGTCTTCGTGTAGTTGGTGAAAATGAAAAGAAATCATCACAGATTGCCTAGGTTGTGCTGAAAGAGAGGATATAAGACGCTATGTATTGCACATTTTATAGCCTTTATTTTTAACAGTAATACATAAAAGCAGCATAAATGTTCTGAGTTATGAGGGTTCAACAGTGTTGACTTCTATGGCCACACGCTTTTACTGTGTGATAAAGCAAAAGTATGACAAGAAAAAATTCATTGTATATTACACAAGGATACTGTTATGAGCCTGGACAGTCTTGTTTGTTAGTACTGCTAAATAAACATAAATCACAGGGTTTTAGTCATGTAATTTTAATCTTGAGGACTGGTGTCCTAAATACTTGTGTCTCCTGTTCGGCCCATTTTGTCAGTTACATTTGCTTTTGTCCCCCTTGGGCAGCTAATTTGTCCACATCTGTGTATAAAAATGACCAGACGTAATTAAACTGATATAAGAGATCAAAAATTCTTCAAAATGTTGCTGCAGCTTTGCTTAATATACTGGATAAAGTTTTAAACAATATACATTATATATTCATTAAAAAATCATTACATTGCATTTGATCTGAGGGATGATGCTTATAGGCTGGTTTATAAAGACTTATAATTTGTTTTTATATACTTTTTTCATATGCATGTTTCAAACATGAAAATCATTTTGTATTAAAAGCAGTAAGTATGAAACCCTTTACTGGAAGACAGATAGGACATCCTAATCTGATAAGTTTAGTATTTAAATATAAATTTAATACAAATAAAAGGTCAAAGTTGCCCTAGTAAACTTTACATCCAGGTTGCTTCTGAAGAAGGAAAAAAAAATATAAACTACATATAAAACAGACGTGTCATAAGATCACCTTTGTATCCAGCTGAAATAGACTGAAATGTCAGTATTTCCACATGGTTTTTCCAACAGGTGTCAGTTTTAAACATGTCATGATGTTGCATTATTTCTTCTCCTGATGGGGTTTATTGGCACCAAACTGGAGAATTAGTGGTGTCAGCTGTTTATTTAGAGGTGCGTCGAACGTTTGAATGACTAGTTCAGAGAGTTAGTGGGAAAGCCAAATGTCACAATTGGGCTCGTTTGATTTTTGATTAAAATGAACACCTATTACATAAAATTACATAAAGTTATTCATCAAATCTTCATAAAAAGGTGTATATTAAGAATGCAAATTTAAATAATTTATAGAAGACAAAAAAAACAAAACAAAAAAAAAACACCATTTCAGATCCAACACCACTGTTTAATTTATTTTTGACTTGCGATTAACCCCGTAACACCTGATGCAACAATAGGGGAAATTTGGTTCTGAGTTACTTGGTTGAAGAATATACAGGTAAATCTTTAACTATGACCTCGATCATTTGGCCTTTATTAAAATATCAATGCATAACTTTAACCCTATGAAAAATAAAAGATTTCATGATACCCTGCAGATATTGTCATGCAATCTTCTCTTTTCAAATGCATCTCAATGTAATGATAAAAAGCAAAGTAGATTATATAATGCAGGCATGTTTCAGGTCACCGTAAGTTGACACAGGAGACACCTGAAGCTAAAATAATTGGAAAAAAACCTGTCACACCTGCCTGTCCTGTCAGAGACGTTCAAACCACGCTCAGCAGCCCGCTGTCGTCATTATAGCTCGTGGCCATAGACGTGATCTTCGAAGATGGATTGCTCCATGTTGTCACAGATCATAGTGCAGAAGGGACACACTCTGTGACTCTGCTCGTGCTGCTCCAGTTCATTTCGGGTTATGCCGGGGAAACTCTCCTGGCAGTGACGACACACCAAGGACTGCTGAAGACAGAAATAGACGGTGCGTCACAAGAGGTAACGAAATAGGGAGCAGATTATATTTTAATCCTGCTTCAAAAATAAACAGTACACAGCTGAATTACTGGTGTAGGTATCCTGGAATCACATGAGATGGACATGTTTTCCTCGTGGATGTTTCGTCAGTGAAAATATGTGTTTAGCCTAAATATTAA
The DNA here is from genome assembly GCA_014839995.1 of Xenentodon cancila. Lineage (NCBI taxonomy): Eukaryota > Metazoa > Chordata > Actinopteri > Beloniformes > Belonidae > Xenentodon > Xenentodon cancila. Next base: position 5,874,954 of record CM026218.1, on the reverse strand, counting down.
TTTGTAGTCTGAAGTGGGAACTATTTAATGAAGAAAATCCTTTAAGTCTATCATGAAATGTAATGTCTTGCACCACACTTGAAATACTTTTCTAACTGTACAGTGTCTTGTTATGAATTAATGTAAGCAAGTTCCTGAAAATAAATAAATAAATAAATAAAAGACGCTTCACACTTCAAACCCTTCATTCCAGTGGTCTCCACTATGTGATGATATGAGCCACTGACTGATCACGTTCACATGCTGTAAAAAGACATTAAAAGACGTGAATACAGAAGGAGACGAGAGTTCATACCTTTGAGTGGTCTTTTTAAACTAATGTGCCCCACAAACAGACGTAGACACGTTTGTTGGTGCCTCTCCGTTCAAATAAGAAAAACTTACTATAGTTGCTGAAACTGGCAAAAGAAATTAACAATAATTTCCTGAACATCTATTAGTGAAAATCTGGCACTGCTTTTGAATTGTTTCAACAGGATGATTAAAAAAAGCAAACAAATGAAAATGGCCTGTCTTCAGTTTATTTATCATTACTGTTAGTTTCAAGTTATTTTAGTGGCGATTGTCTGCTTCATCTGTAGGAAAGTTAAGTTGCAGCCCACAGTTGGAAAGTATCTCTGCCTCCCTCATAGACAGATTTGATTCATACAGGTTTTTCTACGCTTTTACAGGATGCTGTAAAGAATCGTTACTTAAATGAGCAATGAGCAACGAACAGCATCCTATGACATTTTTAGCAAAAACCCCCCAAAAGTAACAAAAAAAATGCAATATTTTGAAATCAGTTGTTCAATGACAAAAAATTGGTACGATATAATTAGTTCATCCTTTCTAAGTTAATAATAAAAGTGACGATTAGACAACAGTGCAAAAATTATTGTAAAATTTCCAATTTGGAGCTGCAGCAAATGAAGCAATATGTGAAGCTGAAGTTGGGTGGAGGAAAATGTGGTGAACGTTGGGCTGGAAGTCAGGTCAGAGATTAAAATACTCGCTGTAAAGCTACACAGTGTGTTTGTTTGTTTTTTCACACCACATCCACTTTAATGCATTTATAGTCTCTCATCTGAAGGGATTTCTAAACTTACCGCCTCCCGTAGTTCTTCATCGCCTCCTGCAGAGAAAAATAAAATCAAAATCAAGTCACTGCAGGAAAAGACAAATGAAATAAAATATTATCTTTATTGCAGCTGGTTTCACTCATTTACTGGTCCATTATTCAAATACCCTATTTGTAATTTGCATCAGCATAGATTTAATACTGATTTAATTCACCTGATGACATTTAAATGTTCTGAGTCACTGGTCACAGAGATATAATCACAAAAATAATCAATGATGATATCTGATTATGTGTTAATCAGGTTAAAAGAGGGTTACCTTGGTGAATACTGATTATAGGGACCACTTTTCAGTGGCTTTTTTGGGACTGTATTGTGAACTGGTGATACTGGGAAAATCCCTCAAATAAGATTCTTTTATAGTAGTTATGGTTAAGGTTAGAGCATGATCCATAAAAGGCAGCATTAACAAAATGTCAGGGGTATTACGAGATAGGTGACAGTATGTTTTTGTAAACAACTCAGTGTGTGACAGCAACAATATGTTTGTCAGTGGCTGTAATTCAGATAGCAGAACCCTCCCTCTCTTGACCCAGACATTTTAGCTAACTATAGACCAATTTCCAACCTTCCATTTATCTCTAAAATTCTGGAAAGGGTAGTTGAAAGCCAGCTGTGTGACCATGTGTATAGAAATGATCTATTTGAAAATTTTCAGTCAGGGTTCAGAATACATCATAGCACAGAAACAGCACTGGTTCGAGTCTTGAATGACCTTCTTATGGCCTCAGATAATGGGTTAGTGTCCATACTGGTTCTGCTGGACCTCAGCGCTGCTTTTGATACCATAGATCACAGCATTTTACTGCAGAGACTAGAGTATGTTGTTGGGATTAAAGGGACAGCTCTAGATTGGTTTAAATCATATCTGTCTGATAGATTCCAGTTTGTTCATGTTCATGAGGTTTCTTCCGTACAGACAAGGGTCTGCTATGGTGTCCCGCAGGGTTCAGTGCTAGGGCCAATCTTGTTCAGTTTATACATGCAGCCCTTGGGAAGTATTATCCGGAACCACGGCATTAATTTTCATTGTTATGCTGATGATACGCAGCTGTATCTGTCTATGAAGCCAGATGAAACAGAACCATTAGACAAACTTCAGATGTCTTCAGGACATCAAGGACTGGATGTCCAGAAATTTTTTGCTACTAAATTCTGATAAAACAGAGGTTGTTGTTTGTGGTCCCAAACAGCTTAGGAAGGGATTAGATGGTCTTGCAATGGCCCCCAATAAAACTGTGCGAAACCTTGGCGTTATTTTGATCAGGATTTGTCATTTAAACAGGATATTAATCAGGTTTGTAAAACCGCGTTTTTCTACCTCCGTAATATCGCAAAGATTAGGAGCATCCTCTCCCAGAGTGATGCTGAAAAACTAATTTATGCGTTTGTATCTTCTAGACTAGATTACTGTAATGTGTTGTTGGCTGGATGTCCAAGTAATTCTCTGAACAGCCTCCAGCTGATCCAAAATGCAGCAGCGCGAGTGCTGACAGGAATCAACAAGAGAGACCACGTCTCTCCAGTTTTAGCTTCCCTCCATTGGCTCCCCGTAAAATTTAGAATCCAACTCAAAATGTTATTACTTGCGTATAAAGTCAAAAATGGCCTAGCGCCGCGATATTTGCAAGACCTGATAGTACCGTACGTTCCTAATAGAGCTCTCCGTTCTCAGGGTGCACCCTGAGAACGGAGAGCTCTATACGAGTAAACCTGCAGGTTTACTCGTAGTTCCTAGAAGATCCAAATGTATATTTGGAGGACGGGTCTTCTGCTATCAGGAACCATCACTCTGGAACCAACTTCCAGTTTGGGTTAAGGAGGCTGACACCACCTCCACCTTTAAAACTAAACTGAAAACATTTCTGTTTAATAAAGAATATAGTTAGTGTATATTTAGTACCTTGGAGTAAATGGAGTGGTGGCCTAGTGGTTACAGTGCTGGGCTTGGGCGTGGAGGACCCAGGTTCAAGCAAGGCCCTTAACTGCCCTGCTAGCAGCCCCACTGCTCACTAGTGAACTAGTGAACACTAGTTGATGGGTTAAAAGCAGAGACTCTGCATCGTACATACAGCGTGTTCACGATGTCCACACTGACAATGTCTATGCTGCAGGGGGGCACCAACATGATCCACTGAGTGGTGCCCTTCACCTTCTCCGTCTCTTCTTCACCTCAACCCTCAGTTATTAACAGTATCACATAAGCATAATTGTGGTCCATGGTTCTTGTAGTTTTTTGTGCTTGTCTGGCCCGTCTTTTCCTCTTCTGTGCATGTCCTGGGGACCAGAGCTGCTTGCTGACCTCCTCTGACCATCCCAGTGTCTGCCTTCACCTGTCTGTGTGGATGTCTGTTGGATACTTGCCGACATCCCGACCTGCAGTCCTCATCCCCTTGGATCACCGTCTATCCATATATCACCCATATACACAGAAGTCTAATTGGACTACTGATGATAGTTACTATTGTATCCTGTCTTGTACCTTTGACGGTGTCTCTATGTCTCTATTCTTTCTTATTTCTTGCTCTACCCGGCTGGCCTTCGGCAGGAGGGTCCCCCCTTATGAGCCAGGTCCTGCTCAAGGTTTCTTCCCTCTTAAAGGGGAGTTTTTCCTTGCCACTGTTTGGCTTAAGGTTTTTCTTCTACTAGGGAAGTTTTTACCTGTAGCTGTTTATGTAATAATTGCTCGGGGTCATGTTCTGGGTCTCTGGAAAGCGCCTAGAGACAACTTGTGTTGTAATAGACGCTATATAAATAAAATTGAATTGAATTGAATTGAGAACAAATAGTACATATTGTCCAACAGAACAAAGGTTGGATTCCCACAGCTGCTCAAGTATTCATAGTTTTCTCACCTATGTTTTCATACACGTTCTCAGCCTCCTTCTGTGACTCCAGCTTGTCTCTGGTGGCGGAAGTGTCGCCGGCCGGTGACAGGATGTCTGGCTGCATGTATTCTGACTCCGCAGAAGCTGCGTTGAGGTTTGCACAAACTCTACGAAGTCCCTCGATGTCGTCTCTGAGCACCTAAAACAAATAACAGCTCAACCGTCTGAAGTCCAAAGGCAGCACTCAGAGTTGAAACGTTTGCAAAAATGATTAGTGTTTCTTTACACGTACCTCGTTTTCCCTGGCCAGTTGTTGTTTCTCCTGTATCATCAACTTTATTTCCTGCTCCTTCTCTTCAATGAAGATGTTTTTATCTGCCATTACATCATTCATCTCTCTGAGTTGCAGCTGAAGAATCAGATAAAAGAAGCTGCAGTTTAAGCTTCAACAGAACCCAAAGCCTATATGAACAAAACTGGTGAACACTCATTCCAAAAGCAAGATGAGGATAAACCTGTCATCCATCACTTCTGGAGAACTGACCAGTTAAATTAGCTATAGACGTTGATGAGTCAGGTTTTAGGAGGAGTCACCACATCGGCAGCTTCATGAGTAGTTTGTGTTTGCACAAAGGCAGGGTTGTGCATGACCATTCTTTTCATCAGATTTATAAACCATACATGGCATCTCTTTTAAAATCTCAGCATGAAGCTGTACAGTCATACAATCACACAAGTGAATTTTTCTGTGGAGCTGAAGTAAAGTACTAAAGTGGAGATCAGGGAAATCATCGCATTAACAGGGCTGTAACTTTCAGCCATTATCGTCTAAGTATCAACATATTGCAACAAAAACAAAAAACATTGTGGCTAAAGTTTTGTTTCTCATGTGATCAGGTTCTTGGGTCAGTCTTGTGCAGATATAATCAACACGGAGACACTATGCAGATGAAGCACGTGTTTATCGACTAGTCCCGCTGAAACTCAGAAAGACTTGAGTGCAAAATAACGCATATGGTAAAGCCGGTACCTGGCCGGACTGACTCCGCCGGGGAAAGGACAGTCCGGCCAGTTTTGCAATATTTTCATAAAAAGAAATTAAAATTTCTCCCAAAATATGTATGACAAAAAAAAAGAAAAAAAAAAGAAAAAAAAAGTGGTTTAATATAATTTCTTACAATAGTTTCTCCTCAACAAATCACATTTTCTGCCGTAAAAAGACAACTGGAGAACTTTGAAGCTGCACATAAACAGAAACACTAGTGGGATGCAGATTGTCATTAGCCACTTACACAGCAGATAAGAAATATTCTCTTTTTTCTTCTTATTCTTGCCTTTACAATTTCTGCATGTGCACTAAATTGTCACCACAAAGTTGGTAGCACACTGTTGCCTTTATTAGAATGAATCTTTTAAAAAGATTTATCGAGAAAAGTAAATGTTTCCAACGCCTCACAAACGTTCAGTCACATTTTATATGTAAATCCACTTCTTTAGTACCTTAATGTGTCAGGGCCAGTAGTCAAAGCTGCAGCTACAGGACCAGATTAGAGCAGGTCATCTTAAACAGCTTCGGTGTAGATATGCTGCTATAGGCCTATGCTGCAGGGGGGCACCAACATGATCCACTGAGTGGTGCCCTTCACCTCCTCTGTTTCTCTTTGCCTTCTCTGTCTCTTCTTCACCTCAATCCTCAGTTATTAACAGTATCACATAAGAATATTTGTGGTCCATTGTTCTTGTAGTTTTTTGTGCTTGTCTGGCCCTTCTTTTCCTCTTATGTGCATGTCCTGGGGACCAGAGCCTCAGGAGCTGCTTGCTGACCTGCAGTCCCACCTCTGACCATCCCAATGTCTGCCTTCACCTGTCTGTATGGATGTCTGTTGGATACTTGCTGACATCCCGACCTGCAGTCCTCATCCCCTTGGATCACCGTCTATCCATATATCACCCATATTCACAGAAGTCTAATTGGACTACTGATGATAGTTACTATTGTATCCTGTCTTGTACCTTTGACGGTGTCTCTATTCTTTCTTATTTCTTGCTCTACCCGGCTGACCTTCGGCAGGAGGGTCCCCCCTTATGATCCAGGTCCTGCTCAAGGTTTCTTTCCTCTTAAAGGGGAGTTTTTCCTTGCCACTGTTTGGTTTAAGGTTTTTCTCCCACCAAGGGAGTTTTTACCTGCCATTGTTTATGTAATAATTGCTAGGGGGTCATGTTCTGGGTCTCTGGAAAGCGCCTAGAGACAACTTGTGTTGTAATAGACGCTATGTAAATAAAACTAAATTGAATTGAATTCTGTAAATGGTTCACCTCAAATTTGCTGCTCTTTCGTTGCTCCTGCTCATAAGACGCGACCAAATTGGCCAGCTGCTCACTGACACGTTGCAGCTCTCGCTCCAGAATCTCAGCTCCTCTCTTGAAGTTCCTCGACGACTCCTTCTCAGCTGCCAGAAGTATCTGCATTTCCTGCAGCTGTCGCTCAAGACTCTCACACTGCACCTAAAGAGGATGCATCATTAAACTGTATAGCTTCCTTCCAAAACTAAGCAACAAGCTGGTACCTTTGATAGAACATCAGCCTTCTTTTTCCCTCATTTTTCCCACCTTCAGGTTGTCCTGTGGAGAGATCTGATCAGTTTCCTGCTGTGACAGCCTCCTATACAACTCTTGGTTCTCTTTCTTTACTTCATCCATGCCGTCACCAAGATTTTGCAACTTTTGCAGCACTGCAACAAGTCTTTCCTTCTCCTTCTCGCTGTTCTGAAGATCAGTCTGCAGTATTGAAGGACACAAGTTAATAACTGTCCCCCCAAACAATACCAGATATTGTCTGGGTAACAGTCACAGCAACCTTAAAAGGCATGTTTTTGATATTTTTGACCTGATCTAAGAGAGATATATTTTGTCCTTATTAACATGTTCCGTGTTTTTGTTGTGCTGATTAAGAGTCTGTGACCTTCTTTGGTCATAACAGAAACAAACGGTACCCGTTTACAGATCTGCTTATAGCAGCTGGTTTCAGAAGGTGGAGTCAGCTACTTCGCTCCACCCGACACCCTCTTATCCAGAGATTTTTTTCTCCTTTTAAAGTCACTGTTTCCACTTCTTGTTACCCACCTCACATGTGCAGCTAATGCAGCAAGATGTTGAATTTGGTGGAGGTAAACATGCTGAACTCAGATCACTTTACCTTGACGTGGGTCTGTATTGTTACAGTACCCTGCAAATGTGAAACAGGTTAGGTGGCTCCAGTCCAGACACAGAGACAAGGTTGTGTTTCACCTGAGTTTTTGAGTCGTTACAAACAGGCACTGATGTCTGGACGCACAGAATTTTCATTTTCCACAACATGCCCCTTCAAAATGTTGTGTAGTTTAGGTTTTAGTCACAAAAAAGTTTGTTTTGGTGCATGATAAATGCCCTCATAGGATAAGGCTAAAACAAAAAAACAAAACAAATCTATCAAATTAACCAACTCTGAATTGCCATTGGAGCTCCAGAGTGCTATGTACACCGCCTGTCCAAAAAAAAAGAAAAAAAAAAAAGTCATAAATATTTTGTTGTACTGCCGTTAACATTCACTGTGGCATCATTCTGATGAGCTTCTGCAATGTCAAAACATTTATTCTGCCCAGAGTTGCATTTGTTGTTTTTCTCAAAGATTTTGTATTGATGAAGAGAAACTCAGATTCACTGCATAAAGTCTTTTCCAGCACATCCCAAAGATGCCCAATGGGGAAAATGTATTAACTTTTGTCAAAAAAAACAAAAACAAAAACAAAAAACAAATCTATCAAATTAACCAACTCTGAATTGCCTTCGGAGCCTACCCTCCGTGGAAGCCAGTCCATGTAGCCTCTTTCAATATTTGAGCCTGATGAATCCTGGCATTGTCATCTTGGAATATGCCAGTTTCATCAGGGAAGAACAGAATCCATTGATGGAATAACCTGGTCATTCAATATCTTCAGGTAGTCAGCTGACCTCACAATGCTGCTGAACCTAGACCTGACAAACTGCAGCATCCCTAAATCCTAGGTCCGCCCCCAGAGGCTTGTACAGTAGGTACTAGGCGTGATGGGACCCTGATTTCCTCCACCTCTCCTCTCACCCAGATGCCTCCATTATTCTGGAAGTCAGGGTAAATCAGACCACATGACCGTCTTCATTTCATCCAGTCCAATCTTTATGCTCCCTTGCAAACTGAAGCCTTTTTTCTGATTATACTCACTAATAAGTGGTTTTCTTGAGACAACACAGCTGTTTAGTCCTACTTTGACTCCTCTTGACATCGCTCGTGTGGAAATGTCTTTTTGTCACTAATAAACGTAGTTGTGGGTTCTACTGTTGTTTTTTAGAATTTGATATCATCAAACCTTTAAGTGATCACCAATTGCAATGAGTCCAGATGTTCTTCTAACAACATTTTTTCCTCAAAGATGATGATTTTCCAGTATCCTTATACTTTTTAATGGTGTTGGACAGTTCGTAACCAAATTTTAGTAGTTCCGGAAATCTCCTTAGATGTTTTCTTTCATTGATGCCAATAATTTGACCCTTCTCAAACAGATTAACAATTTTTCCACGACCACAAGATGTGTCTGTAGACATGGTTGTTTAAGAAATGGGGAGCTTCTCACGGCATCAGTTTGAAAGAAACAAAAACAAAACAGGAAAAAAACAAGATTTTAAAAATTCAAGAATCAACTGTTTTTCAAGCACATCTTTTACTTCGAATTTAAGTACATTTTTATATTTTATATTTGTGCGATTTGACAATTCCTTTACACTAGTGTATGTATTTTACCTTTTTACAGGTTTATCTCTCAATCTACCTTCTTTCTTTCCTTCTTTCTCTTTTAATTGTTTTATTCCTTTCCTAATCTTGCCTATTACAGAGACTGGAGATGGAAATTAGCTGGAGTTATAATCTGGTCAAGAGCATCTTTACTCTGTCTGAGTCCAATGTTTTCTGTACATGGTCCCTGACAAATAAATAAAATGAGTCTTATCTTTAAAATTACACAGCAAAGAAACTGACCTGTAAAAGCGGGATGCTGTCGGCAGTTTTGAGCAGCTCCCGCTCTCCTTTTCTGAGTTTGACTTTCAGCCTGAAAGACACAGAGATGATGTCAGAAGCCTGAAAAATTAAATATAAACTACAACTGCTTCTAAAAGCTGTCACATATTTTAATGCTGAAAACAGAAAAAAATAAGTGCAGGCTTAACAAACTGTTTTATTTTTGAAGCTAATGCAGAACATGCAGTTCTTCGTATCACCACTAGGAGGCTCCAAATGGCAGTGAATTTCACTCACCTCCTTGTACAAAATGCACAAAATTCAGCAAAAAATAATTCTTGGTCTCCATAGCTAGTTTTCACATCACATGACCACAGTGCTAGTAGGGGACCACATCAGTTAAGTTTATAATATTCTACATCTAGTCATTTTATACACAAACGACTAGCAGTCATGTCTTTTGAGCCATAAATTCAGACCAAACAGAGGATAATCCTTCTTACGGAGCAGCTGGACTGGAGCGGGATGTCCACAATTGACATGTTGTTTTGGTAGCAGCGTCTTTAGTGAGGATGGACAGATGGTAAAGTAACAATGCATTAAAGCATTAACAGGTTACTGATATAGATAGCGTGTGGTAACTGTGGTTAGGTGTGCAGGCTCTTTTGCTCAGACCACTTGCCCTTTTTTTTTTTTAAAGTTTGGGCAGAGAAGCTTGTTGTCAAGATGGCAACGACCAGAGTTCTCATAACCGGGCATTAAAACCACTCGACAAGAAACTACGGCTGATGCCGCACAATATGTGTCCAGTTCTCTTCATCCAGTCTCTGGACTTCACTCACCTCTCAATTTCCTCACTTTGAGCCTCAGTCTTCTTCTTCAGCTCCACACGCTCCTCTTTCAGCTGATTGATCTTCATCAAAGCGCGATCATATTTCCCCTGAAGATAAATACCAGGATAACATGGGCACAGGAAGAGGCTAATGCACAGCCTTTACAAGGAAAACAAAACAAAAACAAACGTACCTCATTTGCTTTTAACGATTTCAAGCTTTGGCTCTGCTTTTCCTGCTCAGTGAAATTGTGTTGCTGTATCTCCATCTGCTTCGTCATCTGGATTACCATCTCCTCCTAGCAGAAACATCCAGTCAGGTTTTCACTCTAACGGTAAGATTCAATCTCACGCGTGACTTGATGACGAACCTTTAAGCGGTCATTCTCCTTCTCCTGCAGCTGCAGCATGTTCTTCAGCTGTTCATTTTCCTCCCTGATCTGATCCATTTCTTTGACCAGATTGGTTTTGTTAGTCACTCTCTGTTCAGTCTGTTCCTGCACAAATCAAATACATTGTGTCATCTTGTCAAAGTTCAATGTGAAACTTCTCTCTTGCACAATGAGCAAACTTTTCACTATCAAGCACACTTAATGGTGGGGGTGGGGACTGGGAAGAGAACCTAGAAGAGCAGACCTTGAAGCTCATGGTTTCTTTCTGCTCCTTCTGCAGGGTGCTTTTCAAGGTTTCATTTTCAGCTCTCAACTGTTGCAACTCTTTCTGCAGCTCAGCTTTCTCACGTTGGCTCTGTTCGACTTGATCCTTTATTTATTGCATAAAAACAAATCAAAATTAAAATGATAAAGTGATATACTTTCACAACAGTTATAACAAGCACAAGATGTTCAAGTTCAATCATCAAATATTTAGTGTAATAGAAATTACAAAATAGGAGGCAAAGCTGCGTGTGCAATATGCAGAGTGACCTACTTTTGAAAATGCTTCCATGCTGCTAAAACTGACAAATTAATATCTGCACCACTTTACTGCTGCAACTCCTGAATGAAAATCTGCAGTTACACAACATCATTTGTTTAAAGGAATTCTGCATAATTGCCCCACATCTACAAATTATGCAAGTTCTAGATTTAAAGGAAGCTCATCCGTTTCCAAAATAGTCCATAATCTAAGGTATGACCTGTGTATTTATTTCCACACAGTCCCAGTTGTGGGAGTAGCAGATCAGCAAGTGGCGTTTCTGTTGGTACCTGTGTTGTGATAACCAGGAGGTCATCGTCCGTGTTGCTCTCCAAGCTTTGCTCCGCTGGGCTCCTGAAACAGAAAGAGGTGCTGGCTCCTCTCACCTGCCCCGTGCTGTCAATGTAACAGAACTGGTAGAACTCGACCTCATCTTTGGGCAGGTAGTAATCTGACAGAGAAAGGACACAGCTCACTGCTAAAAAACAAGACCTCAATCTTGTTGTTGCTACGAATAAAGATTATTTTCACGATCTCTGTTAAATAAGTTGATTACTTTGACTATTTTTCAATAAAATTGTGAAAAGGAAAAGCATATATTTATTAAAATTATATAAAAGTTATTAACTGTTTAAAAATGTGCATCATGTCAATAACATATTTCACATTTGAACCAAAATACTAAAAAACACACCATCAGTGAGTCACACCTTGGAAATCTGGTGGGTCTGGTGGGGTGAAAGTAGTCCCCCCAAAAACCCTTCAAGTCTAACAACAATATACAGTTTAATGACTGTTCATAATGCATGAAGATGTAGATGCTTATTAAATATTAAAAGTAATAAAAAAGAACTCTACATAAAATATCTTTTTCAGTGATTTGCATTGGTATTTCAGCCCTTATTCACCTTTGTGTGAACTCTAAATATCCATAAGTCTCCAAGATTTAGATGCGATAGATACAAATCAAAATCCCTGCACAAACAGAATAAACACGATCCACTTTCACTAGTTCAGGACCGCTTGAAAACAGTTTACAGGATTGATTGTGCTTGCACTGTTTATACATCAAAAGGTGTTTAGATTACACACAAGAACAAACCGGTGCACCCTGAAGTAAAACTGAAACTATTTCTTACCCTTAAACACAGCACGCCTTGTCATCGTCTGTTGACATTCCACATCTTGACTTGGCTCCACCCACACAAAGGTATAATACTCCTTAGTTGTGCTCCATCCTACCTGTACCGAAAAGGTTAGAGAGACTTGGAAACTTTCCCAAATACATAGTGTTCGCAAGTCTTAGTTTATGGCTCGTGTGGCTGCTGGTCTTCAGTTGAAAAAGCAGCGAAAGACTAACATTTATTAAAACTGCCACACTGTCCATGACCTAAACGCTGGATGACAAACTTGGACCAGCTTGCTGTCCTTAGTTTTATAGGAGTAACTCATTGTCATGCATATAACTTAATTCTAGTACATTAAGTGCACTTGTTGTGGCATTTTAGAAGACAATAAGACATTAAAGAAAAGCAATTAATATTGCTAAAAAGGTGGACATTGTCCTAAAAATGGAAAACAGCAACACTGAACAGGAGCATGTTTCCCGCCTGGTTATTGCAGCTTCACATCTAGTGTTATAAATACTAACAGTAAAAATAAACCATATCAAATCTAAAACAAAAGCAAGATAGAAAGTCCATCTTACCATTTGGTGGAACTGCTTTTTGGTATGTGGTAGAATGACGTATAAAAACTGTTAAACTTTGGTCATGCATCAGCCCATTCGTCCCGACAGAGGTGGTGCAGATGTGTTACGACTAATGTTGCTTGCACATTTCCAGTGCTGTTCACAAGGTTTCAATAACAGAGCTCAGGATTTTGTGACCGTCTCTCCAAAACCTTCACTTTGTCATTCTTAGGTTACTTTTGGCTGATATCTAGAGCTGCTACCATTTAGTGAAAAACTGCGCGCGCGCGCGCGCGCGCACGCACACACACACCCACACACACCCACACACACACACACACACACACACACACACACACACACACACACACGTCAGTCTGCCCACCTTGAAAATGCCCACCCAGTCCCTGGATTGGGGCTTGAGGGCAGCACTGAAGGTGTAGCAGCAGGTGATGGGGGTTGAAGGCGGGTATGAGTGGGGGATGTCCATGAACACCACCTGAGAGTAGGTGTGAGGCGAGGGATCAGCTGCTGCCGCCTCTGTGACACCGTCCATGCTGAGTGTCAGGCTGCCAAAAAATACACAGCATTTCAGGAGTCTGACTGTTAACAACAGCTGCCACAAGCTGCACCGAGGTGTGTGAGACAGCAACACCGATGTTTACTCAGGCTTCCTTCTTCCTGTTGTTGTTTGACGGCCAGTTACACGAACTTTGGTTTCGATTTACTACATGCTTTTATTTATTTTGTTTGTTAGAGCATGTTTAATATATGTTCCCATATATATTGAATTCTAGATACATTTATATCTAGATCATAAAATAAGTTAGAAAAAAATAATTAAAAAAAAATACAAAAAAAAACTTTTTACAAACGAAAAGTAAATAGATTATTTTAAAACAAGACGAAAGGGGCAACATTTTGTAAAACATATACACAACAAAAGCGACCACTACGTATCAATTTTAAACAAAACTTCAAGATAACTACCACAATAAACTTACATTTGTTGACGATTGTCGCAGACTCGAGCTTCACTTCAGCTCTGCTGAGAAACCAGCCCATGTGGTGCCTTTAGGTGCTCCTCGGACATTTGTGTTGTTATTACGTTTAACGATGACTCGTATTTTAATTCTGGAAGCTCTAAATTTAGCCTGTTTTCATTTTCGTACGAGCGCTGTATATTTTCTAGATTTTCAAGATTATCGTCTAATAAATGTCAAAAAACATTATAAAGCTATTTAATTAAGAAATTACCTTTTTAAGTAAAAAAGCAAAAGTTTATTGAACCGGAAATAGTGGTAAAATAAAAAATATCAAGAGTAAACTTAAAAGAAAATGTAAAAAATAAAAACAACTTATCTTGCACTTTTTTTTAAAGTTCAGCACAAGATCATGTTGCTTATATAAGTATTGTTTTGGCTCCGATTCTTATTATCTTATTAATCTAAGGAATATGCCTGTATATTCGATAGACTACGAAAGCATCGCTAGATCTTGGGAAATGTAGTCGAATTTTTACTTCGAGTTTCCTCTGTCCTGCAGTTTCAGAAAAACACAAGAGAGAGACAGAAATATCTATCTATCTATCTATCTATCTATCTATCTATCTATCTATCTATCTATCTATCTATCTATCTATCTATCTATCTATCTATCTATCTATCTATCTATCTATCTATCTATCTATCTATCTATCTATCTATCTATCTATCTATCTATCTATCTATCTATCTATCTATCTATCTATCTATCTATCTATCTATCTATCTATCTATCTATCTATCTATCTATCTATCTATCTATCTATCTATCTATCTATCTATCTATCTATCTATATATACATTACTGCAACTTTTAAAACCTGTGGCACATGGCACATATAGGGATAAGTAAGTAAGTAAGGTAGTAAGTAAGGTGGGATGGGGTCTAACAGACACGTGGATGATTTAGTTCTAGTGATGACTGAGGTCAGCTGAGGGAAGTCTACAGGAACCAAACAGCCTAGAGTCAGGTCAGAGCCTAAGGGAGCCGCTCAAGATGAAGAAATGCCCACAGCTGCCGCTGGGTGGGCCTGGTTGATTTCCTCTCTAATTCTGACAATTTTACAGCTAGAGAAGCAGATATAGTCTTCACTATTGAAAGCTGCAGGAATGCACGACGCAATAGAGTTGTGGCCTGGCTACAGTGCTGAACAGAAAACGTGAAAAAAGGAAATAAAGAACAAAATAGGGACAGTGGCTTGTCTGTGAGTAATAGCATCTTAAGTCATCTGTCATTTCAACTAATCAACTAACTGTGTAAAATAACTAGTTGCATTTACTCACATTTCTGTAATCAAGAAGTCATCATTGTAGTGCATACTAATAATTTTAAAAATTTGTCATTTTAGTTTAAGTAGGTTTTATCTGAAGCGCTTTTCTACTCCACATTTTAAGTTATATGCATTACTACGTAAGATAAAATAAAATAAAATAAACCCCTAAATCAAAGACATCTCAGTAGTGATGTAGAGATGGACCGGGGTGCACAGTCATGCAGGCCAACTGAAATCCAAGTGATATCAGCTGTTGTAGCTCAAGTAATATGTAAAATCAACTCATTCTTAAACTTATTTCCATCACCAGAACAATCATCTGAAGACATATACACAAATAATGTAACTAGACAGAGTTGGAAAGTCAGAGTTTTATTGTTTATCATAACAACTTGCAGAAAAGAAGTATGAATTCAACAGACTGGAACTTTCATAATTGAAGATGTTATGTGGTCTGCAGTGGGGTTTGACACATTTGTCCATAAAATTTGGATATAGTGTGTGCAGAAATGTTTTATTTTGTTATTGTATCAGATAAATCTAGCTGTTTAACAGCAAGAACTAACTTTAAGCCTGCACAAAGAAGCCCTATAAGTACATGTTGAAGAAGTTACCCAGATAATCTGACTTTGAAGTCTACATAAACGACTTCCAACTAAATGCATTCAAAATTGACAGTATGAAGGGATGCTACAGTAACCACCTAACAGCCTCTAAAACCTCTAAAGGCCAAGCCACCGTTAAAAACCCAGATATGGATTCTTACTGAGGTATAAATGGAAAAAGTGTTGGGTATTTCTTATGAATGGGGTATCAACGAGTCTATATCAGCGTAGCCAATCAGAGCAACGCAGCGTGAGTGGGTGGGGCGTTAGTAGAACATTTAGTCCCAGGTGTGTTGCGCGTCCGAGATAAATTGTTTTGTTTTTTTCTATTTTTATTATTTTACCGCCGGGTGTTGCAGTCGCATGAAAAATGCAAGTAAGTTCAAGTTAAATATCATTGGAATGTTGTTGACGCTGAAGTGATTTATGTTGAATGATAATTAAGTTGACACTAAAACCTTTTTTCCTAATTGTCTCTTCCAGCACTGATTGCAAAGCGGCGACTACCTGGGAGAAGGAGAGCGGCGCGGCGTGCCTTGGTTGCAGCTGCGGCTAAACGGTCATTACATTCACCCAGTGCGGTATGGTTTATATGAGCACCCAGTAAACAAGCACAAACTTCCCGCACATGACGATCATGCTTAAATTATTCATAGAACAATTAAATGTAAAAGCCAGGAAACACGACACCACGCACACAGATGGTTGCTGTCGTAGATGGAACACAAAACCAATGGGGAGCATGGCTTTTTTTTGTTTTTTTTTTTAAAACCTACTGTGAGTTTAGATGGTCAAAATGTAATTTATGCAACATCCTCTAAGTTGGTAGGGAAGGCTCTTGGTTCTTCATTTATTTTCATTTTATGGGTAAAAGATCCCATTGTAGAATTTTTCAACATGTTAAACCCGCGTCCTTCAATAGCCTCTGCGGAAACTTGGATTTCTTTAAAAGTGTTAAAAAAAGCAATTGCAGGAAATGACTGCAAAATCCTAAAAAAGTCGATGGAATATATATATATATATATATATATATATATATATATATATATATATATATATATATATATATATATATATATATATATATATATATATATATATATATATAAATTTTTTTGTTTTGCTGTGGTTCAAATTTTAAATTGCAGGAATTTTCAACATGTTAAATGCAACACTTTTCAAAAGTTGGTGGTGTCTGGTTTTAATGGTCAGGTATTTTGGGAATTTAAACAGGTTGAATGCAACCTCCTCTCAAATCATTGGAGTGTGTATTTTTGTAAGTGTGAGAAAAGGCAGTTGCCAGTTGACATGTTGAATCCAATAAGGAATGTTGCAATGAATGCAACATTAGTGTGTGGGTTTTCATGGTGGAAAAAATGCAATTGCAGGAAAACTGCAGCATCCTTTAAAAGACAGTGTATGTTTGTGTATAATGGCTCAAAAATTATGGGCCTTTTAAGATGTTAACGCAGCATCTTTCAGTGGTGTGCATATGAGTTTTAGTGGTGGTTAAATGTAATTACAGAACTTTTTAAATACGTCAACATTCAAGTCTTTCTGCGGGTTTTAATTGAAATTTTCAACATGGTAAATACAACACCCTTCAAGTAAGGGGTGGTATGAGTTATAATGGTAAAATCTTTACTGTAACTGTCAACATGTTGAATTCAATAAGGAAGTTCTTTTGGTCTTTGCAGTTGCAATGAATGCAACATTGGCATGTTTTTCATGGTGGAAAAAAATGCAAATGCAGGAAAACTGCAGCATCCTTCAAAAGTCAGTGGTATGTTTGTGTATAATGGCTCAAAAATTATGGGATTTTTAAGATGGTTTTGCAGCATCTTTCAATGGTCAGTGGTGTGCATGTCGATTTTAGTGGTGGATAAATGTAATTACAGAACTTTTTTTTTTTTTTTTCTTTTTTTTTTTTTTTTTTCTCCCCTCTTTTGTTTAAGTACTTCAACATTCAAGTCTGGTTTCTGCGGGTTTTAATTATTGAAAATTTCAACATGGTAAATACAACACCCTTCAAGTAAGGGGTGGTCCGAGTTATAATGGTACAATTTTTACTGTAACTGTCAACATGTTAAATTCAACGTCCTTCAAAAGTTGGTGTCTGTTTTAATCAAGTGTTATGGGAATTTAAACATGTTGAATTCAATAAGGAAGTTCTTTTGGTTTTTGCAGTTACAATGAATGCAACATTGGTATGTTTTTCATGGTGGAAAAAAATGCAAATGCAGGAAAACTGCAGCATCCTTCAAAAGTCAGTGGTATGTTTGTGTATAATGGCTCAAAAATGATGGGACTGGAAGATGTTAACGCACCATCTTTCAGTGGTGTGCATATCGGTTTTAGTGGTTAAGTGTAATTTATTTAAAAATGTTAACGTTCAAGTCTGGTTTCTATGGGTTTTAATGATCGAACATGGTAAATACAGTACCCTTCAAGTAAGGGGTGGTCTGAGTTATAATTGTAAAAAAATAAAAGTTATTGTAACTGTCAACATCCTCAAAAGTTGGTATCTGTTTTTAATCAAGTGTTATGGGAATTTGAACATGTTGAAATGCAGGAAAACTGCAACATCCTTCAAAAGTCAAGGATGTCCATTTATAATGATTGGGGGGAGGGGGGGTTATGGGAATTTAAGACGTCATTGCAGCGTCTGTCAATAGTCTGGTGTGGATGTCGGTTTTAATGGGATGAGCTGTCACCCTTGTACAGGTTTGCATCCTGGCCAGTCGGTCATTGCTACAACCCCCCCCCCCCCCCTTTCAACCCTTTCCACCTACTTTCACAATAAAGGCAACTAGTACCCCTTGTTTTTTTTGTTTTATTTTTTTTTTATTTATTTTTTTTTTTTTTTGAAAAAGGGTCTGCATTTTTGTATTGGTAGAAAAATAAAATTTGGAATTTGTCAACATGTTAAATGCAACATACTTCAAGTCAACAGGGGCTGTATTTTGGATTAGTGGTTTAAAAATGCGTTTGCAGAAAATATTAAAAGATGTTCATCAATGAGAGTTGTGGGCTTTCATGGAGGGAAATGACAGGAAACGTCATGTTTAAATGCAGCTTTAAAGTCGGTGACTTTGGGCTTTCTTTTAATGGTAGATACATGCAACATTAATGTCCCGTTTTGTGTTGTCATTTTGTTTTGTCTTTTGTTCACGAAAGATTATGTAATTGCTTGGGGGTCATGTTCTGGGTCTCTGGAAAGCGCCTAGAGACAACTTGTGTTGTAATATATACGCTGTATAAATAAAATTGAATTGAATTGTTCCCACTCCTGGCCTGCACCTTGTCGTGGTGAGTGGGCTTTCAACCAAGACAGGCCGTAAGGAATGTTGTTGTTGTGTGGTATTTCTGTAAAAATCTGATCTTGTCTTCAGACATGCTTGAAGATCTGTTTCATGAGGTTAATGGAACTGGTTAATAAACTAATGCTGGCTAGGTGCTAACTCTTTTCAGCTGGCAGATGGATATGGAAAATATTGAACTCCTAGATGGTGAGTCAGATCAGAGGTGCTGATTTACTTTTTTTTTTTTTTTTTTTCCTTCATAACTTTGAACTCTCTCCTACAGTACCAAAATTAATGACACTCCACAGGAAGGGCCAACTGAATTGCCTGCTATATTCAGATGGCTTTAAACATGTTATAACAATTGTGTCAAAGGTTGAACATGTTTTAAGGTGCTTGAAACCACATCTTGCCAAACTTGTTTGGCTGTGCCAAATGGTGCGGGACTGCGAGCCCTCTGACAAACACTAAACTGACAATTGTCTTACTAATGCGCACCAATTAGATCTTACAGATAAAGGGAAACTATTCTACAGATACTGATACTTCTGGCTGCATCTAATAAATGGCACTAAAGTACACGGGGATCACAATGGAGTGTCAATTATAGCACAATGTTTTTTTTGAAAATTGGATGTAAAATGTCCCCCTCTGCTTCCTATTGTACATGTGTATCATACAGATCTTATTTTTTTTATTTATTGGGACACTTGAAATATTTTTTTCTTTCCTATATTCTTAATGTAGGTCACTGGTTAGGGTAATTTTGTGGGTGGTCCCAAGTAGTATCAAAGTACAATGGTCAACATTTGAAGTGGATCAAAAACACATTTGCATGTTTTGCCAGAAGTTTTATTAATATCCAGGAGACATTTTGAAATGTTTTAATCCACTTCAAAGACTGAGTTGTATATATTTAAGATGTTCAATTTGACTTTTTTTTTTTTTTTTTCTTTTTAAAAAGTGTTGTAACCAGTGCAAGCAAAACTGTTAAGTGCTAAGTTCAGTTTGGTGATGCACTCACTTCCATGGTCCCTACTTGCAAATTCTGACATGACTATAGGCCGACAAAAAGGTTGTTTTGATGCAACCAGACTTCTAAAGTGTGGTTTTGAATTTGAAACTTGAAACAAAACCAGATGACACTGTTTGAGAGTTTTGTTTTTCATTTCATTGTGTGGAAAACACCATAAGAAGGTGTATATGGTTAGTCTGGCCTAATAACGTTCACAGCTGCAGAAATAATACAGACCTAGTTCATGGTAATAACTTGACCTTATGCATTACAGTGATTCATTGTAATTCTGAATGTGTTCAAGGCTGTTAATCCGTTGGATTTGGTCAATCACTTAGTTCTGTTTTTTTTTTTTTTTTTTTTTTTTTTCTTCCTTTTCCCTTATTGATTGGTGCCTTGGCAGTTATGTAAATGGTTTACAAGATCTTCTATAGTTTGGCAAGCCAACTTGATTCTTTTCCTCTGGTTTCCCTAGATTTGACTTTTTGATTTGACCACCCCTGGAAATCAAAAGCAATGGTCGTAGAACAGAACTGCCTCTGGTTAGGCATGCAACAAAAGAAATGATGTATGGCAGAGTATCAACTTGACTAATATCAACCACAACCATCCAAAATGACTGTTAGTGGAGTGGAGCAACTTGTAAAGGATTTCTGACTTGTTGATCCGAAGTGGCGTTTGCAATTCTGAAGCTCTGAACAGTGGTTCTGAGGAACTGTATGAGTCATCATACGAGACACATTGCAGTGAATTTTGTACATTCTGTACTGCTGGCAATGGCTGTGAATGGGAGGGGCACCAGACCCAGTTGAGAATCTTCTGAAGTGTATGAGGATGGCTGGCCAGGCTACCTCCAAATGGTTGAAGGGAAGAAAACAAAAACATCAATATTTTGGGGTGGGAAGGGGACTCTTTGTTTTGATGCTTTGCAATGGACTTGCAGCAGCTATAGACCCTTTTTGGAGGCGGTTACAAAGGTCAGCCATAACATTGGTTTCTTGGTTAAATCGTTGCAGCATCAGGTTCATTACCTTCTGTTGTTTACAGAGGGTGTCATGAAGCCACTTCAACTCAAAATGACTCCTACCAGGCCAATGAGCAGAAATGATTTGTACTCTGTCATAAAACCTCTAATTATCCTCACATGACCACTTGCAGCTGTCTCTTTGGTACTGGATTACAGGAGCACAAGGATAGTTATGTAGATGCCCGTAAATCAGACACTTCTGTCTCTCACACTCTTAAACACACACGCACACATTTACACACTAAAAGTTAAGGTTCTTCGGGACCTCCCAGGGAAAATCCTTTCTGCCAAAGTGTCCATAGCAGGCTGTCTTCTGGTATATTGGTCTCTTTAGATCCAGGTCTCTAAAAACACATTTGAAAAAGAAGCAAGTGTGTGAGATTTTTTTATTACTCTTATTGTAGTCATTTTGTTCAGAATGTTCTTTGGTGTTTTTTACTTTTGTAACTTTTGAGTATTTCACTGTATTTCGTTAAATTAAAAGACAATGTATTAAAACGTTGATATACAAGACCAGGGTCCTCGAGACTTGTACAGTACTGTCTGTGGCTCAATAACGATTAAAAACAGCCATACAAAACATGAATCCTCACCTGACAATAACACCAGGTCTGAGGTCAAAGTTTTTATTAATGATCTGCAGCAGCTCCTTCTCGCTCTTGTGAGAGGAGCCATAGGTAAACAGGGAGATGGACAGCGGATGAGCCACTCCAATTGCATATGCAACCTGCAAAGAGATGGTTGTTTGTGACGGTGGGTTTTGGAGCGGGATCTTGTTGAAATGTAAAGTAAAAGGCCAAAAAATCTCAGCGCAAGAAAATTCCACCTGCAGAATGATTATGTAATTTCAAAACCACTGGCACAATATGCCATAACAGCTGCGTGTAGATGTGACTTCCACAGTGGTGGAGCAGGCCACCAGTTGAGATGTCCTGCTCTACTTCCAAGAAACTCGAAGACATCTTTTCTGAGAACACCTCGTCACCTTGCACTTTGTCTGTTTTTGGTACCTTTCATGCTTCTTTTTGTATTTATTTGATGTACAAGTTGATACTACCTTTGGAGAAGGTTAATGGACTGGGTTGCAAAAAAACAAAAAAGTTCAGTTTTTTTGTGAATGTAGCTTTGTAGTGTAATGCGCAACAAATGAAAGCCTCCTTCAGGAGATGTGGATTATCCGACAGAGCTGCATCAATGTCAGGTATACTAAATGCACTTCAGAAAGGAACTCACTTGTACCAGCACCCTCCTGCACAATTTGGCCTTAACCAGAGACTTTGCAACCCAGCGTGCAGCATAGGCAGCAGAACGGTCCACCTTTGTGTAGTCCTTTCCAGAGAAGGCACCGCCCCCGTGTGCCCCCCAACCACCATATGTGTCAACGATGATCTTCCTGCCTGTTACCCCTGCATCACCCTGGCAAAGTACCACAAATAATAGTCACATCAGGCACAATGGTATTTATTGCTTTTTTGCAATTTATTAATTATTGAAATGTGACATAAAGCAGCAGTTCACAATTTTGAGACGTTGAAGTAATAAGTTTTTTTTTGCTTTCCTCATAGGTACCAATATGCTGTATAGATGAAATATGTTGGTAGATAATTCATGGGTGGCATTTGAGCTGCTTGTGAGCTCTAATGCGACCACTAGATGGCATTAAATGCTACACATTGACACTTTGTAAGCAAGCCCTCAACTGTCAAAATACTATTTTCTATAAATGGGACATTTTTCATCTTTTAGAAGCATGATTAAAAAACCTAAACCCCGAAAAGCAAATGCAAATGCAAGGAGTTTGCATCATCACATCTTATAGATCGTTGTCTTCTTTGCTTTCAGGTGTAGCCCCAGTGAATCATTTGTCTCCATCTAACCCTGTCCTCGACATCCTGTTCTCTCACAAATCTGGATAAAATGCTATAGTAATCACAAGGGACACTTGAAGAGCTCAAGAGCAAGTGCGAGTGTCCCTGGCCTTTAACAACTATATTTTTACCTGTGGTCCACCAATCACAAACCGCCCGCTTGGCTGCAGGTGATAGACGGTGTTCTCATCCAGGTACTTTGCAGGAACCACAGCTTTGATGACCTTCTCCATCAGGACCCTCTTTTGCTCCTCCAGGCTCACATTGTCATCATGCTGCACTGAGATCACTACAGTGTGGACTCTCCTGGGGATCACAGCACCATTCTCCTGGGTGTAATGAACTGTAACCTGGATAAAGATGGAGCATTTTTGATTACTGTAGAACTGAACACACTGCAATCAAGAATGGCTGAAGGAAAACACTGAAATATTCTTAAATGACCCTCTAGGAGCCCTTGTCGTAATCCATCTGAACACCTTATGAAACATTTTAAAATGTGAGACAAAGCTGACGTTCGAACCTGAGAATGATTTCAACATTGAATAAATAATGCCATTGTCTTGTCATTTCATGAGCGTTTTATTTGTACCCTTCCACAAAAATAAAGATCTGTTCATTTTTCTGGATCTGTTTTTATCAAAGCACAAAGTATCCTACCATTTCCACATTCTTTTTACATTTAGGACTCTGTGTTCGCTACACACGTGACATTTCCAAACTCTGTTTGCAAAGGATCAGTTTAAAATCATAGCTCATAAATCAAATCATATCATCATCATCAAATCATCATCAGATCAAATCATAGCATAGTTTAAGGAAAGGCGTGCCCCAGCTCATATGTTACATACCGGCATATACTGGTTTGTGTATTACTTATATGCACGTTCTGAAGGACTCTGTCCCGATTTCTAGTGGCTGAACTATAAAATTTAAACATGAAAATCCACTGACAGGATTTCCTCCACAGCAAAGTTGCAGGCATCCTAACAAAACTGAAATATTTCCTTCAGTAGTTGTCATTAAAACTTTTACTTGACAAATCTGAAACAAGGTTAACGGGATGCTCGCGCAAATCCTTAAGCTTTGCATGAAGATTGGCAGCCACCTGAATCCACTGGGCTTCAGCCATAATGATACCTGAACCAGACGATTAGCTCAGCTGTACGTTCCACTGGATCAAACAAGGACCAGTGGAAGTTCAAACATTGCTTAGTCAGTGCTTTCACTAATTTATCCAATAAAATATTTGCTTGCAAAATGTAAAATAAAATGTCAAATACCTCAACTGTTCTGGCTTTTAAAAGCAGAGATTTATATAAAAGGAATTTATTTATTTAGCCATTCTTTACCCTGGAAGGTCCATTTGAGATCATATATCTTATTTTCAAGGGCGTTAAAGTATCCATCCATCTATCAACAACATGACTCCTGTTCCTGTTCTTATGGTTTTTTAACATATATATATTATGGTCTTTTTTCCACCCTTTTTATCTTTAATAAATTGCTTTTGTTTTTCTCCATAGAGGCTTGAAATGATTACACACACACACACACACACACACACACACACACACACACACACACACACACACACACACACACACACACACAAACCCTTTAACAAATAGGTTGGGAAGTTTTCTAAAATGGAATTAAAACAGTTACTAAAGAAATGACTTTCATGGTCTTCACTGTCAGGTTAGTACAGCAAACATTTACAACAGATGGGACAAGTATCATTCAGAGGAATAAAGATGCGCACCAGTGGACCATGGAACGGGCAATGTTGAGAAGTTTGATCTGAATGGCTTTTTATACTTCTCATGTGCATGAGAACAAGACAGAAAATCCAGGCAGATTGAAGAGTAACAAGGAATAGCTATTAAAGGTTCTGGAATTCTGGAATTACATGATGTGTTGAGACAGTCAGAATCCACTGCAACACTGCATCAAGTGCTTAAATGTGACCTGCTTGTCAAGTAAACTTATGTTGGAAATATACTTTAGATATACCTTTTCCTATATTGCTTTGTCACATGACAGTAGCCAGTAGGTGGATTTCCATTACACTTTTTCATCAAAATAAAAGTGACAATTATGAAATTGTCACAATTGTCATTTATTTTTCTTTTTATTAGTGAATCTCTCCTAGAATCTCATCCTGCCAGACTTGTCTTCAAAACATAGAAGAAGATGGACTGAAGCAGGTTTAGTTTTGGACAAATTATTACAACTGCCGCTTCTGTTTACAACATGGTTTCCAGCATTACGAGAAAAAAGACGTGAAAACTGCTCTTCAGAATACTATGGCTTGACTTTGTGGGTCATCTTACCGTGTTACTCCTGCTATGTGTATGCACAACACTTTTATGTTTAATGTGCTAAGTACATTATATTGTACATGCACAAAAAAACACTGATAAGGCCAGTCAAGCTGAAAATTGGCAAATTCCAGTCTCTGGCCAATCAATCGGTGCATCCCCAAAATAGATTTATTGCTTTATATAAATTTGCCTGTTGTGGAATAAAAAAATGCTCCCCCTTTAGAATTGCCATGGGTGTGAAATCAAATGATTGTGAGCAAAGTGTTTTTTTTGAACCAGGCTTTAAATATGTTTCTTTCTGCAATAAAGTTGGGATATTTTAACATGGGAGTCAATGGAAATTAACTTGCTTTTGCAGCTAGCCTCCAGCGGCCGGTCGAGGAACTGCAACGAATCTTAGTTCTGCATGAGACTCAACCCAGAAGTTAAAAGGTTGGTGCTTGATTCTCTTCTAGAATCGATGGGGATTTTACAAAAAGTTAACGAACCGACGCATTGTCTTAATCATACTCTCGATCTGGTCCTCGTCTACGGTGTAGAACCTGATAATCTATTAGTGTCACATGTAAACTCCCTCCTATACAACCACTATTTAATAACGTTTGAATTCAACATTGTCAACGTTACGCATAATAGGAGGAATTACTTTAGCAGATGTCTATCCGATAATGCTATTACTAAATTTAGGGAGGCCATTGCTCTTCATCTTCTTACAGTGGAACATAGTGAAGCAGTTGAGGGCTGTGACCTCGGTTCTACCTCTGCAGATGTTGATTTCCTTGTCGGTAGCACTGCAGATGTGTTGCACTCAGCTTTAGATGCAGTTGCTCCTTTGAGAAAGAGGGTCTCTAACCGTAGGAGCTTAACTCCCTGGTTTAACTCACATATTCGTATGTTAAAACAGAAAGCGCGTAAAATGGAAAGAAAGTGGTACTCTTGTAGATCTGTAGATATTTATCGTGCATGGAAAGATAGTCTAATAGTGTATAAAAAAGCGCTTCACAAAGCTAGAACAGCCTATTATTCAGTGTTAATAGAGGATACTAAAAATTACCCACGTTTTCTGTTCAGCACTGTAGCCAGGCTGACAAAGAGCCACAACTCTGTTGAGCCATGCATCCCTGCAGCTCTCAGTAGTGAATACTTTATGAGCTTCTTTAGCAATAAAATTGTCAGAATTAGAGAGGAAATCGGCCAGGCCCACCCGGCAGTGGCTGTGGGCATTTCTTCAGCTTCGGCGACATCCCTTAGTCTCTGACCTGACTCCAGACTGTTTTGTTCCTGTAGACCTCTCTGACCTGACCTCAGTCGTCAATAGAGCTAAATCATCCACATGTCTGTTAGACCCCATCCCAACTCGACTACTCAAAAATGTTTTCTCTCTTATTGGTGCGACAATACTGGAACAGATCAACTTGTCCCTAGTCTTGGGATATGTGCCACAGCCTTTTAAAGTCGCAGTAATCAAACCATTACTTAAAAAACCCTCTCTGACCCAGACATTTTAAATAATTATAGACCGATTTCCAACCTTCCATTTATTTCTAAAATTCTGGAAAAGGTTGTTGCAAGCCAGCTGTGTGACCATTTGTATAGAAATGATCTATTTAAAGTTTTTCAGTCAGGGTTCAGAATGCATCATAGCACAGAAACAGCACTGGTTCGAGTCTCGAATTACCTTCTTCTGGCCTCAGACAATGGATTAGTGTCCATACTGGTTCTGCTGGACCTCAGTGCTGCTTTTGATACTATAGATAGCAGTATTTTACTACAGAGACTAGAGTATGTTGTTGGGATTAAAGAGACAGCTCTAGATTGGTTTAAATCATATCTGTCTGATAGATTCCAGTTTGTTCATGTTCATGAGGTTTCTTCAGTACTGACAAGGGTCTGCTATGGTGTCCCGCAGGGTTCAGTGCTAGGGCCAATATTGTTCAGTTTATACATGCAGCCCTTAGGAAGTATTATTCGGAACCACAGCATTAATTTTCATTGTTATGCTGATGATACGCAGCTGTATCTGTCTATGAGGCCAGATGAAACAGAACCATTAGACAAACTTTAGGTGTGTCTTAAGGACATCAAGGACTGGATGTCCACAAACTTTTTGCTACTAAATTCTGATAAAACAGAGGTTGTTGTTTGTGGTCCCAAACAGCTTAGGAAGGGATTAGATGGTCTTGCAATGGCCCCCAATAAAACTGTGCGAAACCTTGGTGTTATTTTGATCAGGATTTGTCATTTAAACAGGATATTAATCAGGTTTGTAAAACCGCGTTTTTCCACCTCCGTAATATCGCAAAGATTAGGAGCATCCTCTCCCAGAGTGATGCTGAAAAACTAATTTATGCGTTTGTATCTTCTAGACTAGATTACTGTAACGTGTTGTTGGCTGGATGTCCAAGTAATTCTCTGAACAGCCTCCAGCTGATCCAAAATGCAGCAGCGCAAGGGCTGACAGGAATCAACAAGAGAGACCACGTCTCTCCAGTTTTAGCTTCCCTTTTATTACTTGCGTATAAAGTCAAAAATGGCCTAGCGCCGCGATATTTGCAGGACTTGATAGTACCGTACGTTCCTAACAGAGTTCTCCGTTCTCAGGGTGCAGGTTTACTTGTAGTTCCTAGAAGATCCAAATGTAGATTTGGAGGACGGGCTTTCTGTTATCAGGCACCATCACTCTGGAACCACCTTCAGTTTGGGTTAAGGAGGCTGATACCACCTTCACCTTTAAAACTAAACTGAAAACATTTCTGTTTAATAAAGCATATAGTTAGTTTATAATTAGTACCTTAATGTGTTAGGGCCAGTAGTCAAAGCTGCAGCTACAGGACCAGACTAGAGCAGCTCATCTTAAACATTGCTTCGGTGGATCACCAACTATCCATATATTACCCATATATACACAAAAGTCTTAGTTCTGCTGCTGAAGTATGGTTGTACTGTTGTATCCTGTCTTGTACCTTTGACGGTGTCTCTATGTCTCTATTCTTTCTTTACTTCTTGCTCTGCCCGGCTGGCCTTCGGCAGGAGGGTCCCCCCTTATGAGCCAGGTCCTGCTCAAGGTTTCTTCCCTCTTAAAGGGGAGTTGTTCCTGCCATTGTTTGGTATAAGGTTTTTCTTCCACTTGAGGAGTTTTTACCTGTAGTTGTTTATGTAATAATTGCTCGGGGGTCATGTTCTGGGTCTCTGGAAAGCGCCTAGAGACAACTTGTGTTGTAATAGACGCTGTATAAATAAAATTGAAAACTGAATTGAATTGTTGTCATCTCACCTGTGTCTTGGAGTCAGGGCGGAGCCAGGGGACAATCCCATTCCGTCTCAGTTCTGCCATCTTTGCGTTGAGCTTGTGGGCGAGGACTATGGTGAGGGGCATGCACTCCTCTGTCTCATCTGTGGCGTATCCAAACATCAGACCCTGTTTACACAGCATGGAATGAGTATGGTTAGACCACCGGACTGAACCAGACTGCAACATCTGCAGAGGTATTCCCAGGATTTAGCGTAATTTTGATTCTTGTTATATTATTCTTGTCTCTTGAATCATTTCCATTTAATGTAAAATTAATTTATTTTTCACAGTCACTATCTAAGAGACCAGATGACCTGATCTCCTGCTCCAATCTCGCTCTCAACTCGATCAACGTGAACTCCCTGTGCGATGTCAGGAGACTGCTGCTCCAAAGCCACCAGCACATTACAGGTCTTGTAGTCAAAGCCTGAATGAAAAAAGACAACAAGAAAGGAAATACTGCCTGAAAGTGGCACTTTAAATTATTCATAAAGAAATGATCACCCTAAAGATACCTAATTAGGTTGCACATTGATGGATTTAAGTCTTCACTCACCTTTCTCTGAGTTGTCATAACCAATGTCTTTGATGATGTCTCTCACCACCCCCTGGTAGTCTATGCATGCTCGTGACGTGATCTCTCCACAGAGCAGCACCATGCCCGTTTTACACACTGTCTCTGTCACGACACACAGGAGGGAACTGCACTTTTAGTCTTTCTCACGTAGACTTCAAAGATGAATAAAAAATAATTCCAGGTTTCTTTTAGTGAAAAAATGAGGTGAGTCTAAGGACAAAAAAAATGTGCACAAGAAAATGCATTTAATAATATCTTTAAAAAGTCTAAACATAACAAAACTGAGGTTTGGGACAATACAATAGAGATGCATAATGTTGGTGACGAACAACTTCCCCTCCTGAGCTGCCTAACAGTTTTCCAGAATCTGAGCTTGAGTTCCTCAATCTAACCAACGTCCTTCAGGCCCCTCTCACTGGGGTCGACCACCACCAGGTCTGAGGACTGCTGCCATGACAAGCACCAACAACTTTGTGGCCACAACCCTGGTTGGCCACCTCAACAATGGATGCACAGCACCTCGCTCATATGGGACCTCCTGCAGGTGATGGGCGTGACAGTGAAGTTCTTAATTATGCATTGCATCTCTCTGCTGGAAAATAAACATACAGTTACTCACCACAAGCTACTTTAGCATCAGGGTCTTGCTTTAGGTGCGCATCAAGTACGGCATCACTGATTTGGTCACATATCTTATCTGGAATGAAAAGAAAAAGGTTTAAATGCATCAACATTTGTTCAGGGCTTAATGTTCTGCTGCTCATTCCAAATTCCTGATCTGGAATAGATGCTGAAAATATCATCTTTCACTGCACCATCAGAGTACTTAACATCCATCCTTGTTGAAGTTATGGGGCTATGAATAGACTTTGGTGTGGTAGATACATGCCAGTGTGACATGGAGCACTCCAACAGATAATCAAAGCACTGCCGGCCCAGCTACAGAAATTGACACTTCTCTGTACTGTAACTGAATAATGTACTTGTAATGATGTGTTTCTAAAACATGTTGCTCAAAACCTGTTTTTATCCACCTAGTCGATTTAGCTTTTACATTGGTGATTAAAACGATGTGAAGTGTGAAAAAATGTCAAATTATTTCAATATGTTGAAATGACAAATCTTTTGCGACTTCTAATACTGAGACCTCTGCAATTTCATCCATGTAACATATTTTCTTGTTGAAATGTGTTTGTTGTTGATACTTTTATCAATGTATTATGTTATTTTAACTATACTCATGTAAATTATCTGATTCAGTTACTTCTGGTAACTTGGAGTCTGTTAAGTTTGATTTTTGAAGGAAGAAGAGAAGAGAAGAGGAGGGAAGATAAAACCTTCTTATATCAAGAAGAAAAAATATAATTTTAATGATAAGAAAGGGGGTGCAAGAAAGGAAGCTGCTATACGGCATTAATTTATGAGACAACATCAAAGAAGCAGAAATCATCACAAAACCAGCTTGAACCATTGGACATCTTGATTGAGTATGAATTAATTAATTTAAAGACCCCATCCAGTTACATCTGTGTTCCTCACAGAAACAGTATTTTTAAAATTTCCACTATAAGAAAATGATCCCTGCACAAATCTCCACCCAACAACAGAAACAAAAAAAAAAAGATTATTTATAAATTAATTATTTTCAACTCTATCTGCTGAAAATAGAACTTCTAAAATGTTAAACAAAAGTTTTATTTTATTTTATTTTATTGTATTTGTATTTACCAAAATGACAACAGTCTGACAATGTAGTTTGAAAATGATGAAGTCAAAGTAGAAGCAGGGAAACTTTAGACAGATTTGACAAAGCAGATCAATTACATTTGTTGTGGTCTGCATCAAACCAATGTGTCATTACATTTCATGGGAGGTGGCCAGGTAGGCCTTAACCCACCTACAGCAAAGGTCAAGGCAGGGTTCCCAGGTCCAGTACACATACATTGTTGATTTGATGCAGAGGGATAAATCACTCATTAGGGTATGTCATGCTATCATGTGCTTCACTGTAGCTTTGACTTTGGCTTTGAATCTCAGCAAAGAACATTAAATCAAGCTTTGGCTGGTTGTGTTGCTGCACAATTAGATTTGAAGCTGAGAGTGTCAGAGCTTGAATTCAGGGATTACAAAGGACTGTGAGATAAAAAGGAGCAAACAGTGTGATACTTTAGTGGCTGTTTCTGGCTCAAAGTTATAAATCAGCTGTATAAAAAATGAAAGCTGCAGACCTATGAAGCGTTTTTGATGAAAAACTGCAACATCTCCAAATAAACCAAGTTGTCTATGACTTTTCTAGTTTAACATCTTCAGACAAGTCACGCAGGCAAAAAGCATCTTGGTTTTAATTATTTAAGGAACAACAGAGGATGTCAGACCGGCCATCCTCACAGCATAAACCAAACATACCAAGTTATTCCTCTCTCTCCTTGGTCCTGTGATTCTCTCCAAATAACTCGTTACCTTCTCATTTGATGGGTACCTCACAGTGCATCCAGCGTTAGAAGTAAACCCTCACCAAGTTGTCTGGTTCTTTAAATGTTCCACCAACATACACCTAACCGTGCCTTTCTGAGACTGTACGTGGCTCTTTGCAGATACAAATCAGAAATCCATAAAGATGGAATGTTTCTTGTTCTATGAGGGAGAAAACATGAAAGCATGCTAACAAGATTATAAACATGATTTCTAAGCGGTTTTATTACTAAAGAAACATGCATCCAAGCTTTTTCAGACATTTGGAGAACTTTGTTTGTACTTTAAATAAGAAATACTTGATAGAAACTTTCTTGCTGTAGAAGAAAAATCAGAACATGTGGTATTAGTTACTCACAGCATAAAGTTTGGTTAATCCAACATGCACTATGTTTGGTTCGCATTATTTTCTCTTCTGTTTTCATAAAAAAAAAAAAAAAAAAAAAATACTAAAACTAATGTCAAAAATGTTCTGCTTAATTTTATGTATTAAATGTATCTCAGAGAACACATCATGTTCTGAGTGGTCAAAAATTAAACATCAGTCGTGGTCTGGGTTTCCCCTTCTGATGCTATACTGTGTAATGAAAGAATAAAGGCCACGATCAGCTGCACAGTGAAAGTATTGGTGTGGAAATAACTGTTAATAGTAGCGATTTAAAATAATGCTGCAGTAACTTGTGGAAAAATATAGTTTAACAAAGTTGTTTTTTTACAATATATTTTGTACTGTATCTACAGTGTCCCCTAAAGTAGTAGCTGCAGCTGTAGAGGTAATTTTAGTAAGTTGAAAACTTCTTCAAACCAAGAAAACATGAGAAAGTCTGTTTGTGATTTTGGATTAACTTAAGCTTTTTAATTTTTTTGAAAATGTTGTGAATTTCAGTCAAATCTGTGTGCTTTTCAAAAGTACAAGGATAAAGTATTTTCAGAAAAATTCAGGAAGTTTGATTTAATCAGCTTCAGAAGAGTCACAGTTTCATTTCTTTTTTCGCCTCTAATTAGCATCACATGTAAAAGTACATTAGTACATTATACTACTACTACTACTACTTCTACTACTACTACTAGTACTACTACTACTACTAATAATAATACAATGAAAACAGGAAAAAATCCCAGTTCACATACAGTTCCGTGTGGCTGCACATTGCAGTACACTGGACTCTGCACATTCCTTGAAATCATCAATGATCACTGAAACATGAAAGTGTTTTTCTTTTTTTAACACGAGGAACATGGCTTCTCAGAGGAAATGCCGCATGGAAAGGGAACCCTTCTACTCACCAGGATGTCCCTCTCCCACAGACTCCGAGGTAAACATGAAGGAGCCGTCATGAGGAGTGTGCTCGTAGTTCCCATCTGTTGTGCCATTCATCTTTCTCTAAAGCTGAGCAGAGAAAACAGAAGTGATGGACTGAGGAGCGAAGAAGCTGTTGTGACACAAGATGAGTTCTTGAGCTTTTTATTACAACAGCGTGAGAGAGACAGGCAGGTTGTGTGGAGTTAAGTCTCAGTCCCCAGGCTGTGCAGCCGAATGCCTCTGGACTATATAAGGAAAAGACAACATACACATGGGGGCAGGGCCCCATGTGAACCAATGGGTTAGACCATTCAGAGGCAGAGAAAGGGAGGAAGCGATAGACTTTTTTTCCCCCATCTATGAGAGACTTATTTTTTAACTCTTTGCTGAATGTTTACTTTTCTATCTTCTTTGCTGAAAGCTCCCATTGTGTTAGAAACTTAACACAAACTCAGATCCTAGCCAGTCTCATGCAAGGGTTACTCCATTGAATCATTCATGCCAGCTCTGTGTTGTTTGTGCCAATGAGGCCCATGTGGTCTCGGACGGGCATCTGTGGAGGTGAAGCCTATGCAGTTCATGTCAGCGGGACAATTTTACAACACGTGGCTCAAACATATAGAGACAGAATGAAGGAAATAATGACGACATAATAAAAGCATGCACGAATGAATAGATTTACCAGCCTCTGATCCAAAATGTAAAGACTTACTGTACACATCATTCTGTGAGATTAAAGTTTCTGCCTTTAAAACGCTAACCATCACTTAACAGGAACTAGTACAAAAACACACATGCCAATATGTTGTACCGCTTTGAGCCTTTTCTTTTACATTTGTCTTAAATTTGGATTGTAGAGAGAGAAAATCAAAGATAGTCTTGAATCATGCACAGTAGCATGCAAAGGTAGTGGTTTAAACTTTGCTCAAACTTTCTGTATTTGTAAATGTCTAATTGAGTAGAAGCTGACCTTTTATTGATTGATGATAGAACATAGAAACAGATCAAGTTTTGGAGCTAAGACGTCTTACCTTTTCATGAAGAATTTCTATTTGAACTTCTCATCTAAAAAAAGTTGGGACATGCACTAAAAAAAGAGAATTAACCGATTTAAAATAAATTGGTTGATCTGGTTATAAGTACATTGATTAAATGAATCCTGTTTGAGTGAACAAGTAAATGTGATCATTTGTGTCAGATGTTCATAGTAATTTCTTTAGTTATATTTAATTAAAAGAAACATTGCAAGTAGTTAGTTCAGCTGGCATCAGGTCAATGACATGACTGGGTATAAAAGGAGAAATCTTAGAGCAGCAGTGTCTTTCAGAGGTAAAGATGGGCAGAGGTTTACTAATCTGTGAAAAACTGGGTAGACCATTTGTGACACAATTTTAGAATAATGTTCCTCAGTGTAAAACAGCAAATACTTTGCTTTTTGCATCATCAAGTAAATACAGATTTATAGAATCTGAAGAAGTCTCTGTGTGCTGTATTAGAAGCCTATGATTTAAAGTGGACTAAAGTAAAGTAGCTTGAAACCTCCACCAGGCAAACATATCTTAACGTTTATACCACAATAATCAATATATTTGATATTTGCTTTTATATTATTAAATATGCATTTATTAGGAAACTGCAAATAGAAATCTAAGAGTTACAAAATGGTGTAAAAGAAGAAATCTGTATGTGTTTCCATCACCTCTAATTGCCCAAAAAACCCTAATATCATAACAGAAATCCTGTAATGCAAATGGCTCTAATTCAAAAAAACTCCCAAATATCACAAAACAAGGAGGTTTTTCAGGCAGGTTTATATCCAGTTTTGTGCCAAAGTGTAATTAAAATGTTTTTTGTGCATTTCCACGTCTCTGGCAGCACTGGATGTGACGTAGCCATCAATCTAAAGTCATCAAAATCTAGTTTCCAGCTGTTTTTGACCTCATTAATATGATGTAGTGGTCATGTGACACTACTTCATCATTATGCATTACATAGACGCTTTGCCTCTGAATAATCATTTGAATGATCATCCACTGCCTTCATCATCTGACTAATTTCAGCGGTAGCGGCAATCGCAATAATTTGTCAAAGCTTATAGATGTTTTTGTCCATCTTCATGAATGTTGACATTTTCTTTTCTCGCAGGACAAGATCACGGAGAGTTATGAGAATTACGCTTATTCAAAAAACACCATTCAATGAAAACACTGCCCCCCTGCAACGATAACTTTGTCGCAAAATCAGAGGTTCTACTTTCTTTTGTGCAAAAAACGCAACTAGTGAGTTGGTTGTCTTTGCTTTGAGAAAAAGAAAAAAAAAGAATAAATTATTTTAAATAATACTATGCTTCCATATGCATTACATCAGAAGGATATCAATTAACTTATACATTATGATAGGATGAGTTTTCTGTTACCTGTTTGAATACTATAACTGGCTGTAGTTAAACCGGAAGCACCTGACCTGGGAGGCATGTTATTTCTGATGGGACCAACCAGGACCAACAACACTGGAGAGGATGAGGAGAGACTTAAGCGAGGGAGTTTCCAGCAGAGGGCAGCATACGACAGGATCAAGGACTGGGAAGGAGAAAAGACTGTACAAAAATACAAAAGTACAAAAATACAAACAAACACCGATATTAGTCAAACATGTGTCATTGTCTGGAGCCTTCAGCTCTTACCTCTGCAGCTGTATGTAGTTCACTTCAGTTCACGTGTCTAACAACATGTCATAAATCTGATGGACATTTCCAAAGAAACTTCAAGAAATAATTCAGAATGTAAAAAATAAAATAAAACTGGCACTCTTGTGACTGTTTTATTTTATGTGGGATGGACTGATGACCCGTCCAGACCTGTCTCAGGGTATACAAATGGACTGGATTGCTAAACTCTCTTTTTAAATCAATTTTGTAATATTTGGATATTGAATCCTTTTTTGAAAAGTACCTAAACTGTTAAAATGTATTCATACTTAAAATAATTTAATCTAGAACTCAGTTTTTCATGTGCAACATTAAAAGTTTGAAATGTTTTGCATTACTTTTGAATAAATGAATCAAGTTAGCTTTTTATTTGTTTGTTTTGTAAAAATGAGCCTCAGATTAATAAATATACGATCTTTAAGCTCCAAGTCTCTATAAGTAAACGATCTAATTACTGAGACCCGGAGTGACATTTTCTGCTTAACAGAAACGTGGCTCCAAGAGGAAGAGTTTGTTAGTTTAAATGAATCGACGCTGTCCGGTTACTTTAATTATCATATTCCTCGAATCACAGGTCGAGGTGGAGGAGTAGCGGCGATCTACGACTCCAGTCTTACAATAAAATCCAAACCTAAATGCGATTATAATACGTTTGAAAGCCTCACGCTTAGCTTAAAACTGCCGAGCTGGAAATCAGAGAAGCCAGTCTTGTTGGTGGTAGTTTACCGGCCTCCTGCTGGAGCTTATCTGGAGTTTCTGTCTGAGTTCTCAGATTTCTTATCTAGTTTATTGATCAGTACAGATAAAGTCATCATAGTGGGCGACTTTAACATTCCTATGGATGTTGACAACGACAGTCTTAAGTTGGCTTTTGATTCTCTTCTAGAATCAATGGGGATTTTACAAAAAGTTAACGAACCGACGCATTGTCTTAATCATACTCTTGATCTGGTCCTCGTCTACGGTGTAGAACTTGATAATCTGTTAGTGTCACATGTAAACTCCCTCCTATCCGACCACTATTTAATAACGTTTGAATTCAACATTGTCAACGTTACGCATAATAGGAGGAGTTACTTTAGCAGATGTCTATCCGATAAAGCTATTACTAAATTTAGGGAGGCCATTGCTCTTCATCTTCTTACAGTGGAACATAGTGAAGCAGTTAAGAGCTGTGACCTCAGTTCTACCTCTGCAGACGTTGATTTCCTTGTCGGTAGCACTGCAGATGTGTTGCACTCAGCTTTAGATGTAGTTGCTCCTTTGAGAAAGAGGGTCTCTAACCGTAGGAGCTTAACTCCCTGGTTTAACTCACATATGCGTATGTTAAAACAGAAAGTGCGGAAAATGGAAAGAAAGTGGTACTCTAGTAGGTCTGTAGATATTTATTATGCATGGAAAGATAGTCTAATAGTGTATAAAAAAGCACTTTGCAAAGCTAGAACAGCCTATTATTCAGTGTTAATAGAGGATAATAAAAATAACCCACGTATTCTGTTCAGCACTGTAGCCAGGCTGACAAAGAGCCACAACTCTGTTGAGCCGTGCATCCCTGCAGCTCTCAGTAGTGAAGACTTTATGAGCTTCCGTAGCAATAAAATTGTCAGAATTAGAGAGGAAATCGGCCAGGCCCACCCGGCAGTTGCTGTGGGCATTTCTTCAACCTCGGCGACTCCCTTATGCTCTGACCTGACTCTAGACTGTTTTGTTCCTGTTGACCTCTCTGAGCTGACCTCAGTCATCAATGGATCTAAATAATCCACGTGTCTGTTAGACCCAATCCCTACCAGACTACTTAAAAATGTTTTCTCTCTTATTGGACCGACAATACTGAAACAGATCAACTTGTCCCTGGTCTTGGGATATGTGCCACAGGCTTTTAAAGTCGCAGTAATCAAACCATTACTTAAAAAACCCTCTCTTGACCCAGACATTTTAGCTAACTATAGATCGATTTCCAACCTTCCATTTATCTCTAAAAGCTTTATAGTAAAAACCAATGTTAGATGCACCCAGAGCCTACATTTGAGAAAGTATTGAGTCAACAACAGAACAGATATTTACTTTAGTAAATAAAATACCAGAATCACAAATTCTCCATTACCCTTTATTATTTATTTATATATATCCCCTAGTTTTGAGGTCCACAAAGTTTGAATGACGAATCAACAACAAATTTCCTGCCTTGTTGTTCCTTGGTATCTTTCAAAAGATTTTTGGCAGATTTTTGCCTGGTCAGGTCTGTAGCACCTATCACTCATTTAAGGCACTTGTGGTGTTATGTAGGTGGGGTGTGGCCCTAAGGCCCAAAGATAATGCAGATTTGGTTCATGTCTGGTGATTGTGTTGTTGAGTTTAGGCACATACTCAATGGTGACAAAAGTATTAAGATACTATTCTTAAGTAGAACTACCAATGCTTAATGTCCATCCATCCATTATCTATTCCCGCTTACTCCGTCTCCGGGTCACGGGGGTCTGTCGGAGCCTATCCCGACGCATAGTAGGCGAAAGGCAGGGGACAGGTCACATACAAAGACAGACAACCAATCACGCACACATTCACACCTACGGGCAATTTAGATGTATCAATCAACCTACCCTGCATGTTTTTGGGAGGAAGCCGGAATACCCGGAGGGAACCCATGCAAGCACGGGAAGAACATGCAAACTCCACACAGAAAGACCCACCGGGCCAGGAATCGAACCACGAACCTGTAAGGCAACAGTGCTAACCACTAAGCCACCGTGCTGCCCAATGCTTAATGTGAAATTAAGATATTGGTAAAAGTAAAGGTACCAATTCAACTTCTTTACACAAACCAACTTACTCAATCAGCACTTTTGGGACATTCTAGCACCTTTATTTAATAACCATACTTCCCATGGTAAATTTTCTTTTGT
Source organism: Xenentodon cancila (assembly GCA_014839995.1). Classification (NCBI taxonomy): domain Eukaryota; kingdom Metazoa; phylum Chordata; class Actinopteri; order Beloniformes; family Belonidae; genus Xenentodon; species Xenentodon cancila. Next base: position 5,836,824 of record CM026218.1, on the reverse strand, counting down.
CAGTGATCCCCATCAAGCCGCCACTCTCCAATCTCTCTGGTCTCTAGACTATGGTCTCACAATATTATTAAAAAACAAGTAGACTAGAATTATTCATGCTACAAAAAAAAAATAAAATAAATCTAAACTATAAGGTGGTCTGGAGGCCCCAAACGTCCTTTATTGCTTTCTTGAAACAAATACTCCAACATATTATCCAACATATCCAAAGGCCGTTACTGGATACAGTTATTTTACACAAAACAAAACAAAAAAACCCACCAAACAGACATGTCATTCATGAGATGATCCATTACCTGCCATTCTTGTGTCAAAAACCAATTAACAACAATCTACTACAGTCTAAAATCTACTCATGCAATCCTCTTACCGTACATTAAGATGCAAGTTTCCATCATGGATGGCTGCCAGTAACTTGGGATACTAATGATTTGTGTCGTTGCTCACCATAAAACATGGCCATATGCTACCTTCAAATAGATCTCATTAGTTCATGATTATGGTGTAGAGTTGTGTTCATAACTCATGAATTCACACTTTCTAGCAATTTTCCATAATCAAGGTTGTTAATGCCACACCGGGTAGGTATTCATGTCTTATCCCACACAGCATGTAATAATAATGTATTTTGTGAAACTAGAGCATCATGTTGGATTAGAGAAGACATAAAAACAAATGATTAAAACCACAAATTAATTAAGAAATAGTTTACTGACATAAAAAAGTTATTTCAGTGGTGAATAATACAGGAAGTCATGTGAACAATTCTACTTACTCACATCATAAGATCTTGGTAATAAAAATTATTTTACATTAATCCAGGGGAATTATCACAACTTGTCTGATTTAGATAAACCCCTGTTACACAACCTCCTCCTCAGACTGGTGGGGGCAGATATCCAGTCAATCCTCATGTATTTGGGAAATTTGAGACATTTTGAGAGGTCTAAAGACATTCCTAAGACATGTAACTGTGATGTGAAGGTCTTAAGAGGAAAACACTAATCTAAGTAATATCCAATCCATACTGATGTAGATTTAAATCTTTTAATCATTGTTCAGTTGCATGATTCAATTTTAACCAAGCTTTAGACAGATTTGCCTCTGGAATATTCTGGTGTTGATGGTTTACTCAATCACTGCAAGGTGCCACGGTCTTTTGGCTGTAAGTCATCCCCTTTCACTGCTATGCTTGGGAGTCGTTTGGTTGTTCAGATGCAGTATTGTAAACCTCAGTTGTTCTTCTTTTGACAGAAGAAGTCTTCTCCTGGGAACTGTCCAAACAAAGCACACTTGTACAGTTTTTTTTAACTCGGCTGTTATGGATTATAACATTGCACATATATTTCACATACCCAGTGAAGGCTGTCGGGTCTAGTGTGGGTTAATGTTTTCTGTATTTTCCTGAGCATTGCGCATTCTGACTTTGGGGTAAATTTGCTGGGACATCTGATTTGCAACTGTCTTAAGTGCTTTCCATTTGTGAATATTCCTTCTCACTGTAAAATGTTAAACCCCGAATTGTGTGGAAACTTTTTTATAACCCTTTCTTTGTTGATGTTCTGCAACAAACGCTTTAAAACATACAAATAACAAACCTTATACAACTTACATTTCCCCTACCAAACATTACAAAGATTAAAAGACTTTTTTAGCTGAGACAACCTTTCTGTGTAATGTTTTTAATTTAGCCTCCATCCATCCATCTTCCTTTGCTTATCCAAGGTCGGATTAACGGGGCAGTAGCCTAAACTAGAAAACCCAGAATTCCCTCTCCCTGGCCATTTCTTCCAGCTCTTCTAGAGGGATCCTAAAGCGTTCCCAGGCCAGCTGAGAGAAATAGTCCCTCCAGTGTGTCCTGGGCCTTCCCTGGGGTCTCAAAGGGGGAGTCTTAAGTCTTGACTTCAAGGTCAATCTAAATTACCTTTACTTGTATTATGTGTTTTTAGTTTCTTTTTTGCGACTGGGCCGGCTGAATCTACCTGTTTACACTGAAGATGATGTCAAACTATTTATTCAACATAACTATGAAAACTGCAGCTTTAAAATAATAATTAATTCATTTTTTCATCTTATTCAAAGTCAGAAATGTGCATGGAAAAATGGTATGAATGGTATGAAGCTGCTCCTGTATGTAACTTTAGGCTGACCACATGAGGACTTAAAGCAGCAGTAGTGATCCCATTGCAGCACCTAATCCACAGTAAACTCCCACTATGGGATAAAACCCAATAATCTGCTGCCACACAGCCAGTGGCAGCTGTTACAATGGGCACATGTCCAAACCCCAAGACAGAGAGGAGGGGAAATAAGAAAGAGAGAAGGCACAAAGACTTGTCCTGCCAACACATCATGGTTTCAGCATTCCCAAACAGATCCGACTGTCAATAATTCCACTAGTGTTTTCCAGAGTCGAATGGTTTCTCGGCTCAGTGTAAAAGTTGGCGCCCAGTTTGAGGCACTGCGAGGCCACAGGCAGGGCAGGGGAAGAGGGCTGACAGAAGGGTGCACTGTTGTATGTGCCAAGACTTGACCCTTTGTGTGCCGACTGCACTGATCTGTCACTGTAGCTTCTGTTCAGTCTGTCGGCACACATTCACTGTAGTTTTTTTTTTTTTAAATAAAGCTATTAATTGTGTTTGAATTTTAACTTTTATTTTTTGGCTGTCGAGTTCCCAACTTTATGGAAACATTATAATGTTTACTGAGTTTTCCTCAGATTCATATTGCTCCCTGTAGAAATTTAAGAATCAGTACGAAAGTATATTTATTGAAAAATTGTTAAAAATGTTATTGAAGAACATTTTGCTATCCTGTGTAACTTCAAAATAAGATTTAGTTTGGACATAAAGTGACCTGAACATATGAACTACAACATCAGAATATTTACAGGAACTGAATATTTGTCCCATCAACAAACACAAATTTATATAAACAAGTGCATTTGATCGTCATTTGTTAACAACTTTAAATGAATATCTGGTGTGACATGTAAACATATGCTCAAGACCATGTGCAGATCTAACGATTCTTCTGTGATGTGCACCTTTTTGCTCGATACCTCTGATTTAATCTCATAAGTATAACTGTGGTTCATTGTTCTTGTAGTTTGTTGTGCTGGTCTGTCCCCTCTTTTTCTCTTCTGTACATGTTTGCAGACCAGAACCTCAGGAGCTGCATGTTGACCTGCAGTCCCACCCTCTGACCATCCCAGTGTTTACCTCCACCTGTCTGTGGATGTCTCTGTTGGATACCTGCTGACATCCTGACCTGCAGCTCCGCCCTCTGACCACCTCAGTGTCTGTTGTCTACACCTGTTTATATAGTCGTCTCTGTAGTCCACCAACTAACCAGGTATCAGTTATATGTATGTAAATAATAAGATAAGACTACTAGTATGTTTTGTCTTTTGTACCTTTGGCGGTGCGTCTGTCTCTCCTCTCTCTGTTCTTCATCCTCTCTTTCCTAGAAGGAGGGCCCCCCTTTATGATCCAGGCCCTAATCCTTCCCTCTTGAAGGGGAGTTTTACTTACCATTGTTTGGTTTAATGTTTTTCTCCCACTAGGGGAGTTTTTACCTGCCGTTTATGTAATAATTGCTCGGGGGTCATGTTCTGGGTCTCTGGAAAGAGATCAACAGAGAAAGCAACAGAGTCAAAGCACTAAACGTGAGAAAATCTTGTGTGCCGTATTCTTTTTGTACATAGTACAAACTATGTCGTAACTAACTGTAAAATATGTGACTTGAAACCTTTCTACCACGAAAATGTCCTGTGTGTGAAAATGTGCTTGCACTAAAAGCTCCTGTGAGTCCGAGTCAGATTCATTACAGGACTACACAGTATTTAATTCAATTAAATTCAATTCAGTTTTATTTATATAGCGTCTCTTACAACACAAGTTGTCTCTATCCAGAGACCCAGAACATGACCATTTAGCACATACAAGTAGCGCACTGATGATAAAGGAACTGATGTGCTATGTCTGACCTACAGTAAGAAAACGTGACAGAAGTTTCACAAATCTACTATTTAGCTTAATACTGATGCTAGTAGCATCCATGTTGGATTCTGAAGGTGAAAATTATGTTTCTCATTTTTTCTGAGTTGTAATTCTGACTTCAGGGAGCGTTCCAGTTCAAACTTCCAATATGAAATTTGCAAATACACATTGAATGTACTTTAACCCCATACTGCTTCTAAAATGTTTATGTATATGTATTAATATGAAAAACTATTTGTGGTTTTGCTGTCAAGCAGACACAGACGTCAAATTGCATTCAGACCGGAAGCCATTACTTGAGATACAGACCCTTGTATAAGTACACGTACCATGTTTGAGATTTTTATCTCAAACATGGTATGTGTACTCAAACATGGTATGTGTACTCATACAGGCATCAGTAGTGGGGAGTACACATACCATATTTGAAATGTTTATCTCAGTTGGCTTTTGAGATATGAGTTGTAGCCCATCCAAAGGACACCAAAAATCAGGAAAAAAATCTAAATCAGGAGAACCAAGTTTTGTTAAGTTTGGATGATAACATCATCAGATACTGACCAAAAAGCAACTTTGGGCCACGTCCACGAATTTAAATGTTTTGAAAAGTCACATTTTTTTCAAAAGTAGTTTTTGTCAGCAAAGTCTCAAAAAGATTGTTCCATTTTTTGTAAAAAATCAGGCGAGCAGCCTCAAACTAGTTTGATTTATTTTTACAACTTTTTTTTCTCTTTTTAAATGGCAACAATGTTTTAATTATAAAATGATCTATCTATAATCTATGTATATATAGATCTGGCACTTTCTAAGAATCATCTGACCATGCTGATTTACAGAAAGCACAAATGTTTTTTTTAATGTGTTTAGAACAGCGCCATCTAGTGTTGTGTCAGCATGGCTGCTTAGCTTCAGTTTATGCATAAATGAGCTACTGAAGGTTCATACAGATTAGCGCTTCAGGGCACTTATTGATTAACATTTCCAGTCGATTTCAAGCTCATTTAGAACTTAGGATATGATGTTAAGCACAAAAAATCAAACATGAATACAAGTACTGGTGTAGAGTAAATTCACAAAAGTAATTCCTTTGGAATGGAGCTCACAGTTAAGATAACCAGTACATTAATACGTTCCACAACGCAGGAGCTTCTTCATTCCTCCTTTGACCAATAAGAGGTGAAGATGCTCTCATGTTGGTTGACTTTGACTGATTACGGTATGCTTGAATTTATTTATGTGAAAAGGAGCCTCATTAGTTGAAAAAAAACTCTTTTAAGAACAAACAACTAAGATGTGAATGATGCCCACTTGTTTCAGAGCTTCTTCTCTTAAAATAAAAAAAAAAAACAGAGTTATCAAGAGCGCATGAGTCAGGTTCAACCGTAATAACAGTTTTTATTTATTATTTATTTTTTGTTGTTTTTTTTTACAACTTATAAATTCTTAATCTAAATTTACATGTCACATTATCTCATCAGAGCACCCAGTTCTACATCTCTTGTTAAAATTAATTGTTCAAAAAAGCTCATCCTACCTGAGATGAGATGGTAACAGATTGAGTCTTTTCAAAAAGTAATGAGGACGTGTCCCTGGTGTCCCCGGAGTAAATGACACTTTGTTAGAATGAGGCGTCATGTTGTGGAGTGATATGAGACCAAATTACCTCCAACTCAGTTTGCCTCATGTTCTTATAAAAAAAAATCAAATTAGTGAACTTGTGAACAAATGTTTTTCATAATTTCTTAGATGTAAAATATTTGCTTCCAAGCTACCAACAGATGATTTGATGAGTAAAAACTGGATTTTTTTTGTTTGTTTATTTGTTTTTCTGATATTTGGCACATGTAGGTGCTAAAACTTGGAAAAATGAATCCTTAGAAAAGTGTGTGAAAACTAGCTTTTCTTATGGACTGACTGCAACAGCAGAACTGCTAATGTATTTCAAATTAATATATTAAAAATAACCAAAAAACGAAAAATGAGAAAATTGTCTATTTGAAGTCTGCATCATGTCTGCATGGTGATAGATATGCGTGTATGACGTGGCCCTAATGTAATTAAGGACACGTTTTTTTAAATCTGTTTTTTTTTTCTGTGGTATAGCGCATTTAGGTTCGAACAGGGCATGAATGTGCAGCTCTTTGTTTACATGGCAGCAGATGGCTACTGTGAGCAGACAGGTTGCATTTCTGCACAGTCTCCGCTCCTCTTTGCTCTGCAGCGCCCCCCATCGGCCCGTCGCTGCACTACAAACAGAAGCCGTGTGCGCCCGGTGAGCGACTGCCGCTGAAGAGACAACACCGCTGTCTGCACTCAGGTAAGAAAACCGCGACACATTTCTGCTCTTTAACCAACACAATATAAGCGTAATCACACCATAACACGACAGAGAGCGGGCCAGAAGCGGGCCACATGCCGCGTCGTCTTTATCCATCGGTATTCGTCTTGTCACTTAATATTTTTTTGCAGGCTGGGCCTGTGTGCGCTCCCCGTTAAGAAAACGTCTTGCACATGAATGAAAGACGTTTTTCTCTCCTAGGATGTCCTTAAGGATCTGTTTGCAGCCGCTGTTACTCTAATGCATTGTGTGCAAGGTTATGTCTTCATCGTTGCTCTTCTTCAGTAAAAACACATCAGCGTGTTTTGTTGCAGCCATGAGCGCTCCAGCCCTGGAGGAGCGGTCACCTCCCCACAATCATGATTTCTCCTGATTGCCAGAAGCAAAAAGAACATGTCACCATCATCCTTTGGAGCAGGTCCTGCTTCTTTTCAGCAGCTCGGGTCTTATCCATGCCCGCTCTGACAACACTAATCCGTCAGAATATTTATAATCTAATTATTCAGAGATCCCAGGAGGACAGCATTGTATTGTTATATTTACCGCATGTCTTTCGCCTCATATTTACTCAATTTTTGTGGCTGTGAACTAATATTTTCTTTGTCTGGGGGTTCTTATTTGAGCGCAAATTGTGGCTGGACGGACCCAGACTGCCCCCTCCCTCGCTTGCTATCCCTTTGCTCGTTATTCTGGATCGTTCGCTTCTTTCTTTCATTCGAGGGTCCAAAATGGTTTCTTGCGTATTCTATGCGTGCATCGCAAAAACGCTCCTTTTTTCTTATTCCTTTGACGTCTTCTTCATCACCAAAAGGGTGCAATAAAAGAAGGTGTATATTGTATTGATTTCAAACAACATTATTGTGAAGAATATTGTCATATTTTTGCGTTATTTACACGCTGAGGAATCAGAGACGGTGCTGCGCCTGTGCGCAAAAGCCAAGCCCATTTTTCATCTGGCCAAGAGCAGAGAGAGCCCGCGCACTGAGCCAGGCCGCTTATCTGTCACATATGGGCTCCTCGGTAATCCGCCCGGGGTCAGCGGACTCTATCTGATCCACAGTGGGTGCACGAGAGCCTTTAAACACGAGCCCTTTGTGTAACCCACGTGGAAACCTAACGGTGTAATGTGCTCATGCGAGTCATAATGATACATGAAGCTGCGTGGATTTATTGGACTGAGGACCTCTGGTCTCCAGGCTTTCTCTCCGCGGACACACCTCTTTCCCATCTTCAAGCGTTGGTTTGCGCGCTTCTCTCACTGCAACGATTAAAAGGGAGGGGAGTTATTCCAGCCGGCCAGGTGATCCGCTGAGAGGAATGAGAGACATTTCAGCGTCATTAATGCTATTTAAACAGCCTTCTGCAAGTTTCTGCAGCGTCTTCGCACGAGCTGCTTCCGAAGAGACGCGCTGGTATGCACAAAGCACAGAGTGAGGTCTGAGAAGGACTCCACCCCAGAACTGCCTCAGATGGCAAGGATGGCAACAAACTGGACGCCAATGGCTTTCTTGGACAGACGTGTTTTACACAGGCTGAACACAAACTGTAAAACTGAACATCCTAAATGCTCAGAAAATTAGCATTTGATTTGGCAGAAACAAACAGATCCAGCAACATACTAACCACTCGTCCACTTGGTCATGTCAGGGACTTGGAGTCAAAAGTTGAGCCTTGCAGTTGTCTGTAAGAAAAGCGTGTCTGTACTGTAACTGCAGAAACCAGCAGTTATTTTATTCAGTCATTTTCTGTCACATAATTGTTCAGCATAAAAAAAAAAGACAGGCAGGTTGCACTGATATAATATGCTATTATAATAACAATGATAATATTCTTAAACCCTGAGACAATATATTCAAATGATTTTGTTTGGGCAATAGCCAAATATTCTAAAGATGTTGAGCTATAATCGCAGCCAAATGGCATGATGACCCGATGGCGTCACACAGATCCATCCATCTTAAAGAAGAGGTGTGCAATACCTATGCAAAGCATCCTGGGAAGGCAGCACATCTTTCTCTTTTTGGTTTGCATGTGAAATTGTTTGTTGTCTAATGGACACATGTCCTCTCCGAGCTTTCACACAGGCAACTCTTGATGGTGGGTATTTCTGACGCAACTTCGTAATATCAATAAACAATCAATCTAATATCTTTCCATTAGGTAAACTACGCAAGTAAGCCAGGTGTTTTGACACAGCCCAGCCCCCATGTACCGTTTCTTTGGCTGGCGCTGGCCTCTGATTGGCTTACGCTGGTGTTGGCGCCTAAGTAGTTATACTTTTATTCAACTTCTGCTGGGAGCAAACCAATGTGACACGATTGGCCTGCAGTTCAGTTCAGCAACACTTGACTTTATTCAAAGATAACAGCAACACAGCTGTGTGGCAGTATGAGCAAGGGCTTATTCTGTAAACTGGGCTTTTCTGTTTCAATATAAGCTTTAGATAAAAATGGCAGTGACTCGCAGTTTATTGTGATTTGTAGTCTGTTAGTTTGCAGAATTTTTGTGAAAGCTCACATTAGTGCAAACCTGATTATATTAGACAAATTAGTATTCAATTAAATGCAGCTTTGTTTACAAAGCACCAAATCCCAATGTTTGAAACCTCTGAGTTAATAATAACAAGTCTTTTCTCATGTTTTTAAAGGTAGTTCAAGCTTGATGGCTCGGCCATGTTTACATGTTTTTCACAGATAAAACTCTGGGTTACGATTCAGATTAGGTGACACTCCTGATCACATCACCATAACAGTGTATGAGTTATTGTGAAGTGCTTCAGAGTTTGTCAATTTTGACCTGAAGTGTTTTTCTACACGTCAGTGGCTATGCTCGGTGCGCTGAGGTGTGCACAGGCGCAGTGTTGTTGTGAGCTCGTTATTATCAAGTGGCAGCCCTGTGCATTTACATGATATCTTCATTTTCCATCTTTATTCAAAACATTTGCTAGACTGGAAACATCTGCACTTAAATATTGTATATAAAGTAAACTACAGCTGCATTTACAAATAGTGCATCAGCATTAACCATCCGGAAATATCAATATAACAGAAAATATAATCACAAATTGTAAAAAACAATTTCATGCAAATATAGGTCTATATATATATATATATATATATATATATATATATATATATATATATATATATATATATATATATATATATATATTTATTTATTTTTTATTTATTTATTTTTATCAGGACTGTAACTTGTAATGGGGTAGTTTAATTCTGTGGTATTAGTGTAGCTACATGAATAAATAATCCAAATATTTCTTTCCCTCATGTCTGATTTTTTTTAATGTTTATTATTTTCATTTTTTTTAAATTATTGTTCAGGGAAACACTGACTCTCATTAACTGGTTAAAAGTCCATGTTGTAAAAAATGGATTCAATACAGAAATTCTATTTTGCTGAAAATTACATATGGATAAGCGTTTGTCTCTAAACTAAATCCTAAATCACAAATTCACTCAAAGTGGTGAGGTAGCAGAAATGAAATCTAAATTAAAAGCTTTATAAAATGTTCTGTAGCCACAGCCTCAAACATGGAGTGTAACAGCAGATTTCTGTGCCTTTAAATCAGACGATCCCTCATCAGTTTGTCTTCTGACACTGCGTTATTGCCCTTGCGCATCAAGAATTATGAAGTGAATCCACTCTCGGGCATTTAGCAAAACGCTGGCAGGCTCATTCTGGCTGTGGTCCAAAGCTGACCGCATTCAGCCGCCGGCCTCTCTGACTGCAGAGCTCAGGCTGCTAAACCAACAGCATCACTGGAATTACGTCTTCTACGTCTCTGCATGTTGCTCAGATTTACTGTATCTGACTTTGCTGCTCAAACACTCCGGCAAGATATTGATTTAGAAAGCATTTATTTCAGATACACTTTTAGCTGGAAACCATAAATAATCTTCTGCTCTGGTCTCTAATATGTCCTCTTGCTATTTTTTTTGATTACATAAAAATTAAGATTTGTGTTGCACATTTTGTCACAATTGTCTCAGTAACAATCCTTAAAGCATTCTGATTATTTCTTTTTTAAATCGACCCCTTACATTTAGCTTTATTTTGTCAGATGGATTCCCATGCTGGAACTCAAGCAAAGAACGTTTTTGCTCGTGTGCATTGATTCACATTTCTGGAAGGAAAACATCCAGCTGAGGCCGACAGAGCTGTTATGAAGCTGCTCCGACGTCATTTTCTGAATGTGTCGTCTTGTTAGAGAGGAAGAAATGGCGCGGTGCATGCCGTTAACTGGCTTCATGCTGATGGAGGACTTTGGCTCATTTCGCCTGGTGTCTGCTTGTCCTGTGTGTATTGAACATTCAGCAGCTGCAGTCTTAATTGCTTTGCGCTCTGCAGCGTGAATGCACATGAACTCCTCATGTTTTGAATTCCATACTGAAAGATTGCGGTCTCAGACATGTTTCAGTGTGTGTCTTTACTCATCTGCAAACTGGAACTGAAAGTTTTGAATTGATTATATTATGATGGTTATTATTCAAAAGGGTAGAACAAATTAAAGTTTGAGTAGCAGGTAATAGTTGGCATCAAAAAACCGTAGCATTTGGCTCTGCAGGCAGGTTTAGCGAGATGTTCTTCTCCCTGGGCTTGCATGGAGAGCTAAATGGAAACAGGCCCCACCTTCAGCTCCTTTACTGGAACTGGGCCGACGTTTAAGAGGGTAGCGTCAGTGTGCGGATGCTGGAGGCTGGGCGAGCAAGCAGAGAGACAAATGATGAGCAAAGTAGGTCAGAGATACCAAAGCAGTCAAGCATGAGAGCTGAGCAGCATCCTCGTCTCTCAGCAGTGCCGGAGAGCCGACAGGCCCAGTTAGACCATCTCCTTTCTGATGGTTTATTTTGGTGTGTGGAAATGGGATGTTTTTTTAAACATAGACCTTCTGTATTCTATTTATTCAATTGGTTTTCATCTGATATTATTGCATACTTGAAGTAAATACATCACTAATTTATGTGATTAATCCATAAATGTTGAAAGTGACCTAAACTGAGCTCCTAAAGTTTGTCTGAATTTGTCCAAAGACAACCTCAGTGACTTCACTTCTGTCCCTTTACATGAAATCAACGCGTTTGACTGTGAGACTGAGCAGCAATTTATAAAGATCTTCCAATATTTTATTAACAAAAATGTTAATTACTGTAATAATTGTCAGGGTTTGGTGTAGTTTTAACCAAGTTTGATCTATGATTAAAAAAAAAAAATTGAAATTTTATTTGTAAAGATAACTGAAAGTGTAATATGTATGTTAGCTTTTCATTAACCGAGCTCTGAAAGTAAAAATGTTTCAGATGATGAGACTTTACAATCTGACACATTTAACGCCTTATCGCTGTGAGCTAGTCTCACTGCTGACAGGTTGACAGGGGGCCAAAGTTACTTCGAGCAATTTTTGACAATACTAAGGATGGATAACAATAAGAGTTAGACAACTCCTCCTCAGATATTCCTTCAAATGAAATTAAAAAACAATATTTTAAGTTGAAGAAAATTGCTTTGTGCTGCTTTAACAGAAATTATACCAACTGTAAACATCCTGTACAAGATACGAGTGATACGGGCAGTGGGGGAACTCCATCCACCCATCCATCCATCCATCCATCCATCCATCCATCCATCCATCCATCCATCCATCCATCCATCCATCCATGATTGTATATATCAACTTTGTGTAAAGTAGGAATCACCAGGTCAACACTGTTCTCTACAATGAATTCTCTGACAGCCCCAAGTCAATAATCGAATGCCCTGATGTGCATATCCCATTGAGAAGCTCAGTTATGAGAAAACAGGGTATAATTATTTATATTTATTTATATATTATTTATATTTTTACATAATTATTTAATTATTACATTAATAATTACAGGGAATAAAGTCTTACGACAGGGAATCAGTTTTGGTTTTGGAGTCACAAAGTGTGTGCACAGATGATTTCATGTCCCATGTGACTAGGCCTCACCATATTACTGGTCTGTATGTACAATCACCCTCTGCTCTTGGCAAAATTATGTGATCCCTCTAAACATTGCACAGATTTAGCTTTCTTTTTTTTGCTTTCTTCAGTTCAGGTTTACAAATGCGACGTAGAAGCTTGACACTGCTAAATAAACCATCATGAGTGTTGCTATCCATCTTGTAGCTGCACACACCTCTGCAACAATGAGGGCCAGCCATGATAAATCCCCACTTCTTTTTAATTCCAAACATCCTTTTTAAAGCTGTTAAACAAATTTAATCACTGAGGGCTGGAACCACTATCATCATAATGACATCTGGATATATTTCCTCATGCAGAGCTCATGCAGAGCAGCAGTGTGAAATCAGAGTTCCTCCCAGTAGAAATCAACATTTTTGTCATGTTGGAATTTCTTTCCCTCTTTGGTGGATCACTTTAGCTAAGAAGCCACGCATGCATGCACGCACGCACACACGCACGCACGCACGCACGCACGCACGCACGCACGCACGCACGCACGCACGCACGCACGCACGCACGCCCTGCGTATCCTGCTGTGTGCTCAGCTCCTGGAACTGTGTCAACATCTCTGTTGACCGTGCTCCTTACAGAGCGGAGGTCTGTGCCAAGATTTCTTTTTCACACGCCCCTGAGAGAAACAGCCTGCATCAGCAGACCTTTCAGCCTTTTTCCCCCTCGTGAAGCTGCGACAAAGACTGCTGTCATGAGCCTTTTCTGCAGCAGGTGAAATGTGTTTGTCTGAGTTTTGTCAGAATTTGAATAATTATACAGCCTGGTCTTCGTCCTTTCAAGCCCAAAAACTACTGTATAGTGCAAAGACAGGAGGTGTGCTGTCTTCATTTATGGAATAGCATCTATGTCAAATGTTAAGAGAGCAATAAAACATGCTCATGAACAAGTTATATATTTTCTTTTGGACAAATCCATCACCTGGGGTTGCAGAATTAAGCACTCCAAGAGAAAAAGAAAATAGCATTTGCTACATAAGATCAACACACCCACCAGACCCTGCTAGACTCAGGAGCTCTGTGTGTGTGAGAGATTCTGCCTGGTCACTGCTGGAGACATTTGCAGCCTCTCAGGTTATGCTTCTTTCACACTGAATGTGACATTTGTGCTGCAATCACCACTGGGTGCAGGGCACTAAACAGCAGGACGTCATGGATACAGAGAAAACTAGGCACAATGATCAAAACCTGGCAACAAAGCGCATCTGTTTTGTGCTAATGAGCAAGCACTAGAACAAGCCCTACTAGTGACAAAACGTGCAAGGCAGTATTGCATAACTTACCGCTCAGGTTTCTGGTGCAACAAAGAGGAAATCAGATTCTATTTATAAAAGTTACGTGGTACTGGATGATGCCTTGACATCACTGCTTACAGATGTCATAGCCTTGTTTTTATCAGAACCTGCAAGTTTTTCAGAATCAGAACAATCAGGGCTTCCTGTGATTAATGTTATCTGTCAATCATAGTTTAAGTGGAAATCATTGGGGGTTCGCTCACACTGGGTTTGATCATTCATGAGCTGCTCAATCCATTCATCACAACTCTCAAGTAATCAGCTCCACCTCCATGTGCATGAAGACATGAAGACATTTACTGTTAAGCACTTTGTGCTGCATTTTATTGTATGAAAAGTGCCATATAAATAAAGTTTGATTGGATTGGATTTGAAGAGACCCTGATCATACATCAGAGGTTCTGCGGTGGCCTGTTCTCTCAGTTGGATTCGTTTGGGCTGCTCAGTTCTACAAGCAAGCAAGATCAAGTAAAATACCAAAACTTGCTCATGAGCATATTTTAATTATGCTCTCCATATTTGACCTGAATGTAATGGTGTTATCAGCATGTTGGTCCAGTTTTACATGATACACTTAGTAGGTAATTTACTAAGCAACATATAAAGTGGAAGGTTTTATTGAGCCTGAAAAAAAACCCAAAATAGTTCTTTGTAGTTTTTGTGCATGCTTAACTGTTTCTCATAATGCAAAAGGGATTTTGCTGTTTTTGAGCCTTCACTGTAAAACTTATACAATTTATATTGTGACAAACAAACATATCAATGACACTGGAGTGAGACTGGCTTTTTATTTCTATTGATTCAGAAAGAAAAGGTTCAACAGTATCAATTAAATGGGCTTGTTATTTTTTTTTATCCACTCTTAAGGTTTTTTTAATTTGGATTACACTTTGGGCTGGTGACTGAACCTGAGTGCGGTAAATATATGAGCCTTATACAGACTTTGACAAGTTGTTAATTTTATACTGACTGTATTTGAGACTTTTATCAACTGAATGTATGTATTTTTAAAACAAAAAACTTCCAAATGACTCATTACTTGAACTTAAACTGTTAAACAGCTACCGTTTTGTAGTATTTTATGATGTTTGGGGTGAATCCGCTTGCTCTGTGTACATATAATCTATCTGCTGAAGGATGCAGCCCTGAACAGCCGCGGGTTTGTTTGCACTTCAGCCGGATGCAGGGTGAACGGCCTCTCAGAGGGATTGTTTTGTTGGCAAGTGTACATCTTTCTTCTTGTTGTTTGGATTCTGTCATGAGAGAGGCTACAATCACAGTTTTGTCCGGGAGCTGTGTAAGACTACACCATTCATCAGAATTTCTATGGGACACACACACGCCATTTATAACCTGTGGGGATCTCCTCTTTTTAAATTAATGTTTTTTTTTCTTTCTTAAAGAACAGTACTTTTATTCTGTATTGTTGTAGCAAGAATTGACAGTAGGAAAGAACTGAGATAGTTTTCTTGTTGAAAAGTGCCACTAATAATGTAAAAATAATTGCTTACAAATGAAAGCGTGCAGAGTAACGAGACTTTAAATTAGCAGAAGTTTAAAGCATCATGTAAAGTGCTAGTTACCTTCCACCCATGGTTTATTTATATTCTCTGACTTTGCAATGATATTCATAGCTGTCAGTCCATCCTGGTTTTAACCTACTTTCAACACTCCAGATTCTTCTGACGTTGTTGTGTTTCCACGAACTACAAAACCCAAACCAGAACAGATGAGAGCGATTAAAAATGAGAAAGCATGTTAATGTGTCAGAAACCAATAATAATAAAAAGGATCGCAATAACTTTCTTAAAACTATGTCAGGAAGCACATAAAACAATAGAAACTGCTGTGTGACTGAAGATGAAGGGTTGTTACTGGACACGATAGTAGCTGGATGCTGAGATGTTAACTCAGGTTCAGATCATCTGGATGTTACATATATTACGTATATTGTTTCATGTTTTTAAGCTTCTATGATGTACTAAAGCATATAGTCTGATGTTTTGTGTCAAACCTTATTCATATAAGTGAAAATGAAGAAGTCTATTGTTGGGTACTATTTTCAAGTGCGGATGAATATTCCTTTGTTGCTGTGGTACTTTGTTAGAGAAGTCAGTTTGATTCAAAATAAACTACAACGTGTTCTGTCACAAACAAGTACACTGCAAAAGCAGATCCTCTAGAAATAAGCCTAATTTTCCATAAATCTAGTTAAAATTGTTTTATTTTAAACTAAAATATTTTGATTAAAGTTCCTAAAACCAGCAAAATAGCTTAAAATAGTCTTTTAATTTTCTTGAGGTATGCTTTTTTACTTTTTAAGAAATTCGTTTTTTGCAGTGTAAACTCGATCACACTTTGACAGTACAATGAACTAATGATTTCATCTTCTTGATACACCAACATTCTGTGTGACTGCAAACTTATATTTTCCTGAAAATGACCTTGTTGCTGTCTTCAGGTGGGATGTGTTTGTCACAGTCCTGCACCAGCCATCTGTGCTGAATGTGCAGTGCTGTTAAACACTAAGGAGGTCAAAAGGTATGAGCACACACAGAGCGAAGGTCACTTCCCGAGCTGCTTTGCCTTCAGAGTTGGGTTTTATAGGGCAAAGTAACCATGGCAACTATTTGAACATTCCTACTTGTAAAGAGACAGGTGCATCACTTCACTGTGTCTGGAGACAACTGGTGATGGAGGACGTTCTCAGATCTCTAACTTACACTACAGCTATCTATATTTAAAAAAATGGGTTGCTGTAATTGGGTTGTTACCAGATTTGAAAACTGTTAGTGTACTTTAAAAATGGTGTTTCCAGAGAATCTGGAATATAAATGAGAACAGAGTAGCGAATAATTTAACCTTGTATGTCAATGAAAATGACAACTTTGAAATTTATTTTTCCTAAAACTACACGGCAACTAAACTAGATGCATTTGTCTAAAAAGTTGAAATAGGCATTTATGTTCAGTGCTGTGTTCCATCAGATTTTCTTTAAAACATTTTTCCTTCATCAAAGTAAAGGTTTGAGTGTGTTCAAAAAAGGTGTGGGAAATGAACCTGCACGTGTGTTATCGTCTTAGATGTAGTGTGTTTGTCAGTTATTTTGTCTTATTCTGACCTTACACTTCATGATTCTACAAACAGTTTTAATGTTGCAGACAAACTTCCACAGTCGAAAACAAACAAATCCCAAGTTGTGGCAGATGGAAGCTGTATTTGTGCATCTAGTTGTTACAAAAATATTTAATGTTATTGCAAACCTTTAGCTTGGTCTCATGCAGGTTGCGTTGTTTTGTGACGTAACTGCCATCAGCAACCAATAAGAGCGTTATTATTAACCTGTTGTCTCAAAGGAATCTGCATGTAGTTGTGTACACAGAGACTCACCAAGATTCTTTGCATCTTTAGTCTGTGACTAAACATCTGTACTAATGTATGGTGTTGCGATGGCCTTTAGTACAACTGTGTGAAACCTTGATGTTATTTTCAGGTCAGATCAGGATTTGTCATTTAAACATCTTAATCAGGTTTGTAAGACTGTGTTTTTCCACCTTCGTAATATCTCAAAGATTTGGAGATCCTCTCCCAGAGTGATGCTGAAAAACTAATCAAAGTGTTTGTATCTTCTAGACTAGATTACTGTAATGTTTTATTAGCAGGATGTCCAAGTAATTCTCTGAACAGCCTCCAGCTGATACAAAATGCAGCAGCACGAATGCTGACAGGAATCAACAAGAGAGACCACGTCTCCAGTTTTAGCTTCCCTCCATTGGCTCCCTGTAAAACTTAGAATACACTAAATATGTTATTACTTGCATATAAAGTCCAAAATGGCCTAGCGCTGCGATATCTACAAGACCTGATAGAACCGTATGTTCCTAATTGAGTTCTCCGTTCTCAGGGTGCAGGTTTACTCGTAGTTCCTAGAAGATCCAGATGTAGATTTGGAGGACGGGTCTTCTGCTATCAGGAACCATCACTATGGAACCAACTTCCAGTTTGGGTGAAGGAGGCTGACACCACCTCCACCTTTAAAACTAAACTTAAACAATTCTGTTTATTAAAACATATAGTTAGTACTTTAGTGTGTTAGGACCAGTAGTCACAGCTGCAGCTGCAGGACCAGACTGGAGCAGCTGGTCTTCAACACAGCTTCATCCTGGATCTGCTGCTGTAGACCTGCTGCAGGGGGACACCAGCAGGATCCACTGACTGGTTCCCCTCATCTCCTCTGTTTCTCTTTCCCTTCTTTACCTCAATCCTCAGTTATTAATTAACAGTATCTCATCAGCATAATTGTGTTCCTTTGTTCTTCTAGTTTGTTGTGCTGGTCTGTCCCCTCTTTTTCTCTTCTGTGCATGTTTGCAGACCAGATCCTCAGGAGCTGCATCCTGACCTGCAGTCCCACCCTCTGACCATCCCAGTGTTTACCTCCACCTGTCTGTGTAGATGTCTCTGTTGGATACCTGCTGACATCCTGACTTGTAGTCCCACCCTCTGACCACCTCAGTGTCTTTTTACATAGTCGTCTCTGTCGTCCACCAACTAACCATCAATCAGTCATATGGACACAGAAGTTTTAGTTCTGCTGCTGATGGATAATTATACTAATGTATGTGGTGTTTTGTACCTTTGACGGCGTGTCTATGTCTCTCCTCTCTGTTCTCATATTCTCTTTCTGATCTCCCTTTTTCTGTTCTACCCAGCTGGTCTTCAGCAGGAGGGTCCCCCCTTATGATCCAGGTCCTGATCCAGGTTTTTTCCCTCTTAAAGGGAAGTTTTTACCTGCCGTTGTTTATGTTATAATTGCTTGGAGGTCATGTTCTGGGTCTCTGGAAAGATCCCAGAGATAACTTGTGGTGTAATAGATGCTATATAAATCAATTTGAATTCATTTATTTCTTGCTTACTTTTGAAAGTAAAGTAGTGTTTTCCTGTTCTTGTTTGATAGATGATTTCATCTCATTAACTAACCACAGCCTCCTTTGTTGTAGTTTGGTGATCTTTACTTTAGAGCCATCCTATTGTAGCACGATGTAGCCCAGGATTACTTGCTGAAATAGGAAAGAATTTCCCTGCAAATTGCATCTTAATGCTGGCATGTGCTGCTTTTAAATCTGGTTAATGGTATGCCAACAGAAATTACTTGTATCATGTGCACTGTAGCATCACTAATATTGATTATTTTAACTCTGGGGATGGTCCCTCTCTTTGGGATGAAACATTTCTATAAATAATCTTACGTTTTGGTTGGTCAGACCACAGCACAACTATAAAGTTAACTGCAGTCTGTTTGAAAGAGCTCAGCCTCAGAGAAGGGAAGCTATGTTTCTGGGTCTTGTTTATGTGTTTTTCCTTGCATGGTGGTGTTTAAGGTCATTTGTGAATCCAGAGATGCCCTGACAATGGTTCCCAGAAGCGTTAATGAAACCCATGCAGTGATTTCCACCACAGAGTCATGTCTGTTTCTAATGCAATGCTGCCTGAAGGCCTAAAGAACACACAGCGTTGCTTTTTTAGCTGCATCTTTTACATGTAACACAGTTTTCTGAAAGTTTTCATGTCATCATACTTGACTTGTATATTAGAAAAAGTGATTAATTTATTTAGCTATTGATCGTGAATCTTTGCATGTCTTAAAGACTCTCCAGACAGCTCTTTTAACATCCAGTCATGCTGCAGACAGGAAGCCAATTGACCTCATTAGGTTAATAGGTTATTTAGGTATTATATATAATAGGTATTACACATCATGTCCAGGCTTGTTTAGGCTGTAGAGATAAACTAAGATACTCTTGATTGTGACTTTGAATAGGTCTCTCAGACCAGTGGGTCAAATTACAAACAATAAAACAAAGGTTTTCTTTCTTTTGAGAAATTATTTACTCTGAAAAGTAATTAAAAACCATCTGCAAAATAAAAGTGTAATTGTAAGGATAGAAAATATAACGCATAAATGGAACCATTAGATCTAGTATCATCATTGGTGGCCAGTATTTATTTAGTTCACTGATCAGGTATTAGACTTGATGAAACTGATGAAGTTAAGTGTTGTTGCCATGGCAATAGCATCACTTGATTAGATAATCATCACCTGTTACGTAAAATATTGTTGGTTTTAGCTTATGTGATGGGTTTAATGAAGTTGTTTTTTTTCTAGTTTTTTCATATTAATACACTGTGAATTTTCTGTGGATTATATATTTAAATAAAATTATAAATTGTTTTCTCTTTTAACCCGTTCAGACCCATGGTGCTGTCTAAGCATTGAAACTGCAATACCCAAATGTTGCCTTGGTCTTATACCCACAGTATCCCCAGATATATACAATGAACACACAAAATATACACAATATACCTACAATAATGATATTAGTGATACTAAGCACATTGAATAAAAGGCCTCTGAGATTGGATTGGTTTCTAACAGAACCTAGTCTGAACTGAAATTACATGGATTTGTGCATCTCTAATTCTAAGTAACTCAAACTTTTCCTCTGGAACAGTAAGTCTAGTTTAATTTTTTTTACCATCTCTTGCAGGCACAAACAATTACGACAACAACTGTCCAGACAGTTTTGTAGACTAATCATGTGATCTGTCTTTGGTGGCGGCGGGCTTTAAGCAGCACTGCACTGCTGAGAAAGATTAAACCATCATGTTGCTGTGCCACCATGGGCTTGAGAGTGAAACTAAAGCTGAGAAGCTTCCAAATCTGCATCACCATGCCAACACAGAACGAGCTGTTTGGATGCCGAGACTGATTATGCCATAAGCTCTCCACACTGGATTTGTGTGGTGTGTGCGTGTTTATTTGTGTGCATGCATGCATGTGTGATTTTGTGCAAGAGGAGTAAAAAAATATGATTTGATCTGAAAAGTGCTGATGTAACCAGAGGCTTGGCTTTAATCTGATATGTAATCCTCTTTTTATTAGATTTGAAGCAGTTCCCATGTTGGCTGGTTGAAGGGGTATGTTGAGCATGTGAGGTTGTTTCCTGTGGTCCAGAGGGGCATCTGTATATCGCAGTGACTTGTGTCACGGGTGAAATGCAATGTTGCTGTGAACACAAACGCTTGCTGAAGTTTGGTTCCTGTGGAGTCACAGGTTCAGAGTTGGTCAGTGGCTGCTCAGAAAGTGCAGCCTGTCACAGTGAGGACAGCCTGCACACGAGCTGAAGGGACTATTTTTGTCTGTGAGGTTGAAACATGAAGCGCCGACCCCACGTCAGTGTGTATAAATAACTGGATTTTTACAGGCACAGTGTCTGTTTACATTTTGAGGTGATGGACTGGGTTCTACATGCCGGAAGACAAAGTGTCCAACAAGTGCACCGTCATTACTTTTAAATCCCTTCAACCAGGCGCTCTCTTCCCTCTTGCTTTGCATGTGAAATTTGTGACAAGATTTATGTGACTCATCCTGGACATTTGGCCTGATCTTGTTTGAACTTCACTCGTTGCAGCCTGACCTGTGACTGGCAATGGACTACGTGAACAACGCCTCCAACAGCTACAGTTCTGGAGACACCATGAACGCCTCCTTAGCCAACATGACCATCAGTGACCAGCACCGCCAGGAGAACGGAGTCACCAAAATGAAAGGTCAGACATGATACGCATGGATAAACCAGATGCCAGACAATGACGGAAATTACATGAAGTGGGGTCTTTTTTTATTAAAACAATGGGTTTTGTGATAAAGATCCAAAAATCAATTTTACCTCAGATTCTTTTGCAAAGGTCAACATCCTTTTTTTCTGCATATTATCACATTCAGATTCCTTGAATACAACGTGTAACTTCTCTGTAAATCATCTTAATGAAGAAAAATAGGAGGATTTTTTTCTTCTTTAAACAAAATGTCTTTGCACTTGACACCCAAGATACATGCATAAATTTGATAAAGAAAGTACACCCTCATTTCATTTCCTCTGAAGTCGTATGCAATGCATTAGGGCTAAATGAAAAATCATCTGGTCCTTACCAGTTTTAAAGTTAGAAGACCACAATGTCAGAAGAGCAACACCACCTGACATATTACGCTGCATCATTTTAACAATCTATTTATCATCATCTGTTTGACAAATATCAAGTCAACATACAGAAGAAGCAATCTTAGTACACCCTTACAGCTCCTATAGGAATTGAAAAGGGTAACTAGATGCTGCTAAATAAATGCACTTGATCAAATAATAATTGGCAGGTGTGCAGACCTCTAAAAGGCTGACGTTCTGTGAGTTTGCTGGTCTGGAGGATTCATTCCTGCTGTTTTTCTATATGTGGAAAACATTAAAGACAGTAGTTAATCTTCTCAGCTAGTACACGCCCAAGTCAAATCAAGAAATCCTCAGATAAATTACAAAAACTCAGGAGCTACATGGCATGTTAAATGTTAAAGTTCATGACAGCACAACTATAAAAAGGAGAAAAAAAGCATAGACAGTTGGGACCGGCTTCCAGAAAAAAGCAAAACAGCGTAGTTTTGAAAAGTTACATCTAAACAGACTATGAGACCTCCTGGAAGAAAGTCTCTTGGACAGAGTGAGATCAAAGTGTAGACGTTTATCCATAAAACAAAAATGTCTAAATGTCAGTCTCACTGGATGCTGTGATGGTGCCACGAGTGAGCTGTGCATGTACACGTCTCCTGAATCTGCTCTCGAATCTGCGATGTGCTCGGCTTTCACACACTGCCTCGATGTTTATCAAATAGATGTCATACAGCGTTGTTCGGCTGAGACTGTGGGCTAATTTAAAAGGACCGCAGGACTTTTTAGGATGTCCTCATATGTAAATCATTGGAACTGAATGAGGGTGTCCCTTTTTCTGACCAAAACGTTTAACGGTGTAAATTTATCAACTGCCTCACATTTACAGTTAAAGCTGGCTTGGCAAGAACCTTTTGGGGTCATTTCAGAAATATGCCATAATAATGTCTCAGCATTTTGTATTAATCAGAGATACACAACCCTGCAGATGGTGTAAAATATGATTCCATCTTTCATTAATACATTTTAATGTGTTTTAACAAACATTTTGCTTGTTTCTATGTTGTGTTATTCAAGTTTGGGCCCCAAACTTTAAAGCTCAACCAGTCCTCAACCCTTACCCCAGAACACAATCCAAATATTATGCACTACACGTAATTGTCACTGTGCAGAGCTGGGACGAGGGTCGGGCCCCTGACTTTCAACTGTGCTTTGTTTAAACCTCTCTTTACGTAATGGAGACGAGAAAGGCTCGACTGCAGCTGCACTGTGCTCTGTTATCCAGGCATCTGGGTCAGACCTCCGAGAATGAGGCCTGTCTCCATCCTGTGCCACAGTTTTTTCCCAGTTCAGTTCATCGACAATCAGGTCTTCAGTGCTGCAAAAAAAAGAGCGAGTTTTCAAAACAGTAAATCAACAACAGAGGATGTGCTTGTAAAATAGTTTTTACAGTCAATCTTGCAGCTAATGCTCAGCTGTAAGTCTGTCAGCAGCTGAATATCTCTCTTTCTTTATCCCAAAAACCACATGGCAAAGTAGTACGTAGCCTAGCTTTTCCCAGTTTACAGCCCTCATTAGTGCAGTCGTTCTCCCCATTTCCACTTCCCATCATCTCGTGCACGAGCAGGAAGCAGCCCACAGAGTCAGGTCCGTCCGCAGCGGTAAACTGCACATTAATCAGCAGTGAAACACGGAGTGAGTATGTCGTGGACCTGCCTGAGCAGGAGATGTGGTGCATGACTGCTGTGGTAGTTGTAGCACAAGGCTAGTGGTGTGGCCGTAGGCTGCAGGGGGTTCAGAAACCTGTCAAATGTTAAACTGGGCTGCTTTAAACGTGTTTTTGCTTAGTTCTTAGTTGTGGAGTTGGCATTTCTATACTGCATTATAGCTGCTTTCCCACCTGTCAGTCGTGCTTAAAAGTTAGACTCACAAAACAAAAACTTGCCTTTTAGAGTTTATATTTAGTTATTTGAATCTTATTCTATGAGAAAGTTTTTCATCATTTACTGAGATACTGAGATTCTCATAATTCATGAGCTCATATTAATATGTTCTATTATTATTATTACAAAATCTTAGGATGACATTCTTAGTTTTTATTCTCACCTTCACACTATCTCATGATATCAGAATATAACAACATATTAATATCATGTTATTCTAATTATTTATGATTAATAATAACATGAGTTGTGACTAATTGTGACCTCTATTGTGGCATAAAAGCATTTTTAAATTAAGTCTTCAGTGCGAATGTCTAGCCTTGAGATCTAGCCTCTGTCGGAGCTCATTACTATACTCAGACGTTTTGGAGAGCCAATCAAATTTATCCTGGGTGGGTTTAACGTGATGACGTCAGAGCGGCGACGCCGTACCCTGGGTGTAGGTAGTGTAGATGGCTGCATCTGAGGATTAACGGACGTTTGAACCAGCTTTTGCATCAACAGTTAAAGACTTTTTCTTTTAACATTAAACAGTAGATGCACTCTCAACTCAACTTAACTCAACTTTATCTATAAAGCACTTAAAAACAACACAATCACACACTCAAATCAATCCTTGTTTTGCTGACAGGCTGCAGCACAAGTTGAATTTACTTTTCTACACAACTCACTTTTCCATTGACTTGTTCCTGTCACTTCGAATGAGTCACCTTGTTTGTTGCTCTGGTTGGTCGTAAGCGCGAACAAACTGGGCGCTGAGGCAGTTTGATAAGCAACTGTTGGTGCCTCCCCTTAAATGGGGAGGACCTGTGGATAGTTCTCAGACCCTACATCTTTCTAGATGTGGTTCTGATCTATCAGGCCGTAAATGTCATAGTTATCATTTACACTGATCTGCTAAAATATTAGGACCACTGACAGGTAACATGAGTAAACACTGTCCACCGTGTTACAGTTTGATGTTCTGCAGGGAAAAGCTGCATCCTGGAATTCACATGAATGTTATTTGGTGATTGTCACTTTCCTTGATATATTTGCAAACCACTTGCCCCGACATGGCAGCATCATTCCCCTCAAGTGCTCAAGGAGCATGCATAAAAAAGAGAATCTTGAGTTGTTCAGTCGTTCTCCAAAGTCGCAAGATACAAATCTGATGGGACCTGAAGGCATCAGTGGGGAGTTATCCTGGTCCACAGAGACCTCACACACAGGGCATCCTCAGATTTTCTTTGTCCAGACCCTGACTGGTCAGAGCTTCTTTGGGAGCAAAAGGTGACATAATGTTTTTTATCTGTGCGGTCATATTGTTAAAGATGATCGATGTACATTCTCATTCATTTTTAACCTCATTATGGGAAGATGAGCTGTGAGTCTCATAACTCATTGTCTCCTAATCTTAAGAACTTAATTTTTAAATTCTAACTTATTGTCTCACAATATGAAATTTTTATTCTCATGATTATGAGAAACTTTCTCATACGATATTGTCTTGATTTAATGCCAGTGGTAAATATCTTTCTCTGTCTTTAGTACCTTTAAATGCCATTTATATTTTCTGCAGAAGAGTTTTACAATGCACAGATTCTACATGTAAATTCATCTTTCTGTGATCATATTTTGTCAATGAACCTTTGTCATTCCCAGTATATTGTCAGATATTGAGACGTTTGCTCATGCATGATGTGTTCAGCCCATTGATTATAATTGTTTTATTCCCTTAAAAAGAGCTGAATGGATTATAATAGATTTAACTGTATTTATTTCTACCTCACAGCTCGTCTTTAGAGATTTTGATTAAAATGCACTTAAACTTTCCTGTTACTTTCGTAATAACCTTCAGTTTGATCATGGGTTAACCTCAAATTCACAGAAGACGAAGCTGCGCTCAGTGAAAATGGGGTGAAATCTGTGTCTGATCTCTCTCAGCCAGACATCAGCCACGGTGATGACGAGGTGCAGCCCGGTACGCTACCGACACTCCTCACGCTCGTGATGTCATGTCGCTTGAAAAGTTGCTTCAACCTCATTTAGCATGGTTTAATCTAAGTTCAGTTATCACTTAATTTATCCCTTTTTTTGCAATAACTTTATTATCTTGCAGATTTATCATCAGGGAAATGCTGCTTTTTGTTGATTTTATTTGTAGTTTATTTTTAGCTTCTCAACTCTAACAAAGACTGATTTCAGCTTTGTTTTTTCTGCTTTAAACTTGCTTTGCTGTTTTGTTAAGATGATGAAAAAGCATGTAGATTCAGCGTTTCATGAGCCACAGCTCGTAGACTGAAACTAAAGGCTCTCTTTGCCACAATAGCTCCACTTCACTCTGAGTCAAGCATGCTTTGCTCATAAATACTGAGAGTGACAGCTTCTCTGAAGCAAAGAGTGAGGAAAGGTCATCGGGTTTGAAAGTGGACAAACACCAGAAATGCCATGAGTTGTAGCAGCAAATGTGAGGTGACTGAGCAGAGCAAATCTGAGCGAAGAGACTGATCAGGATTTAACGCTTCTCACCATAAACCTGACTGACATTCATTCATTCTCCAGAGGACGCTCCTGCAGGGAAAGGAGGTGCTGAGGTTGTGTTGGAGCTCTCAGACAAAGAGAGCACCTCAAGAGAAGACAAGGGGCACCTTGGTACGCCTCCAGCCTGCATCTGTTCTGCTGCTTGTGGTTCTGTTTGTTTCCCAGCTCTGTAACAGAACCATCTGACCGCCAGATAAATGCACTTATTAGCTTTTGTTGCTGAGAATTAGATGAAATGAGAAGATTGATGACATCCTCATGTCTGTATGGATTAAAAGAGTTTAAAATTGCCTTTCCATCGTTCGTGATTCACACCAAAGTTAGCTGCAGTACGTTAAATCACAGGAAATGAACGCTCAATAATAACTTTATTTGAAGCACACTAGTCTAAGACATTGGTCCCCAACCTTTTTGTAACTGCGGACCAGTCAACGCTTGACAATTTACTGCGGACCGGAAGGGGGGGGGGGGGGTGTGAAATAATAACAAACGTGAATCCACTGTGTGCTCATATAGAACTTTATTAGCACATTGCTCCAACAATATAACGCTATTATAACATCAAAGTCTCTGGTCGCCCGTGAATGAATCTCCTGTATGTTTGCATGCCAGACACTCACAAACTCTATTACCCTCTCCTTTCCCCTCTCTTGTGTGGCCTGGTATTGATTGATCCACGGACCGGTAACGGTCCGCGGCCCGGGGTGTTGGGGACCACTGGTCTAAGAGATAGGCCTTGTTTCTAATTCCTTCTGTGTGATGGACACAGTTGGTCATGCTTTAGTAAAAAGCATCTTTTTGATCGATTACTGCATTACACCACTATTGGAAACTCTACACTCGCTTTTTTCTGACCAGAATAAGTTAAATGAACAGTACCAGTCCATGTTTGAACCTTGCAAGCCCACACCAGGTCCAGTTCTCTACTTTACAACAGTAAAAATCAGTTGGGTAAAGCTGAGGTCTCACGGCGGTCTAAAGCCAGCTCACCTTCCCAAAGAGCAGGTAAACAACTCAACACTTGAACGGAAGAACTGACACTGAAGGATCAAAAAGAGTTTCACACATGTCGTCTCGGCAGCACGGTGGCTTTGTGGTTAGCACTGTTGCCTCACAGCAAGAAGGTTCCTGGTTCAATTCCCGGCCCGGTGGGTCTTTCTGTGTGGAGTTTGCATGTTCTCCCTGTGCTTGCGTGGGTTCCCTCCGGGTATTCCGGCTTCCTCCCACAGTCCAAAAACATGCAGGGTAGGTAGGCGTAAAGTATAGCTTGTGTTGTGAATGGATTCAATACATAGTCAGCTGAGTTGAAATCATTTGTGTTATTGGAACTTATACAGCACAGGTTCGAGTCCTTGGGTTGACAACAGAGGCAAACACTTTGAGCTCTTGAGAAAAGCCCAAAAACCCAACTGCTCAGGGTGCTTGAAAAATGGCAGCCCACTGCTCCTAGTGTGATCAGTCGCGGGATAAAAGCAGTCCTGAATTTCCCCAAGGGGGGGTTTTAAAGTATCGGAATATTGATTTGCCGAACTGCCTGGATGTCAGGACTTGGAGCTGCAGGCATCTTTTTCAGGCTTTCTTTCATTAGCTGGCTGTTGTTCTTGTCATTAACAGCTTTTAAATGACCAACACCTTTTAATTATTCTCATATGAAGTCTGAATACTGACCATTTTTCCAACTTTTAGCCAACCAAACCTTTTATTATTTACATTAAAAAGCTTTCAGTTTCTTGTTTATCTAAAATCTAGTTGAGACATGTCGTTGAGTCACATGTTAAACTGTAATCATGAATTTTGAAGTAATTCAAACTAATAGATTAAAAGATAAACACCTAATGCAACGCTTGACTCGTCTGGTCTTTATCAGGCAGTTTCAGCTGCGTGCGGCAGCTGTGAATGGGGAGAAAAAACAGCTTTCTGCCAACTAGAAAGCTGCCGGCTGGATTCCTGGCTACATCTTAAAGTGTCATTGAAAAAAATACACATTGAACCCTCGTTGACCCAGTCTGTTAATGAAAGTTTTTGTGTGTATGTAAATAGAAAGCACTGCTCAATTATTTACTGGTCATTTTATGTGGCACACTGTGCATGAGCAGTTTAGTTAGATTCAGTCCCTAGTCCTGACCTCCAGCAGAACTACATTTGGCATGAATGTGACCCGCCTGCAAGCGACACCAGGTCAAAGGTGCTTTGGAAAGAAAATCATAACATTATTGACACTAATATTTTCCCTCAATCAGCTATGAATTAAAGACAATAAACATAATTTGACATGATGGTTGGTGTGAACATTTTATAAGGGTTAATGTATCAAAATAAATATCTTCACAGTTAAATTTTGCGCTGTTATTGAAAACTGCTTTGTTTAATTGGCCTTTTGAATAAAAGAAAATGATGTCGAAGCGCTGTTACACAGCAGCTGGTTGTGCAGGATTGTTTCTGACGCTTTAGTCATCCAGATGCTTCTAGGTACATGAGAAGTAGTACAGTTAAGAAGTAGTACAGTTGAGAAGTAGTATAGTTGAGAAGTAGTACAGTTGAGAAGTAGTACAGTTGAAGTAGTACAGGGGAAGCCGTGGCATGAAACCTGTCATTCTGACATCACAATCTGCATTTGCCGTCAAGAAAATAAGACACGACATGTTGATTGTTGAGCATGTGAGTAGATGTTGATAGCGTGTCGTGTATTCGGACTGTTTACAGTTGTTAAGCTGGGCTAAGATTGATGGTTGTTGCTTATAATCATACTTAACTTACAAAAATCCATCATTATGTGCATCTGCTTCAATCATATTCAGGTGCTAATGTGCTAATTGTATTTACATTTCTGGTTTTCTTCAAAAGCTAATAAGTGTATTTGTCAGACTCTCCTAAACGTTGAAGCCAAAGCCATCAGCAATCATCCTGCTTGAAAAATAAAGCTTACAGTTTTCTTTCTTTCAGCTACGTAAATGGGAAACTAGTTTTATTTATGTCGTTATTTTTTATCATTATTAATTTTCGCTTGGCTTTGCTCTTCTTTCTTTCCTGCCCATTCTGTGATGGTGAATAAGCTGCTGGACAAACTGCAGTGAGCAAATAATAGCAATCAAAGATGGTTATGAACATCATGGTTAGTTCGGAGTGACAGAAGCAGCCAAACCACGCGCAGATTTAAGAGTCCTGTGATGCGTTGCCCAGCTACACGGCTCTGAATAATGTTAAACACAGCTGAAGTTCAAGCTCAAGGGTGGTCCAGATGTAAGACCCGCAGAGAAAATGTGGAAACCTGGTTGCACGGGGCATTTAAATTTTATCTTGCGTTTTTGAATCATGTTTATTTATCTAACTGCATTTGCTTTGGGCTTTTTGCATTGTTCTTTATGTGGACTTTAATTTTTTTCTTATGAGTGACTGCATTAATCAATCATGAGAGAATCTCAATACTGATAAAGGTCTTTGTCTTCTCCATCTACCTCATCATATTAACTTGGCAGCAGGAGGAGCAGCTTCAACAGGTAAGCTTTTACATGTTTTATTGATCGCACTGCGCTCTATTCATTTACTGTTGGATATGACTGCACTTCTAAATCTAGATGATTAGAAAAATACTCCAGAGGGAGATGAGCGGTTTCCCGTTGTCACTGATTTGAAAGCATCTTGCTACTGTATTGTGTATTATTGATATGAATAGCTAAATCTAGATAAAACTAATGAGTTTCAAGAAATTATGCATTAATTGACTAAAGGTTAAAAAACAAAAAAGTTTCAGAAATTTTTAATCTTTTCACTTATTTATTATTAATGTTATTCCATCTTACATTTCCTTTATTTTGTGTTTCAACACTTATGGTTTTCAGCATGTGATTGCTATGATTTAAAGAACTGTCATTTTTATGGATTGAGTTGTCACATTTATTGTAGGAAAGTATTTCATGATATGTATATTATTTTTATGATGCTAGAAATGAAAAGAGAGAAAAAAAAATCTTTAATAGCATTATACAATTTACCTTTTATTCGGGGGGTTACCAATACCTGTTGTAGCAGAGCCACTGAAGCATTTATTATTTATATTAAGTACCTTAACCCTGGTTAAGTCCAAAAACAGACAAAAAGAAACTCAATGTCCTTCAAAACATTTTTTAAGGGGACATATTATAATAGAATTACTTTTTCTGTCCTTGACAGCATATGTTTGTGTATTTGAAGTGTTTATAAAATCAAGTCCAACATAATACAACTACAAAATGCAAAGTCTGTGAGCTGGTACAAAAAATTGCACCAAGTCTTAGGAACTTAAATTTTGTCAGGTACCTATATGTCTTTTAATTTACAGTACTAGAAAGACTTTAAAATTGTTGTCAATTTTATAATTTTATAATTTTAATTTTTTTATTTTATATATATATATATATATATATATATATATATATATATATATATATATATATATATATATATATATATATATATATATATATATATATATATATATATATATATATAAAATGACAGTCTGTTCATCGTGTTCACTGGACCGCACCATCGCTCATCTCTCACTGGACTCCATATCCATTGCTGTCCATTTTCATGAAGTTTTGTTTTTATCTGAACTCATTGATCACTTCTCTTTTCTCTCAGTTTCTGGTGTTTTGGTTTCCTCATTGACTTTCTCACCTGTTTGAATATTTTTGTTGCAATGGGGAGGAAAACAAGTGCTATGAATGTCCTTAATCTGCTTTTTAAACAACTTAGTGAGGCCTGCTACTGGAGTCTCCAGCGAGTTTGCAATCACAAAGCCTGCTGACCATGGACCTGATGGGAATGATGCTGACTTCATGAAAGCTTCCTGCTCCCAGGAATTAGGAAACAAGGTGGAGGGCGACTGTGGGAAGAGGCTAAGTGACTCTCAATGGGCCTCTGAAGACCTCAGCTGCAGGTCGGTGTTAAAGTGGGACATGAAGACCAGCAGCGTGAGCTCTGATTGGACTGGAACTGATGATTCTCAGCGAGCCATCAGCCTTGATGCATCCGAATGCCTGACAGAAATGAGCAGTCCTTCTGGGACATCTTTAGTCCGCAGCGCGGCTTTGGAAGACCTGACATCCATCGGAGACAGAAAGTTGTGGGTCATCCAGGCAAAGGAGATCAACTCTGACCAACTAAATGATGGCGTGACTATTGATGGAGCAGCTTTAACGTCGTGCAGTGACTCTGGAAGCAAAGAAATAACTTCAAGAACACAGCAAACTCCTCAGACACAGAGTCTGTCACAGTCTGACTTTCTTACGAATTCAGAAGAGTCCCATCCAGAGCACATCCGTAGTAACACTTCAGATAATGATTGCCTTTTTAACAAACTGCTATGTGACCCAGGGGCTGAAAACAGCGGTGACTCATCGTTGCGTAGGGCCTGCTATTCAAAGCCTGACATTTGTAATGAGTCAGAGATGAGGAGCAATGTGGCTCAGACCACCGGCACCGCTGAGCTCCAGAAAACACTCTCCCAAACCTCAGCAGCCAGAAAGTCTTTGGTGCCAGTTGCTGTTTTCAAAGGTCTGTTTGCTCTCACGTTCAAAACCAGCCCTCCTCAGTTAACTCTTTCCACTTGTTTGATTTAAAAGCAGCTTCTGCTCTCTGTTATGCAGCACTCTTACTCCAAATTATTTCTGTGGACGTGAACTTCGAGCTGAGGAGAAGCTTGTTGTCCTCCCCCACTTTTGCTTTTCTGTTCCTTCTTTCATCTCTGTTCACTCTGCTGGCTATGCAGCCTGGAAAAACACATTTTGGTCTCACACGTTGTGTTGTATCACAGTGCATGCTTCATAGATGACATTAATCATTCACGTTTGTGTTTCTCTCTGTCTACTTTTGTTTTTCTTGCCATGGGAATGTATTTAGTTACACGCTTGGAAACAAAAGAGTTAACTTGCTACACCTGGGTGGATGTAGATAAAGAAATTATAGATGCTGAACTGAAAAATGAGTCATAATCTAAAATTTCTTCTCTTTTGTTCCTCTAGCTCAAGCAAAGGACGATACTGGGGAAAAGGTATGCAACCAAGAGCATCATTTAAGTTGTGTGTCACTTTAATTTGTGTTTTATTAATGGATAATTCTGGTTTATTAAAGCTTTGGTCTCATTTTGTTTACAGTTTTGTAGACAGAACACCTCAAATAGCATTCAGTTTAAACAAAGTTGAAAAAACAAAGGTATCATTTAAGATGCAGACCATCATAATCCAAAACCAGCCCTCCTACCTCTGAATACATATGAACATCACTTATGAACTTTTTGAAAAAATAGCTGTATTTGACACCAAGTGAATAAGATCATGGGAATAAAACATTAATCTTCATATTTTCTCAGATTCTGTTAAAAACTAGGTACTTTAATTATTAATTGATTATTCTGAACTTTTTGTTCCACAAAGACATTGTCAGTCATTGATGCAAAAAAACATCTGTTCATTTTGCTGGATATGTATAAACTTCGAAATTAAAGCCCTGCTAAGAACAGGTTTTCTGTCCAATTAAATTAAGAGGAGCTACGAGTAATGTGAGTTATGTGAGAACGACAACTTGAATGCCAGTTTGCACATCTGTTTGCACAATGTGTCCTTCTCTTTGATGTACAGACTGTTTCTAATTCAATGTGGGAATGAGAAATGCTCATGCACTTGAAACAGGGACATCACAAAAGTGTGGGTTAAAAGGGGTAGTTAATTTAGAGAAAGATGTTAAAAGACTTAAACACCATTATGTAGTTGCTCTGTTACACAACTTTCTATTATTTTAAAAGATTTTTTTGGACTCGTACACATGAAGGATTTATGTGCAACGTCAAAGATTTTGTTTTGAGGCATCAAAATAAGGTTTTGTAGAAAAATGCAGTAAGTTACACAAATGCAATCGAGAATTAGGAATAAAAATCTGAAGAAAATGTCTGAAACAGTTGAAGTAGAGGTCTCAGCATCTGTGGTAGCACATATGTAAATCCAGCATCTAGGTTTTAATCCACACACCAGAAAATATTTGTTTTGTCACTTCCCTTTAAGTTCAGAATTCACCACAAGATGCAAACGGATGAGACATCCAAAGTGTTTCTAAGGGCTTGGAGTTTTTCCTACTGTGGGATTTTTTTAAATTTGTGGGTCAGTTTTAATTAGGTAATCACTATTTTCTTTTTTTTTTTAATCCATAATATATACATTCCATGCCCCCTAACTACAGTACGTTGTTTAAAATGCAGAAAAAAAAGGTATTTGTAGCCACAAAAACATGACCACAGTTGTAATGCACCAGAATGATCCATGAAATGAAACTTCTTTTGTTTTTGCTTTGTTCATTAAATCATTTGTTTTATGTATGGTTTCATCAGACATTTTGTTTTTCATTCATTTTCCCTCCTCATGACAAAGACTCATACTGCCACTTCACCAACCTCCTCCCTTAAAAGACCATTTGCTGTCACCAAGGACAGCAAAACACACGCTTCCTCCCGAAATGGCCACAGCTCCATTCCCATTAAAACCAGCAGCCCAAGGCCTCGGCCGGCCAAAGTAAGTACAGGTCTGAGGATGGGTGCAGCGATGCTCCTTTCCCCAGACCTCTGCTGGCTGAGGAGTCAAAGAAAAGTCATTTTAAAAACACCCAGTGTGCTTATTTATTTTTTTATCTAACTCCATTTACACTGGCTACCGTCAACTCAAAATCTCGTCTAGGAAGACTAACCTGCTCTGGTTGTGCTGCTCATTTTCAGAGTGTCGATTCTGCGAAATCTCAAACCCAAGGAGCCAAACCTTCTGCCAAAGCTCAACCAGGTACAAATCCTTACAGTTTTTTATTTATTTATTTATTTTAGAGGTTAGTTGTGAAGATTTCTTATGATGTGTCATATATTTTGTGATGTAGCTAGTGCCAAGAAACCCCCCACTCCAAAAACTGAAAAAGGTAAAAAAACTGAAAAAGCGAATGTGCAGATTGTTTGCGATCGCTTCCAGCCTCGCATGGCCAGAATGCCACAGTCTGATCCAGGGGATCAAACTTGGTCAGCTTTTGTCCAGTAGAGCAGCTGGTTTCCTTGTACTTTAACCACCTATTACCTCCATGAAATGACACATTCAAAACCTCCTTGTTATTGTTCCGATTGCTTCAGATGCCAAGAGTGGACAGAGCAGCCCCGGTACTCCCAAATCCCCCGCTAGCCAAGCACTTTCTGCGGCTGAGGCAAACAAAGTGAAGAAGGTGGCGGTTGTGCGGTCCACTCCAAAGTCTCCGGGGTCTCTGAAGACCCGTTCGCCGGCTCCTCTTGCTGCAGCACCGATGCCTGACCTGAAGAACGTCAGGTCCAAGATCGGGTCCACAGAGAACATCAAACACCAGCCTGGAGGCGGAAGGGTAACTGCTTAAAGCCATTTGTTCACTGTGTTGTTGCCTTGTCTCTCTCTTTTGGTTCTACACGTCTGATGGAACCATGCAGGAACTTCTTCAGTAGCATCTTGACTGAGGTTCTAAGGAAACTGACAGGAAACTGAGAGTATAAAATAAAAATGACATTAAAGAAACTCTACGGAGTTCCTTTTTCATGTTATAATAGTTTCTGTTTTATTTGACGGTAAATGTCTAGTTGTCTAGTTCTTGTAGGTGCCGTAAACCAGCAAAGATAACTGTAGACTCCATCACAATGATTTTACTGTGTTTCACCTCAACAATGTTGGTCAGCGATGGCTTTAAATTAGGTTGAAGAGCGACAGTGGAGAGAACAAAAAAATAAATAAAAATCCCAGAATGCAATGATGTAAAAGAAAGCAGGCGCATGACCAAACAAGAGACCAAACAAGAGACCAAGCAAGAGACCAAACAAGAGTAAATCTTAGGAAGATTTGTAAGACTGACCCAACTTGCATGCCTGCATGGGGACCTTTTGTGCTGAAAACGTCTACATTCGTGATTGTAAACACTGCAGGCCACTTTCGGCCATTTTATTGCCACCAAGTTGAAATCGTGCACAAATAACACATATACAGAAAGATGTCTGCAAATATCTGACTGCTTTCTAAATCCACACGGTGCCATCGTAGGCAGACATGGCATAGATGTAACATGATGATACACTTATCTAACTGTGTAGACCTGTGATCTGTGAACTACGATTCTGTTGCACTCGAGTGCTGACCGTTGTGAGTGTTACACTGGGTCTGTTTTCTACTCTGATCCCTAACCTGACAGATATGGACCTCACTCTTTGTTTCTGCTCAGAGATGTTACATGTTGGTGATTTATGAACTTTGTCCCCTAGTCTTCAACTTACAAGGAAACATCGCTGGCGGTGGGCTGGTTTCACTGCTGTTGGTGTGTGACATCGAGCTGGAAAGCGAAAAGCCGTTGTCACAAGAGACCAATGTTACTTTGGCTGTTTGTTTCGTTGTAGCTGACGGTAGTGGTGTAGGGCGTGGGCTAGACAACACTTCCTAAAGTAATCAAATATCCTTTCAAATAAAACTAGAAGAAAATTAAAAAAGAAACTGCTTTGATCTGGATTCCTGAGGTTTGAGAGTCTTCCAGCAGGAACTGGAGTTTTTAAGCGTTAGGAATTAGTGGTACTGAAACTCCCATCTGTGTCCTCATGTTTCCTGTTTAAACGTCCAGTGTAACATCCTTGTGTAGTATCTGTAAGTGTAAAAGGAGTTTGTGTGCACTTGTTCTCATTTGTGCTCATCGAGTGTGCAGCACTAGTTTTATTTTAGTTTTAAAAGCCCTGCAAGTCTTTGGTCTAATTTTACAGTGCTACCGTCACATGTTAAATACTCCTCAGGTGAAACCAACAGCATCACGTGTTGTGATATTTTTGGACAAAAATAAATAATACATGAAAGACATCCGTTAATTCAGAGTTCAAACTAAAGAAGGCAAAATGTTTATATTTGTGTTTGAGTGGCAGCTCAAAGAAAGGGAAGATGCCAAAAACATCCCAGCCGTTCAGTGATTTGTCTTCACTTGCTTGGTTCTGGTTTGTCACACGTAGAAACGGGCTTCCCGAGCAGTTTCATGTGCATAAACACTTCATCTGCCTCAGCTTGCATGCATTTGCACAAACTGACGATGGTTTCTTTCAACCTTCACAGCTCATACATCTGACTGCTGTCTGCACTCTCAATCTAAAAGATGACATTTTCATTTTTCCAGGTACAAATCCTTGATCAGAAGGCGGACTTTAGTAGTGTGCAGTCTAAGTGTGGCTCCAAAGACAATATCAAACATGTACCGGGTGGAGGCAAAGTGAGTAACTGAGGGGTGAACTCAACACCAGACTCTTGAGTTTCTCTGCAGTTATGACAACTGGAACCAACTTTTGGTTTAAAAATTATAATTATTATAATATTAACTCTCTCTTGTAAGTAATTTCTATGTTAAATTACACAATCAAAGGATATAATCTATAGTCAACAATAAAATACTTACACATTTTGAGTTGTGGCGCTAAAAGCTCAGGATGCAGTTTGGAGAAAGCATGCTCCTTTAATGCATTAAAGCTGGCATCTGTAACATTTTTTCATTATTTAAATAGAAACTAAATACAAAAACACACAGATCAGCTTCAGCAGCAAAACCATCCGTGTGGCAGGTCTTACTGTGGACTTACTATGGTCAAGAAGCAGTATTCCACATTAGACAGTTTCAGAGGAACCTTTTATTTTTTGCAGTTCTTAAAGCTGATGTAACAGGAAGTGCGATAAGCTGGAAGCAAACTTGAACAGTCAGATGTGCGAGGATCAGACTCCCTGACATTTTCAACTTTCCATCACAAGCTACTCTGCACACCCCAGTCAAAGGAGATGGGAAGGGAAAGCAGAAAGGGTGGCTCTTCTAGTATTGGTGCTTTTTTCTTTTGGCCTTAAGTGCATCGGTCCAAAGTGTCTTTGAGTAGCAACCAGTTCTCAACCCTAGATTCTGATTTTGTTGCTCATGTGAAAGCAAACCAAAACAGCCCTTGGAAGCATGTAGTCGCTCATTGTGATGCGACTTGTTTGGTTGCCGGGAAGCTCGAATGATTCTGACAAACTTGCATCGTTACAGATGGCAGCTTTAATGCAGAGAGTACATGTACACTAGCTCTCTTCCCTTTTAACTTCCTCCTTCCTTCCCTCTGGGCTCATCCTCTCATGCAGCTCTCCTTGTTTTTGTCCCATATCAGACTTTTATTTTGTTCTCTTTGTGCTTTGCAGGTCCAAATCCTGGACAAGAAGCTGGACTTATCTAACGTCCAAGCTCGCTGTGGCTCTAAAGACAACTTAAAGCACACACCTGGTGGAGGCAAGGTGAGGCAAGAGAAAATTGTTATTAATTTAAATGCTTTAAATATCTCAATGCTACAAGTACATGGGGGGCATGCTTCCTTAGAGTTTTTTTTTTATTTATGAACATGTCAAGGCTGACATCCCGTCATTGCAGTTGTGTCTCAGGCTTCACTAGCAGCCTCGCTGCTCTCCGTGACTCAGACGGTAACGGCCTCCTGCCCTGATTTGGCATTTCAGGTTAAAATTTGTAATCAGAAGTTGAACTTTAGTAATGTCCAGTCTAAGTGTGGCTCCAAAAACTCCAAAAAACTTCAGAGGTTTTCAAATATGGACAAAACTGCATCCCCAAACTATCCTGAACTGTTTTTCCTCATCTGCAGTCTGCATATTGCATGACATTAGACATGACATTAGACAACACTTTCATCTAATTACAATCTATTTCCACTCTCATTCTGAAACAAATTCACTTCTCCCTCTATTTTTATCCAAACCATGACTCAAGACCTTATATACCTATTAAAAGCTTTTCTCAGTTGCTCAATTTCTTTCTTCTTTTTTTCGGCTCTTCCCTGCAGATTTACCAGTAGTGGTCCATTTAGGACCCAAACTGAGGCCCACTGGGGTCACCCATGGTGGATCCCACAACCGTGTACCTGAACTCAACTGTGTATCTGAACACAACCGTGTATCTGAACACAACCGTGTACCTGAACTCAACCGTGTATCTGAATACAACCGTGTATCTGAACACAACCGTGTACCTGAACACAACCGTGTACCTGAACACAACCGTGTACCTGAACACAACCGTGTACCCGAATACAACCGTGTATCTGAACACAACCGTGTACCTGAACACAACCGTGTACCCGAACACAACCGTGTATCTGAACACAACCGTGTACCCGAACACAACCGTGTACCTGAACACAACCGTGTATCTGAACACAACCGTGTATCTGAACACAACCGTGTACCCGAACACAACCGTGTACTTGAACACAACCGTGTATCTGAACACAACCGTGTATCTGAACACAACTGTGTACCTGAACACAACCGTGTACCTGAACACAACCGTGTATCTGAACACAACCGTGTACCTGAACACAACCGTGTACCTGAACACAACCGTGTACCCGAATACAACCGTGTATCTGAACACAACCGTGTACCCGAACACAACCGTGTATCTGAACACAACCGTGTACCCGAACACAACCGTGTACCCGAACACAACCGTGTACCTGAATACAACCGTGTACCTGAACACAACCGTGTACCCGAATACAACCGTGTACCTGAATACAATCGTGTACCTGAACACAACCGTGTACCCGAACACAACCGTGTACCTGAACACAACAATGCTCGTGGCCTGTAAGATTGATAACTCTGTTGAATCTGTCTGTTTGACCGTGATCAACCACCCAAACAGGCCTCCATTCCAGCATGCATGAATCCTGTATGTGGATGTTTTCATTCAGCTGTCATAAAATGTAGTTTTGAGGCATCTCAATTGGCTGATGTTAAAGGGAATCAATAGTTCAAAGTGACAAAGGCTCTCTGTGCTTGGCCTCTTCGCCAAACTGAGCCTCTCATCCCCGATGCTGTGATGACCTCAGTGGAGAAAGACTGAGAGCTTTGTGTCTCCAGACAATTGGCATTTAGTTGAGGTCATTTCAGGCTTGCATTGTGATGCGTAGACGAGGAACATGGCGTTTATAGCCAATCCGCATGAGCACAGATAATCAGGAGACGATCACTAAGCATCAAACTTGGATATATATCTTCATATTTTTTGGTAAAGCTACTAAAAATTGCCCGTATGTCAGGTTAAAGTTCTAAACCTTCATATTTAATCCAGTCTGCCCTCACATGCAGTGTTTTATTGATCTGTTTCTTCTCTGTAGCGTTTCAGAGCGCTGACAGGCCAGTGTGAAGGCTCAGGTCCTCTGTGGTTGCATGCAAAGCGAGGTTAAGGAGATCATCTGTCTCTCTCCAACTTAACGCTGCGCTCTTCTGCTTTCTGTTTTGTCTTCTCCAGATTCAAATTGTGCACAAAAAAATCGATCTGAGCAACGTTACTTCGAAATGTGGGTCAAAAGTCAACATTCGCCAACACATACATACCCGAACACAACCGTGTACCTGAACACAACCGTGTACCCGAACACAACCGTGTACCTGAACACAACCGTGTATCTGAACACAACCGTGTATCTGAACACAACCGTGTACCCGAACTCAACCGTGTACCCGAACACAACCGTGTATCTGAACACAACCGTGTACCCGAACTCAACCGTGTACCTGAACTCAACCGTGTACCCGAACTCAACCGTGTACCCGAACACAACCGTGTACCTGAACACATCTGTGTACCTGAACACAACCGTGTATCTGAACACAACCGTGTATCTGAACACAACCGTGTACCCGAACTCAACCGTGTACCCGAACACAACCGTGTATCTGAACACAACCGTGTACCCGAACTCAACCGTGTACCTGAACTCAACCGTGTACCCGAACTCAACCGTGTACCCAAACACAACCGTGTACCCGAACACAACCGTGTACCCGAACTCAACCGTGTACCCAAACACAACCGTGTACCCGAACACAACCGTGTACCTGAACACAACCGTGTACCCACATGGGCCGTGAATATACATGTGGGTTGGATGTTGGTGGATTCAGAGGTTTGAAGTCAGAAAAAGCTTCAGATTTTTAACTCCATCATCTGAACCTGGCTGTACATTGAGCTTTCTGGACACTTTGGGCGATGCAGCAGAAAGCAGAATGTTGCCATGGAGACAGTCGCTGTGTTGTCTGTGGGTTACAAGCTGTGCACTATTTTAAATATTTTCTAAAATTATTTCAGAATTTTAAGTTAACAGGGTTATTCCCATAGAAATGAACAGTATCTCTGAAATTCAGAGCCTGATTAAAAAAATTACTTTTACACCTCAAAAGAATCTACGTCTACAGCTGATCATTTATTTTATTCCAAGTAGCAGTTAAAAAACCCAACTCACTTCATATTCAATAACAAAAGAAACAAAAATGACATTTGACAAGCTGAAAAGTCTGTTTACTTTGTTTATGTTTGCAATTAATAATTCACAAATAAAATAGTTACTAATTACTTTTCTATAAATCAACTAAGAGTTTTGTTACTCGAACGTCAAGTAATACACATGTTATGATGTTTATTCCAATAATACTTCTTCTTGTCTTTGCTGCTGACTTTTAATGATATCTTGGTTGTTGTCCTTCAGACATCATGAATCCTCGTGTTTTTCTCGCCACAGTTTGAAAACCTCTGACTCTCGTGATGTGAATATAACAGCCCCAAACCCTAAAACAAACAGCCTTGTAAGCTGATTGGAACTTCTTGTCACACGTTTCTCTGCAGCCGTGATCCTCACACAAATGCATGTTAAAAAGAAATAAAAACTGGACGCCTTGATCAGCTGTCCCTTTAGCTCTGATGAACACCTCCTCTCCTCTCCAGCTTTGGTTCTCATCGCAGCTCTGCTGCTGCTGTTTGCTTTCTGCAGGATAACAGTGTTTTCTTTTCACGTATCAACTTTCCAGGTGCAAATTGTAGAAAAGAAGTTGGACTTAAGCAGTGTGCAGTCCCGCTGTGGCTCCAAAGATAATATAAAACATGTACCCGGTGGTGGCAATGTGAGTAAAAAAGCGAGTGGCTGTAGGTGTGCAGCGGCTGTCAGAAACCTTTCCTCCTGCTTCAGAGGGAACAGGACAGCACCAAACCTCCTGTCTGTGTTCGACTCATCTCCTTCTGACCTTGATTCTCCAGCACTGACCTGTTAACCCCTGCTACTAACAGTTTTATCACTGAACTTATGGACGGCCGTGAGCATTTCACACTGCAACTGGACTGCACCACCACAGCTTTTCTTTTCTTCTTCCCCGTCTTGCTGGTTTCCACCTGCAATGATTTAGCAGAAATCTATGTGTTTTTGTCCGTGTGCAGTTTGTCAGCTCTCACAATGAGCAGACTGTGTTGTGTAATGCTCGTGGCCTGTAAGATTGATAACTCTGTTGAATCTGTCTGTTTGACCGTGATCAACCACCCAAACAGGCCTCCATTCCAGCATGCATGAATCCTGTATGTGGATGTTTTCATTCAGCTGTCATAAAATGTAGTTTTGAGGCATCTCAATTGGCTGATGTTAAAGGGAATCAATAGTTCAAAGTGACAAAGGCTCTCTGTGCTTGGCCTCTTCGCCAAACTGAGCCTCTCATCCCCGATGCTGTGATGACCTCAGTGGAGAAAGACTGAGAGCTTTGTGTCTCCAGACAATTGGCATTTAGTTGAGGTCATTTCAGGCTTGCATTGTGATGCGTAGACGAGGAACATGGCGTTTATAGCCAATCCGCATGAGCACAGATAATCAGGAGACGATCACTAAGCATCAAACTTGGATATATATCTTCATATTTTTTGGTAAAGCTACTAAAAATTGCCCGTATGTCAGGTTAAAGTTCTAAACCTTCATATTTAATCCAGTCTGCCCTCACATGCAGTGTTTTATTGATCTGTTTCTTCTCTGTAGCGTTTCAGAGCGCTGACAGGCCAGTGTGAAGGCTCAGGTCCTCTGTGGTTGCATGCAAAGCGAGGTTAAGGAGATCATCTGTCTCTCTCCAACTTAACGCTGCGCTCTTCTGCTTTCTGTTTTGTCTTCTCCAGATTCAAATTGTGCACAAAAAAATCGATCTGAGCAACGTTACTTCGAAATGTGGGTCAAAAGTCAACATTCGCCACAAGCCAGGTAAAAGATCTGTTGTATTTTTAAGTGTTAAAAATATAAAAAAAACAAACAAAACAAAACAAATCACGGCATTATATTACACAATGGGATATCTTTTAAAATCACATGAAACATTGTAGAGTACTCTAGTTTTCTGTAAAGTAGAGAATATTCTTTACTCTGTCTATCAGTTAATTGCATTCATAACAAATATTTGTTGTGAACAACGTGGCTTACAGTGTATTTATCTGACATTTACACTCAAGTAGTTATCTGCCAGAATAACAATTTACAAGAAATATTTAGGAAAACCTATTATTACCTTTTGCAAAGTTAAAAACAAAGCTCATCTCTTACAATTTGTTTCTCTCTTTAATTTACTCCTAAATTGGACACCACAAAACCAAACTATTTACAGAAGATTCCTTGTTTTCTCTCCATTATTCTTCTTTTCATCTGAAAATCGGTCTCATAAAAAATATTCTTAAATATTCTGAACTGCTAAAATGCTCTAGAGGAAAGACTCCTCCCAAAATGAGCTGTTGAGATGAGAATTACGTTTGGAGAAAAAGCGCCTCCTAGCGGCCATGGCGATAACAGCGTCTGGCGCGTCAAATGGTTCCGTTAACGGAGCGGCGGCGAGGCACAAAGACGGCGTGTCCGCGCTGACGTTAATTACCCAAGTACAAGCGGGAAACGCAATAAATAATGAAGTCTTCAGGTATTGCTCTTGAAGTGATGCCCCAAGAACATAAGTTCTTTGGTTGTGGAAGTGCTTATGACATCCACAATGAGTATAGGGAGAATTTATATGAAATATACAAGTTATTCGATATCCATCTGTCAGAAATAACACAACATGGCACTATGCTGCAGCAAAACAGTGATCAGGACTGCCATATGTCATATTAGATATGCAGTTCGAACTGACTGCTTCAGTTAAAAATATTCCTGTAAAGTCAGATCTTCTCTCTGTGCGCTCTTTTCTGCTTCCTCTGCTCTCATATTTGATGGGATGGACTTAGACAGGAGGAGAATGAAGGATGTAGCAAAAGAGAAAGGATGATTGTGTTTACAGATCCTGGCAGACTTTAATGACATCTCCCCTGCATCCTACTCGCTAAGAACAAACCTTTACAAAATTAAATTTGCTCTAAAACATTTTTGAAGCT
Source organism: Xenentodon cancila (assembly GCA_014839995.1). Classification (NCBI taxonomy): domain Eukaryota; kingdom Metazoa; phylum Chordata; class Actinopteri; order Beloniformes; family Belonidae; genus Xenentodon; species Xenentodon cancila. The sequence continues at coordinate 5,793,474 of CM026218.1, read as the reverse complement.
TTCCCACATGATTAAGTTGATTAAAAAAAAGGGGGAGCTTGTTTTGTGGGGCGGCTGTGACTCAGGCGGTAGAGCAGTCATCAACCAACCTCAAGTGTCCTTGAGGAAGACGCTGAACCCCACGGCGGCCCCGTGAACCCCACGGCGGCCCCGTGAACCCCACGGGGGCCCCGTGAACCCCACGGGGGCCCCGTGAACCCCACGGTGATGCCTTCATCGATGTGTATGTCAGGAACAGTACTGCCTGGACTCAGCAGCAGTTTAAACAGATCTGAGTGCTCACAAGACTAGAAATGTCCAGTATGAAAACAGTCCATTTATCAAGAGATTGCACCTCTTAAAGTTGCATGCTGGACCTCTCAGGTCTTTATTGGAAGATCATTTGTCCATTCTCCTGTGGAGAAGAGGTCCATAGCACTTTTAAAATAGTAATGTTTTGCTAAATTATTGCTTTAAAATGTCTTTGAGGAAGACTTTTATGTATTCAAATATATGTTTCAATCATGTTAGAATCATTATCTTCATCTGTTATTTTGTTTGGCTTATACTTTAGAAGATGTTTATATTTGGGGTCTCCTACCTTAAACAACTGATCAAACTAAATCCTGCTGATGCCTCATTTACATTAACTGTAATGTAATTTGATTTATAGGATAAATTATAGGAGTGTGTGTGGCAGTGACAGGTGAAGATGTGATATATGTTGCTTATCATTAAGTTGTAGCGGTGTGTTTTTGCAAAGATGAGTCCACGTTTCTGGTTCCAGGTGCCCCACTGAAAATAAGTTTCACATGAATATAATCAGAGCAGCTTTTTCCAAAGGGCCAGGCTGTAGATGTAAAACGATCTCCGAAGCTTTAAGTAATTAAAACCAGCTCCACGTCACTCAAACCCAACACAGGTCTGCTAGAACTCAACTCAACTCCACTTTATTTATATAGCACTTTAAAAAAACAACACAGCTGACCGAAGTGCTGAAAGCAAACATGGATTCAGAGGCAAACATTACAAACTCAAAAAAGTGTAAAACAACACAGTACTCTGATATCTCAGCTCATTTGAATTATTATCATAAATAAGTTTCTGTTACAGAGATGTTTCCGTCTGCAGAACAAATGTTGATAATGTCAAAAATCTTGTCCATCAGTATTAAAGCAGTGTAATAATGATGTGTGTGTTACTAAGTCTGTTTGTTGTAATCAGAGTAAATCTTCCTGTGGCGAGTCACTTTCCTTGTTTCCTCCTCTAAATAAATCACATTCTCCCGCTCACGAGCCGCTCACAGACACCAGGTTGAAGCCTAATTTGGTTTTCCCATAAACAGATGTGTCATCTGCTTGAAGGGCTTTAAATTAGGTTTGTTTTTGGTTTTGGACTGAGATTCTGCTGCTAAACAACACCCAGCGTCTATTAGAAATGTTACTTTGCTTTTTTACTACTTCTGCCTCTGCTGTTCTTGCTGAAATGACTTTTCTTCTCTTCTGTTTCAGGCGGTGGAAATATTGAGATCAAGAATGAGAAGCTGGAGTTCAAAGTTCAATCTAAAATTGGCTCTCTGGACAACATCGGCCACGTTCCCGGAGGCGGACAGAAAAAGGTAAAAGTCCATCACAGACACGTTGGATGTGGTGTTCAGGTTCAGGACATCGGATCAGAGCTGAGCTGCAGTAAATCAAAGTCTTCATCCGCGTTCATTTGTCCTGGTGTTTTATTGTACCAGAGCGCCCGGCTGCAGCTGTGAATCAGACGAACACAAACCTCACATCTACCTGTTCCTCAGTGTAAACGGTTAATAAAGTAATCAACCATAAAAGCTGTACACAGCTGACTAAATAATCAATAAGCATATTTCAGAGTGGTAAAAAAGGTGAGCTTATTTTTTAAATCTATCATTTAATTTCATTTGTTAATATACAAGCAACTTTTGAATTTTAGGTCTGAAACACTTTAAAAACGATGAAAAAGTAAAGCTTTGTCACAACACTTAAAAGGTGTTCCGTCATTGATGACACAAAGTCATTATTCTCACTAAACGGTCTTAACGTGCGCACAAGTAGGACGTTGGGTTCTCCTCACGTTCAGCATTTAAAATACAACCTAGTTTTCGACAGACTTCCCACCGCGAGTTAGAGATGATGTGTTGGGTGAGGAGTCAGGGCTCACAGGTTCTTACATTAGACTCGCTCGCTTCCCCTTCAGACACTGACGTTCTTAAATCATTTAATATTTTAGAGAAAAATACTGTTTTTCCAGGAGGAATACTGTTTTTAAAAATGTTATTAATTTTTTTTTCCTCTTGCATTGGCAAACTGAAGATCCTTTGCCCATCTTGCTCCTACAAGACTGAGCTTCAATATTGTGATCAACTGTTGATATCACAGTTATTATTATTATTTTCCACAGGTCCTTCCTAGCCCAAAATATCCCCTTTCCCAATAATTTCTTTGTGGGAATGTGTAGCAGAAGATGGGAATAGATGTAAAAACATGAAATATCTTTGGGTTCATAGCATCTGCAAAGAACAGTCAGTTCGTTTCCATTTTCCAAACTGTTACATTTTTTTTTTTAAATCAAATGAATTAAAAATGTCTCAGCTATTCCAAATCTCCATTAATAATAATACTGACAGTATTACTTTTTGATCCAGAATAAGACACTGCTGATTTTAAACATCCAACCATTTCTAACTAATAAAACTAAAACTAACCTCGCGGACTTAGATTTGGCATTTAAATCTTGAAGGTTCATCTACTGCAGGAGTCTGGCAACTCGCTGCAGATCACCGCCTGTAAACTAGGCCGCTGTGCCCGCTGGCCGTCTCTGGCTTCATCTTTCTTCCATCACTGCTTTCTCCCTCTTTTGTTCAGCCCTTTTCTTTCTCCATCCAGCTCCTCATCATTTCTTAAGAATTTTCTTATTTGCAGTCTTCATCTTTTACAAGTTGTGTTGCCTTTTTTGATTTCTGTTGAAACCATCCCGTGTGTTTTTGTTGCATGCCTTTTCATGTCCTTGCTGGGGCTGTAGCGGGAGAAGGGGAAGGATGCAGAGGGGAGCGCCTCAGACAGCCTTTCCATCCCCTCCCCCGTTGCCACCCCCCCTCAGTCACCCCAGACTGTCCCTTCAGCACCCATCACACCCATCCTGACGAACCCCCTCATAAAGATTGAGGACTCCTGTAAGTATCTGTGTGTCACATTGTGCGCAGAATTAAATAACAACACAGCTGTTTCTCAGTATCTCAGTGCAAGATTTTGTTTTATTTAAGTTCTTTCAAAAGCCCTCTGACTTTTAAATGTTATGTAATGTATGTAGACACTTACAAAGTTTGCTTGTGTGGGTTTTGAGCGTCAAAACATGGGCATGAACCTTCTTATGGAATCGGATTCATTGTATAAAATCATTTAGACTAAAACTTTGAGCCCCTCTATAAGTCGGTTTTTGTTCTGCACGGATCATCCAGCAGAGGGCGCTCTCGGCAGCAGGAGCGCTGCCTGTCTCAAAAACTGCAGTACACGAGGCGCTTTAATGTTTTTTGAAGGAACGTTGAAAATAAAACATTTATTCCTGAAATATGGTCCCTGTTTCCAAAATGTATAAATGTAAATGAAAACAGAATATTACAGATGATTTTTAATGATGTAAATGCAATATTTAGACGTACAAAGAAACTGTGAGAGGTTATATATTTTGAACTATTCGTACATTTGAATCTGTTTTTCAAAAATTTACAAGAGGGGGTGTGTTATCTTTCTTTTCCAACACTGGAATAAGTGAAATAGTTTTGAATTGTCCACTCGAGCTGCTGCTTCACGGTGTGGTTTGTCTTTATGAAATAAGCAAGGCTGCTAAAGAGGATGTAATAATTGTCGGGGTCGTGTTCTGGGTCTCTGGAAAGCGTCTACAGACAGCCTGTGTTGTAATAGACGCTATATAAATAAAATTGAATGACCCATCCACATGGAAAAGGCAGTTTTCCATTTAAGCTCAATGTTTCGTAAGTTTCTAAATTCTGGGAGTTTAACATTTAGTTCTCAGTCTCCAACGAAATAAAAACCATTAGTAATGTTTTTAAATGTATTAATATGACTGAAATGCAACGTTCATTTTTAGCTGTAATCAACCTAGTTTTGTTTCTTTTCTGCTAGTATCCTGCAGAGTAAGCATGAACGTTTTTACATTCCTTTGAGCCCTCGTGTTTTACATTTTCACAACATCCTTCGTTTTTGTTGGGTACACGCCACTTGAAGCGGCGTTGGGCACCAGACTAGTGCTTCTGTCTGTTTTCTGCCTTGTAAGCATGCCGAGGTGCCAGCATTTTAGGACCTGCAGGTGTTTCAGATGGAGCAGCGTTGTCTGACCTGCTCTGATCTGGCCGCAGATTGAGAGCCACAAGCTGAGCTTCCGTGAGACAGCCAGGGCCCGCACTGACCACGGCGCCGAGATCGTCTCCTTGGAAGACTCCCCCCAGCAGCTCAGCACCGTGTCCTCCTCCGGCAGCATCAACATGGCTGACTCCCCGCAGCTCTCCACGCTGGCCGACCAGGTGTCCGCCTCGCTGGCCAAACAAGGCTTGTGAATGCGTCCGCGCGCCGTCCACCACACGCCCACGTAGAGGAGTTGTGACGCCTTCCTCGTTATTTTCACAGGACTTTTTTTTAGCTACCCATCACTGTTCATTCTCCACTAACCCTCGAAACTGTTCTTGAGGCATTGCTATTACAGGTCTTGAGAAAAAACTATTAACAAGTAGGCCAAAATGTATTTCGTTTCTCTCTGTGGTCTTTGATCTCTACTTGCTATTATTTCAACCTTTTATAGTGACCCTTTAAGAGTTAAAGCGGCCCAGTGGAGCTCAAATCTTCTTATGAATCACATCTTATTATTTTTTTTATTCCAGCACTTGTCCAGGTAAATGTGACTTGTTCTCCAGACAGTCAGCCCTGAGGAACTCACCTTTGATAGGTGTGTGCTAATGCTTTTGTTTTGCTTTTTAAATGAGGAATATCAGCCCTGAAAACAGGGAAATGCCCACTGCTTGTAAGAGCAGGAGCAGTTACAGGGTCTTGGCAGGGTGCGGGAGGAAAACGGTTTAAAGTAGCAAGTTTCTCGTGTAGGCAGGAAAATGCTTTCAGAGCTCACTGCTGTCTGTGCTTTTGTGTAGTCCTGACGTGCTGCACCTGAGCTGCAGTAGGTGACAGCGTGCCAAAAGTAAGACCGCTGAGAAGCCGAAGCAGCCGCTGTCCGGGCCACGGTGAAGCTGGCGACTGATTCAGTCCCTGCTGGGCCGAGGAGCTTTTCTCATCACCACCCGCCATCCTGAGCTCAGACCACAGATAAACATGCCTGACATAGTGTCTCCTCTAAGCAAATGTTACCTTTTCATTTGTTATCGTTTACTTCCCTCATCTATTTAGGAAACACATCTAAAATGAGTTGAGTTCCATGTTTCTAATATTTGTGGCTGCTTGTTACGCCTTCTCACAGACCATTTCAGTGTGGGAACCATTTCCTGATGGTCCATCCACGTCTCGGGCATCACTAGTCAGTCGCATCCTCCGGCTCAGTTACTGACATTAACGTTTACAGCTTAGTCTCTTGTATCCTGAGACTGCTCCAAACATAGGAATGCTTGTGAATCCCTGGATACTCATAACTAGTCCACAAATGATATTTGCTGCTAATTGTTAATATAGTTGAGTCCTGGGGTGCTAAAGTTTAATGTACAGGACTAGTTTGTAGCCTATAAATGATAACGACTAGTCTAACTATGTCATTTGTTGGCCAACAGGAATTAGTATATTAGTGTGACTGGTGATCACATCTGACTTCTGAGCCTGCTGCCAAGTCAAAGGATGCTGCTTACTGGCTTCTCATGGGAATCCTTACAGCTTCTGTCAGTCTGCAAATGTTAGTGATTTATCTGAGGATGCTACTGATGAGAATGCAGATGCCTCAGGGTGGAGTAATAAGGCTTACAGTTAATAATCAGATGCCGGCTACCGGCCAACAAATGCTAATGACAAGAATATGGAGATGCAACTGATGACAGCCAATAAAGCTGTTTGCCTGTAGAAGGATGCTCAGATGCCCTTTATGAGCCCAGGAATTCATTTTATTAGACAAAAGATGCTGATAACTGTGTTTAGCTTGTGGATACTCGTATATACGTACAGATCCTGCAGGAAGATGTATGTACTTGGATCAGAATTACATGATATCAGGAGGCAATCTTCTAAATGGATAAAAAAAACCTTTCAGCCCCCCCAAGAACTAAATCTTTTTCTGGCTTCGAAACAGGCACTTGCAGCCTCTCAGAGGTCTTATTTTTCACACTCTCTCTGCACCACAGGTGACAGGGGTGTTACCTGGATGAAAAAAGAAAAAGAAGAAGAAAAAAAAGAACAGAGGATCTAGAGTAGAGACTTTGGTTTGTGTTGGGCACAGTTTTATAATCGTACTCTGTGGATATTATGACATGTATTTGATATGAAGAAACATTTGTATTGTGCCTACTGTCAGTGTTCTTTTTTTTTTTTTTTTTTTAACCGGTCACATCATAAATGCACTAAAGCTTGCCACATAAAGAAGAAATTTCAACTCAGAACATTTGAAGCGTAATTTTCGTGGTTAAATTACAAGTAGAAAGAGTTTACCTCGTCACTGGTTACAAAACTTAACCCAGTAAATGTACCGAGAAGAGACCAGTTAGTTTGTGAACATGCTGGTCTGAGGCTGCAGCAGCAGCAAAGCGTCCTCAATAAAAGGGGCTTCGCTGCTTTTAAAGCTCATGCATCATGTTTAAGGAGAGAATATTGCTTTTTCTCCTCGCAGAATTTACCAAGGTGCTCTATTTAAAAAAGCACCCAGTCAGGTGGAGGCGGGGCTTCTTCTCCTGCTGATAAACTGTCCCGCAGTGGCGATGTGTGCATCTGCACCTGGCTCTGACCACTGGGCCCTGACCACCTGGCCCTGACCGCTTTAACACACCCATCAGCTGATTGGAGAGCTGCTGTCAAATCAGTCATGTCAGCTACAAGTATAATTCCCAGCAGAATAAATAGTTGATTATTTGCTATGAAAGATTAAACAATTTTTCTTCATCCACATTAACTTAAGTACCCTGGATCTAAACATCTTGTAGTAGGTGAGACCATCAAGTTCATGTCACCCACAGGATGAGTTATTCAACATTTTCCCTGTTTATACCAAACAGATTAACATGTTCCCTACAAGAAACACCCAGCTCACATGTTCAGAAACGTTCTAATGTTGATCAGTATTACCTGAAGATCCATTTTTTTCACATTGAGTGAAACAGCTTCTTGCATTCACCTCATGTAAGAGACATCTGCTTGTTGCCTCCCTTTCACGAAGTGATCTCCTTGTATATCCTATATATAAATAAATATAGATGTGCTCTGGACTCAGATAGCTACACTGATGTCGGGTATTGAATGAAACTGATAAAGGGTCAAAACTCACTTTGCTCTCAGCTTACAGGCAAGGACAGAAGATTAGGCACGTCGTAGTTAAAGGTGTTTGCAACATTATTTGCATGCTCAATTCTTCAGTTGCAGTAGACAGCGTTCATCTGAGTGCAGGACGGGAATGAGTGCTGAGATGGTAGATGCGACTAAAAAGGTTCTACAGTAACAAAACTTGTCACCCTTTCTTTTTTCTTTGGTTACTTCTGACGCTGTACAGTTGTGGAAATGTGATTGTTCTTGTTATTGTGCATTTGATCAATAACTGGTTTATGATTCTTCTTGCTGTATATGTGTATTTGAAATAAATGCTACGAAGTCACTGAGTCTGAATCAACACTGCACCCACCTGCATGCCTGCAAACTTGTGTTGCTATCCGGTGGCATAAGCCATGTGAATCAAAATGTAATTCACGTGAATCGTGTACAAAAGGCATCTTCGCAATATCTTTGGTGGAAGGTAGAGCACAGCAAGCAGGTTCCTGGTTTGATTCCCGGCAGGAGTCTGTGTGCATGCTGCTTGATTGGTAATTCTAAATTGCCAGTAGGTGCGAGTGTGAGCAGGTGTGGCTGTTTGTCTCCATGGCCACGTAAGACTGGCGACCTGTCCAGGTGTACCCCCGCCTCTCACCTGTAATGAGCTGGGATAGGCTCCAGCAGAACCCTGCAGCCCTGCAAAGGATAAGAGGTGTAGAAAGTGGATGGATGCTGGAATGGGCCATGCCTAATTCAGATGTTGCTCTTAGGACATAGCTGCTTAAAGTCAAGTGAGGGACTTACCTCGAACTAATGCTGGCGTCCGTTGAATTCTGGTTCAAGTAATGTGACGTAGCATATTTACCTCCAGCTCCATTTGGATTCATATTTGTATTTGGATTCATGCGACTGACAATTTGATTCAAAACGGAGTACACCACCCAAAGACCAAAAACAGAATAAATCAGGCCAAAGCGACTGTGCCAAGTTAAACATAAATGTTTTAATGGTACTATTTACAAAAAAGAAAACGATTCTGCTTTTTGATTAGGTTAACTTGCAACAATCAAACAGGTACATTGACATCTTGCTTGACTACAAAAGAAAAAAAGAAAAACAGTGACTGAATGGTTGTGGCATAAAAAGGTGTAAAATGAAGCCCATACATCTTTTTTTGTTTTTTTTGCATAGCAATTAGTTAAGGTGTAGGGGGTGGGATCAGAGTGTATAATTATATGGATACTGTAGGATGAGTTCGGGATGAGATGGAACCAAAAAATAAAAATCCAGTCAAGATCTGATCAATCTGAAGAAAAAGTTTAAGTAGAGAACAGAAGAATATTCCCTTGAAGAACCTGAGCTTGGGTGGCTGCTACATATTGAAGATTGAAAACCTTTTGAGCTGAATTGGAAACCAAGATAAAAGCAGTGAGATTATCCCGTTTGTGGTGCCACAGTTTGACTTTGCACCATTACCATTCGCAACAGGAGAGAAATTAGCTGCGATCTGTGTTGTGATAAGACTGGCTTTAATGTTTTCAGCATGCAGCAGCTTTTTGCCGGTTATGTGTAGGGGAGGGCAAAAAAAACAAACAAAAACAAAAAAAGAACAAACACCCACCTCGGCTGACAATCGAGAGGAGGCAGCTGTGGGGCGAGATCGGAGCTCTCCGAGGAGACTTACGAGGAATGATTTATTATGAAGAACAACAAAAGGAAAAAAGAAAAACACACACACACACACAAAGAACATGGTGTTACACTGGTACTGACAAAACAAACAAAACATGTCAGGAATGGGGAAAAAAAAACTAAACAAAACAAGCAAACCAGCAAAATTAGACCTGGCAGTATGGGAAGTGCTCTGGTGATTTCAGGCGACCTCTAGAGGCAGAGGGAGGGAACCACATCTCAAATGTACCTGTTTATGTGGAGGAGGCGGATGAGGGTGTGGGGGAAGGACTTTTTTTTTTCTCCTTGTTTTGTTATTTGTCACTCCACTAAAAATGTACATGGGAATTACAAGCAAACTAGTCAATAGAAAACACCCTTTGGCCATATTTTGATGAGTCCGCTACATAGTGCGCTACAAGTGTATACGCGACATATGAAACACCACTAAGCCCCCATGTACATTGTTTAGCTTACTACAGAACTTATTTTTTGTAATGTGTTTTATAGTTTTTTTTAATATTTATCTTTTTTTTTCCTGTGACAAAAACAAGTGTAGGGAAAGGCTTCTATCTCCTTAATATTCACTAAAAACCGTGAAAAGTATTAGACTGATGTTTGAATATCAAACAACAGGAACCCATTTAATATCTTATTATGCTTTGAGGTTCTGCTTGTTAATGCCAGAGAGGAGCTGTGTGGGGCCAGCTGGGCCACCTCTGCATGTCCACGTCTCATCGGTGGGCGGAGGCTCGCTGTTTGGGGCCGTTATCATCGTCACAAGGCAGCTCAATGTCATCTGAGTCCAGACGTCCATAAGCTGTTGCTCGGCAACCTGAGATGCTGCGCATTCTGGGCCTGATGTGGTCGGTCTCTGCCTCGGGCTCAGGGGCTGGGTCTTCTGCCAGCGGGAAGCTGCGACGCTCCCATGGCGCTACCGTCTGAAATCACAAACATTGATCAGATGAAAACAGTCATCATAAAACAAATGTGGAACATTTCAGGGGGCGTTAACTGCCTGATCCTGGCCGACTACACCATCATTACGCCTCTGCTGTCAGGTACTTTAACAAAGACTTTATCCGAATACAACATTCATGGAGTTGATCGATATTGACAGTCATGAAAGTATTCTTGTTTTTTGTCTCATGCTGGTTTTTTTTAAATCACATTTTGATTATGGTGTTTCCCATTAAACATCTGATCATGTGTATTTAGTTATCTGAAACACCTCAGCCAATGGTAATCAGGTGACGCCTTCAGGATCCGGCATCAGATGTTTACAAGAGTGTAGTTTCAATCTAATGTGACATTTGTCAACAATACAAAACAAAATGAAATACAAACCACTAGTAAAAAAGATTTAAATATAAAAAGTCAAAAGGAAGAAAAGAGTAGTGTGAGCTGTTTAATGCTTTGTTCAAAACCAAAATGAAAAAAGAACAAGACCAATGAGAAAACGAATGATTTCAAGTCTTCAACTTCTTCGGTTTCCACGTTTTGTACCATAATCAGCAGAACTTTGCTTAAGAGAATATTGAAGGTGAGTTAAAAACAAAAAAGTTGTTGCCAGCTTGTACTGTAGAATGGTAGCTGGCATCTCGTTAAAGGTTTGCATTACCCTTTCTTTGCCAGCTTCACTAACACCAACATCACCTGCTGCCTTGCTCTCTGGCTGTAGCTTGAATTAGAAACCACCTGATATGTGGCGTGCAAAATGATGAGTCTTTGAGTTGACGCACGCACGCACGCACGCACGCACGCACTGGATTTTTTCCCTGATCAGTCTGTGGGCTCAGATTTTTTCCCTGATCAGTCTGTGAGCTCAGTAACTGCCAAAACAGGCTTAAAATCATGTAGTGTGAAAGTGTCTTTAAAGACATTTTTGAACATGACCAACAGAAAAACAGGGAAAGACTCCTGGAATATGAGTAAACGGGTAGAAAGTAAACAGTTCTGAGCTGTGAAAGCTCAAAAATACCTAATACAACAGACTAAAAATTTGATTGAAGACCTTTGAAAGATCCCACTATCTGAAGATGCTATTAGTCATTTTAAAGCAGTTGTTCCAAGGACTAGTCCCTACTGACGATTAATGAGATTCAGCGAACATGTTTCGTACCCGTTCTTCGAAGGTGAAGTCTGGTGTTGAGCACCGCGTGTCTTCACTGGACAGCAGGCGATGGGAGTCCCTCGAACATGGTGTGTGAGGATTGGAGGAGGCATCAGGGCTTGCTGGGCTCATTGGTGACGGTACGTGGCTGTAGTCGTGGAGAATGGGGCAGTGGCCAGGATCTGGGGATGCAGGCTGAGGGGTGGGAGGGTTTGTCCCGCAGAGAAGCGGTGTGGTCCGTCCGTCGATGGATTTATACGACCTGAGGGATGCAGGCCAGAATGTCACATCTGCAGTCTATCATCAGACACAAGGACGCTACAGAGTGTGGCGGCTTGAGAAGATCACCTGCTGCCCCTCCTCTTAGCAGGAGCGAGGGCCATCCAAGACCAACGGGAACGCTCCTGCTCTTCATAGGGCTGATGGAGCTGAATGAAGGCTGCATCTGTGAGATCCTCCACCTGGAGGTAGTCAATATGACATTAGGACTCTCAATGTCTTCTTTACTAGGAGTTTGGTTGATATTTAATTAAAAATAAAACCAAAAAAAAAAAAAAAAAAAAACAATCGTATCATTAAAGTCAAAGTAAGACTGTTAAATTAATGAGGGCTTTAAAGTGTTGACTTAGTGACATTCATGTCAAATCTGTGTGCCCAGTACAGTCTAACAATATCACAAATAATTTTAACTTAAATAGGAGAAAAAAGATGGGTATTAAGGTCCACTTTCAAATCGTAAGTAGTGTTGCTCTAAGTTTCTCAGGCAATTAAAATACCCCTTATGGCAGACTGCACGTTTCAGATTTTTACAACTTAATATAAGAACATCATGACCATCAAACACAGCAGACAATAACCTCACTCATGCTTAGTGTTACAAAATCTTTTGAAGTAGTTATTGTTGTTCCAACACATTCAACTTTTAAATTATAAACCTTGGTAAAAAACAACAGGCAGTTGAATAAGAGTTTGAAAAAAAATGTCCACCAGATGTCACTGTTCACTCAAACAAGTAGGAGCAGGGCATATTACACACACACACACACACACACACACACACACACACACACACACACACACACACACACACACACACACACACACACACACACACACACCTCTCTCTCTCAAATACTGATGCATATGTACATCAGGTTCATGGCGTTGAATTGTGAAATACTGCATTTACCTCACGTTCATTTTCCTCCTCAGTTATGGGCTGACAGAAGATGTCCACTGATCGCCAACTAACAGAAAAAAAATACAAGTAAGTAAACTGGCAGTTAAAATTGACAATAACTTAGACATTAAGAATGATAAGTAGGATAAACTGAGCCGGCACTGGTAGTGGGAGGTGGCATTTACCTGGGTGTAAGAATTTCTTTGTACTGCAGCTTCTCCACTCTGGTGGTGGCAGCCACAGACATGGGGATCACTATGTTGTTGATGTCAAAAGAGCTTTCACCTCGCCTCCTCTTGATTGGCTGCTGCTGGAGGTCAAAAGAACATGTAAACAAATGTGATTGAGCAGAAATGGAAAATGACAAGCAACTCCAGCAAGTGCTCAAATGCACAGGTATCCAACTTTTCAACAGAAGCCGTTTTTCATTTTTACAAACATGAACATAAATAACTGTCAATTATAATTCATCTGGCCATAGTATTTCAAAAAAAAGTTTGTCTTGCCATACTGATGTTAACTGAAGCTCCTGTGTTTTTTCCCCCCCTCACACTTGTTCTACTTCAAACCATGTACATATTTCTAACTACACCATCTTTCATAACTATCAAACCTTGAGTATAATCTTTGTTGTCTTTAAAAAAAACTTTCAAGTGTGCGTATTTTTCCTTAACACTTCCCTCATATCGCCATTTGTCAACAAGACAAGTTGTACACTCACAATTTCACTGACTACTTCACTTCATATACATTTCCAAATAAAGGGGGTAACAAGTGAATTCCCCCCACAGTGCCTGCTAGAGAAAGCAAGGGAGAGATTTATTTTAGAAATAAATACAACTGAAATACAGACTATTATAAATGTGGTTTCACCAAATGAAACCAAATTTGTAAAAATCAGTAACTTATGCCGACAGCATTTCCCTCTTTCATGACAAAAAAACCCCAGAAAGGCTTTATTATTATCTAAGCTGTGTCAAAACTGGATGTGTGAGAGCAGAAGCTGTAGCAGGAAAGCACCCCTGACATGGAAAATGCTTATAATGTTCTGTACTTGAAAAGGTTTTCACTGTAAACATTAATTAAATCACTAATATATAACATGTATTGCATTGGGTCTGAAAATACCAACAATCAATTTCTGTCCATTTCATCCTCGTGTACATGGCTGAGTAGGTTTACTTTAAAAACAAATGTGCTAGACAACAAATTTCATCTGAATATTGCTGTAGAGCCAAAATTCAAGCTTTGCATACTCCATGATTACCAATCAATACCGTCTAATTGGTTAAATGCATTTTAAATCAGCCATCACACCGTATGGGTCAAGTAAACATAAAGACCCAGTCCCTGTTCATTTTGTTCACCAACAGTTCGACGAATATCCAAACAAGATAGCTGCACCTTAAATTACAGGCAGGATTGTTTTGGAATTTTATCTCCAGATTTTGCAGTCCGGGCTTTTATGTCTACATATGCAAGTTCATTCTTAATAGGGAGCAGCTGCTGTCTTGTTAAATATTAGAACAAGCATTTGAGTGTCTTAATTGTTAAGGCAAACAGACTCCTCCTTTTATCTATTTTTATATAAAAATATGGATATGTTCTGGGTAAACGACCTCTGGAAAGCGCCTACAGACAGTGCCTACAGTATGGATGCTATATAAATCAATTGAATATATAGAGCGACTGTGAAGCCTAGTATGTTACTGAGCCGATATGTGATGACTGATTGACAGAAGGATTATCACTGTCTGCACCATTGTCTGGGTAGTCACATTAAGGCAAACATGAACTCTTCATGACCTCCTCAGTCCCCCTAACCTCAGAAAGCCCCTAGAACTGTCTGGTTCCAGTGTTCCTTATCAATGACAAGATATTAATTATGCATTACATACTGAAAATGAACAGAAACCTAAAAACTAAGGCTCTGAATGGTTTTTAATTAGATCTGTTGTTCTTACTATGTTTGCTGTCCACAATACAGCCAGCAGTTGCCCCATATTCACTTACTACATTTATTGAGTCTGACATTTCATCCATTAACACTCTAAAAACTATACAAGCTTGCCCCCCCCCCCCCCACCCCCCCTTTTTTATTTCCTTAAACATGTTAACTTTCTGTCCAGTCAGCCATCAGTTACTGAGCCAGCAAATGTATATACACACAAACCCACAAAAAAAAAAAAAAAAAAAAAAACAGAAAAACTTGCTGAAAAACCTTCCAAACACTCGCTGAAATAGTCCTTGCTCTTGCTTGCTGATACAACTAGGTAGTGGTTAAATAAGTAAAAAAGTGTTTGTCTTTATTTTAAATCCTCGGTTTCTATTGGCTCCTTATCAGCTACACCAACACAGATGTGGGGTCTGTGCGACTTGTACAATAAAAGTAGACGGTTGCACATTTTTGCAGATTTTCATTTGAAGAACCTTGTAAATTATGTCTCATAACTCTTATGTGCGTTTAAAGAACAAAAATTTCAAAGCTAATAATCTTTTTGAAACCATCACGTTATAATTTGAATCAAAACTATACATTGGCAGGTCTGCGTCATTCCTACTTAATTGAAATCAGCAGTGTGATTGGCTCACGCACCGGGGCGTGCGGAGACTACTATGGGTTTAAAAAAAAGAAAAGATAAAAAAGAAAAAAGAAGACAGTCTGCTTCTTACTGGTGTACTCGGGACGCTCTGACTGCTAGAGCCCAGGGGTGTGGAGTTCTCTGAAGACGTGGACAGCTGGCGTGTTAGAGGGCTATGAAGGGATGAGTGCATGTTGGACACAGTCGTGCATGGGCTGCTCAAATCCATGAAAAGTTTAGGAGAGGCTGGAAGACAGGAGATGAGCAGATTAAGATGATTGCAAAGTTTAAACTGAGAGAACTTTATGATAAATACATTTCTCCTGCATATATGTGGACAAACCAACACCAGGGTCCCACTTTTAAAAACTTACAGTCTGCCCGGTCCAGTGAGTGCTCTCTTAACCTCTTGCGACTGTAGCTCTTATCGTAAGGCCCCAAGGATGTGGAGTGGCCGTGCAGCCGCTCAGTCTTGCAACCGGCCTGGCCCTCCAGCCTGGCTGTGCTCAGCACAGCACTGCTGCTGCCGCCCATGCTGCTGTCCACAGTCCTCGACTTCTCAGCACGGTTTTTATAGTGGCCAAGTCCTGCAATAGCAAGCACCAGTCTAGTCAATATATTTATATTTTATAGGAGTGTCTGCAAGCTCACATACATATAAACGATATACGATAAACGTATAAACGAACATCACAGTCGCTGCGAGGTACGCCTCTTGCCTAAGCTGTTCTGAGTAAGATCAGCAACTCCTCTTGTGAGTTTCTCAGAAAGCACTCTGACAACTGTCTCAGAACAATTACTGTGAATAACATCAGGCATTCAATTCAAATGAAAATTATTTTATTAATATCAGGGTTGTTTAAGCACTTTTGAGGAAAAAAAAGCAGCATAAAAGCTTCACACCCTTCAGGCCCGTCTGCGAAAGTAAAGAAATCCACAGCACATCTGCACTTACTGACTGCCATAAGTGAGTTGGTGAACTTGTGCTTCTCTTTGGACGAGGACAGCTTGTGTTTGAGGGAGAACTTCTTCAGTGGTTTGCTCCTCTCCAGTGACTTCATCTGCCACTGGCTCTTCATCACCTGCTGTAGACGCAGGCCTATACAAACATCTGACATAGGAATATTGGGAAGACATCTTTAAGAAATACATTTTCAACAGCTCATTCTTTATATTTGCCTTTTCTATGGACAATCTATGGCAATCAACTACACGAAAGCATACCAACAATTTCCACAAACTGCGTAAGCAGCTGAACATTTATTTGTAATAAAACAAATCCTCAAAAATAGAAAGCCTAATTGTCTTTAATGTTATCTTACACAAGAAAATACAGAGAGCACACCGGTATCAGTAAATGACAAGAACAACAAAGCACTTAAAAAACACTTCAAATGAGTATGATGTCAGTGAAAAGATATTAAGAGATTTAAAAGACTAAAAATGTTCCAAGAATTTCCTGCCAAGCCGTTTCTCCACAGCCACTCCTTGTTTGTCTTCCCCTCTAGATGTAAAGTAGGAAATGCCTGCGTAAACTCAAGCTCTCTTTTGAGCGAGTAGCACTGACCATCAGGGAAGGAGAGGATGGGATGGATGCCAAGATCCAGCCTTGACAGGCGCTCCAGGGTGGGCAATTCATACTGTGGGTCCTCCCTAGGGGTGGGCCAGCCACCACACATCGCACAGCTGGGGTTCACCCTGCAGTTACATTGAAGAAAGTTGCTTCTCGGTGTCTGTGGAAGGATAAACATGGGTTGCATATTATTTCAGACGCGCCGTTAATATTCATAACATCTATAGTGACGTAAGCATACATTTTGAAACAATCATGCCAGAAATCACTTTACTCCCTGGAGCCACTAATGCCAGAGGAGCTGACAATTACAAACATTAAAAGGAGAAGCAACACAGAACCTGACAAATAATATTTTTGAACTGCAGTCACAGAATTTTTCATTTTTAAAAAAAAAAATCATCTAAAGCATTATGTTACAGTTTTGTGGAAAAGCCTTTACAATCAGCCCTTTTATTTTTCCAAATTCCAAACAAACAGTCAGTCAGCATGACGATGACTATTCCTAGCTGTTGGACTCCAAGCACAGTGGCCTACTTTGAACATGCATACGAGCCAGACATCTTGTTTATTTAGCTTGTAACATTACAAAATAAGGAACCAAAGTACGGTTTAAAACAGCCACCAATAACAGCCCCTTTACTTCTCCTGAAGATACAGAAATATTTTAGTTTCAAACATTGTTTTCACAAAGGCTCACTTTCATAGACTTAGTAATTAAGTGTGTTTAATGATCACAAATTTATCTAAAAGCTTAAAAAAATACAGGGGGGAGGAGTTTGACAACAACTTACCTTGCCGTTGAGGTTGGGCACTGTGTTTGGCTGAATGAGCCGCCGCCGTCGACAGCTGACCAGCGGTCGTGTACGGGCAGCTACACAAGTGCTGTCGTAAGCCGTCGGCTGCTGGTGCTTGGTGTCTGCACCGTCCACCACCCTATCACATCAACTATGGTTAGGCCACATATACCTGAAATTTCTGCTCCATAAAATGACAAGCTGACTTCAAGAAGTGAAGTGAAGAAAAAACAAACAAAAAACCAAAAACAAAACCAAAACTAAGTACTTGAAAAGGTATAATTTTGTTTTAAATATGAAACAAATGTTTAATTCATTAAATTTATATTTATAGTATTAAATACTATAATCGTCAAATATCCTAGAACATTGTTACGTAAATGTATATTATAAATGTGTGAAGAACTATATCTTCACAGTTGAGCTGTTTAAAAGAATTGCGAGCTGGATATTTTGACATTTAGAAAAGAAAAATCAAGTCAAAATGTATTAATGATCACTCAGCTACATGTAAAGCTCGAGTCAAAAAATGAACCACATTGACCAATTAAGAGACTTTGAGTTACTCATATAAATGGAATGTAGCCAATTTTAAAGTTATCAATTACACTTTTATGTTCCATCATGACAAGCCAAAATATTGGCTGTAAAACAGGTCCAACCTCAGTGGATATATGAATACAGGGACTAGTCATTACAGCTCTGATGTTCAGCATCTCATAATTATAAAACCTCTATATTCAAGAACCCCCTTTCCGTTTCTCAGAAAGCCAACTGCCCTTTCTGCATGAGGCAATCATTACCAGCCATACCTGCTGAGGATGCCGTTAACTGGCTGCCCGTTTTGACCTTTCCAAGGGCCCTGCTCTGTGTTGGTGATGGGGGTGGTGCCTGTGTGCTCTAGCCGTTCTGAACCAACATCCTGCATCAACAGATAAGACATGTTAACTGGCAAAGGACCAGTTTGCCCTCCAAGCACTAGACCAGATGGGGCTATTAAAGGAAATAATTGCTTAGGGGTCATGTTCTGGGTCTCTGGAAATCACCTAGAGACAACTTGTATTGTAATAGAAGCTATATAAATAAAATTTAATTGAAATTACATAATATACAAACCAAAGAATCTTTATCTGTGATCATAAGGTATTCAGTTCAGTTTTGTTAGAAGAGCTGGGCACTCAAAGAGCTTAACACCTGCATCCAGATTCACAGCTTGTAGCTCCTTCTTCATAATCATAACATATTAAACTATTTTGTAGTTACAATATTCATTTAATTGATTCAATCATTTTTAAAGTTATAGAAGCAAGAAAATCAATATGGTTAAAATGAAAGTGCGTACACAAACCATCTTTAGTCATCATGTGGAAAAACCATTTGGATATGAATGCTGAAGGTGCTCCCTTTTTTATTCCATTCATTCAGAGCTGAGAGATGGGGGGGGTCCCATGGATGCTAATTTAATTTACATGAACAAACAAGCTGTACGCTTCGTTGATTGTCAGGGAAAATTCTCAGGCAACAGGGATGTCTGACAGCCTTTTACATCAATTGCCTAACTGACATTTAAGGCTTATACAAATGGCTGGATAAACTCTAAAGCAAACAGTTTGCATTAATTTAAATTATGAGCCGACATGCTCATTTAAGATAACATATTGAGCTTTAAGAGTGAATCCATCACTTCTACCAATACCCCCTAATTAACACACCTATCAAAACATGATCCAGCACAGAAGGAACGGTGGCTGGGTGGCAGAAACAATATTTAGGACCTAAGACTTTCTGAAGAATCTGTTCTCATCTATCATTTAAAAATAAACAATAATGAAAGAAAACTGTCCCAACCCGTTATACAAACTTTACTTTCTGATAGAGGGGCATTCAGACTATTCTTTGTCTTTCTTTCTGCTCAAAGCATTGTGTCGGTGCACTGCTGTAATTACCCTAACAGGCACATTCAGTTTAAATGTGGCCACCGACTACCTGGTCAAAGCTGCCTGTGCAAGAAGTAAAAGATAAAAACAAGGAGCTGCCCAAAGATGTGAATGTGGCATGAGGCAAGGAAAACTAAGGCATTCTGTTGCTTCTAATGGTGCCCAATTTAAAAGATTAAAATATTTTAGTGGTCATTTTTCTGTGAAAAACACAAAAATAATTAAAAAAAAAAAAAAAAAAAAAAAAAAAAAAAAACCCACAAGATCTTGATATGCCTAGTATTTTGTTCTCACACAAAACAGACTGTGGAAGTTTTTAGGAGAAAAGCAAACTACTGTACTTACCTGAGTATTTACAGGTTCTGTCTTCATCTCTGTCCCACCTGCCAGCACAGTGCCAGGGGCAACACCTCCCAACTCCACTGAGCCCTAAATGTGGAGATGATTGTTAGACTTCTACCCAAAAATAAATAAGACAAATAACTACTACTTAAATTACACTGCACAGAGGTTCTGGTCACATAGATTGCAGCTGTAACTTCACGCTACAGGTTAGGACTTAAAATGTCCCATTTTCAATTCCTAACCTATTGGTAGAGGAGCAGGAGCTTTTCTCAACCCAAGACAGACCTATTTACTAAACAAGAGTGCCTAACCTTACTGGCGCGGATCTGTCTGTAGATGTCCGTCTGCTGCCGGATGCGGTACTCCAGGTCCGAGATGTGGGCCTGGAGCCAGTTCCAGTGGCTGATGATAGCAGCTCTCTCTACAGTGTAGCGGCTCTCTGCTCGCTTCCATCTGTGGAAAAAGAGGCTGTTGAGTGAATGCCTAAAAGTGATTTCATAAAAGTAGCTGGACAAATAAGTCTACAACAGTCTACAATTATAAGATAATGATGTGATCATTTGTTTTCTTTTAAGTAAGTTGTTAACTAATATACAGGCATATATAATCAAGCATCTCATCTCAAAAACTAATGCACACAATGACCATTAAAGCATTTCCCCCTGTCAAACTGCAGAGGTCAGTGAATCAGCACTACAGAAAGCTCCACGCAATGTCACCTGCAGGCAGCCTGGAAAAAAACTGTCAAAATCACAACGAGTACACTGTAATTACAGGAGAAATAAAAAAAGAAAAAAAAAGAAAATTAGAATGGGGGCATTTCCACTGCCCTGATAAGTTACATAGCAAAGACAACAGACCAACTGAGACAGGGTACTCCATTTTACCAGTATGACACACAGAATGGGCATTTCAAAGCCAGACATGAGAGGAAAATGTCTGCTCTTGCGCTTAGAGGCAGCAGCCGCAGAGGGCACTGTTTCATCAAAACATGAGGTGCACTGACTGTAGCTGAACAATTAAAATTACTTGGATGTTACACAAAGATGGAGCTTGCACTTTTGTGCCCTCTTCTCTCCACGAGTAACCTGTTTTCATATTTCTAAGCTCCATCAAGATTAAAGAAGTCAAGAAAGTCAGGGTGCTGATAGAGGAAGGAAGCAAAGGAAGAAGGAAATAAAACTAGGACAGGCCTGAGAAGCACTTGCATTCTGGCGAGGAACAGATGAGCTTTAAAAGCAATCTACAGGCCATGAAGTACAGTAGGGGGGTGGGCTGGGGATGGGTCAGGGAACAGTGTAGCAGAGACTGGGACAACCCATAATCCAATCAGGAATCCTGCTTTATTGTGTAGCCAAGTGAAGAGAGAATTTTACTTTAATGTAGTCAGCCAAGTATCGGAATAATCAGAGATCACTTGGTTTCTTGGCTTCCTTTATTCAGTGGGCACCTCTGCCCATCTATAGCTTTTTGCAATACAGAACCATGGACAGTGCTGTAAATATAGCTGCAGTATTCCCATTTGTTCTGCTACAGATTCAGTCTGGTTCTGCACAGATAAACAATCATGTACTGCTATCACACACTATGTGATAAATTTACAAAAAACACTGCATTCTAGTTTAACAAAACATTAAATATTAGGACCAATGAAAATGCAGTTAAATTTAACTATTTAAGATTTACGCACATCATATAAAAGAAATTGAACGTGTCCCAGAGTTAATTAAATCCTAATTTAAGCAGTTTAAGTATTGTGGGGTTTTTTTTTTTTTAGCTGGACATGATCTTAGGCCTCCTTCCTCTAAAATGTGGTGGAACGGTCCTTTTGTCTTGAGATAATTCAGACACTAACTAGTAGTCCCCTAGTCTTGTGGTGATTCAGAAAGTTACTTGTTAAAGTAACAGTGTTAACAGAGATTGCTCCTGCTCAATTTCAAAGTGGGACAGTTAAACCCACCAAAAGGCTCAAAGAAAGGTAATACTTATCTGATATTGTTTAAGGACCTTTTTTCAAGGTCAATTAATTTACCAATCTCGTACTACCGATCTGTGAACTGAGACTGACAAGTTGTCTCTGATGCACGCGAAGGGGAAAAAAAGAAAAACAGGTGACTCAGCATCTATCTGGAGTATTATGGTTTTAATCAGAGCTCTGATGGGCAAAGAGTTCTTAGCAACCAAATTTCCAACACAAGAAGGTTCATTGGCTTAATTATTAAAATATTGTTTTAATTATTATTCTAAACTGAAAAGCATGAGAAACGTTTGTTCTTAAAATGTGCAATGCTCAAAGATGGACAAATGAAACTCCTAGTGGTTTAGGCTAACAAATTCGCTGGGTTAAATAAGAAAAAGAAAAGTTAGTTAGTTAAAGTTATAAAGTAAGAGACAGAATTTGAGTTAAGTAAACTACAAACACATGGAGGTTATTACAAGTCCAGTGAACCCAAACACCAAAGATGCAGGAGAAAGAGAGGAGGGGGATTGGTCAGCACCTTACCAAGAAACATGTAAACACGCATGAAACTTGCTAGGACATACTTTCCTCTCCCAATTTCCACACACAAAGCTCCAGCTCTAGCCGTTGTTTTCTGGCAGTCAGCACATTCTTCACTGTGGTGCTTCTCTGGATGGAGCACATGTGTGGTATGGCGCAGAGCACCCTTATACTGTACTAAAAAGTGTGACCCAGCTATTGTCTTGTTGTCCGCAGCTGTAATGCGGACAAGATGAGATGCACTCAATAGTCCATTCCATATGTAATCTTTGTCATTATCCTAAAAATATGTTTTTCTTAAAGACACAGATTACTTTGAACACCTCTGTCATCTATGCTGCCTTACTCCATCTTTCTGTTACCATACGTTTACTGAAGTTGGCACAGATTGTGCCCTACTTCAAGATCTGAGCTTTCTTTAATACAAAAAAGTAATTCATGCTCTAATAGACAAGGATAATTTATGTAATTTGCATGCCTGCTATGCAGTAGTCACAACTATTCACAATGCTGGTTAGTATTTCTATCTCAAATGGGACTCATGACAGCGTGAACCCCATAAAAAGCCTTAACCGATGCCATCAATGTCAGATGTTACAATATTCAGATCAGCCTCTGTCTGATGCCATTTTAAAAAACACCAATAAGCAATGACTACGCTTATATACAAAATAACCAAATTATTAACCATCTAAATAAGACGATATTTCAGTTAAGGTTTAACAAATGACTTTAATGACTAAGAATATTTCTTTAATGTTCTGGATATGCAAATAAATTCAATTTTATTTATATAGCATCTATTAGAAAACAAGTTGTCTCTAGCATCTTTCCAGAGACCCAGGACATGACCCCCGAGGAATTATTACATAAACAACGGCAGGTAAAAACTCCCCTAGTGGGAGAAAAACCTTAAGCCAAACAGCAGCAAGAAAAACTCCCCTTTAAGAGGGAAGAAACCTGGATCAGGACCTGGATCATAAGGGGGGACCCTCCTGCCGAAGGCAAG
This sequence comes from Xenentodon cancila, assembly GCA_014839995.1. NCBI lineage: Eukaryota > Metazoa > Chordata > Actinopteri > Beloniformes > Belonidae > Xenentodon > Xenentodon cancila. The sequence goes on along the minus strand of CM026218.1, from coordinate 5,770,307 downwards.
CTGAAATAGACCATGGCTTGAGTATTAAGACATCCTTTACACCTCTACACCTTAGGCAAAACTAGAAACGGAAACCAGTGGACATTCTAACGTCTTCTAAACTAAGGTATAAATGTACTCTTTTGTTTTAGCTGTACTTTGTTTAGCTGTAGTATGCATTTCTCAGCAAGGATGGAAGCAAGAAGTCACAGCACTAATAAAGAATGGCAAATAAATTGGCCTGCTTTCAGCCTTAGCAGCCATTACTGGTGACCAGCAATTCAGTCATCAAATGATGATGCACTACTGCGAGAACAAGGAAGACAACATTACAGCTAAATATGTATGCCAAAAAGTCTTTGACATGCCAGTTCTTCATCACAAAAGGTTACCAAAGGTTCAAAAAGATTGTTATGGATCATCAAAAATGCCATAAAAGAAAGCCAGCACAAGAAAGCACATTTCTGTCATTACTATGAAGTACAACACACCTGCTTTAACACAAAGATTCCTTCCTCAACAGCTCAGAAACAAAACTTTTCTAAACCCAAACTCTCTCCATATACATTAAAAGGTTGACAAGTTAAAAGAAAAGTTTATTTAAAAACAAACTGTTTCAATTTTAAAAAGGGACAGTTTCTAAAATGTAAAGAAAGACCCTCCCTATGGTCTTTCAATTTATAAACTCCAATATCAAAACACATTTGTGGGCAGGACGGGTCTTCTTAAAGAGTGTTTTGATAGTAACAATACATTCCATTATAAAAACAGAAGTATTTTCAAAAATGTTACAAAACATGAACAAATTTAAATTCAGCTTGGGAAATTGCTAATTTGTACACACACACACACACACACACACACACACACACACACACACACACACACACACACACACACACACACACACACACACACACACACACACCACTCTTTGTGGAGGCAGTGCCATTGTGTGGGGTGGCATCTGCCTCACTGAAAAAACATTATTGTATGCAATCTTAATGCACAGATATCAAAATAAGGTTCTACAACCAGTGGCAATCCCATATCTCCACAGTCTGTGACAGAACTCTATCCTCAAATGATAACCATCACCCCAACAGAATGGGGTTTATCAGAGACCACCTCCCCAACTTGGAAGTGGAGATGTAATGGCATGCCAGCAGTGCTGACTTCAAGCCCACTGAGCACTTATGGGATCAGCTTGGATGTGCCGTTTGTGAGTGACCAGCACAACCACAATGGCTGACTTGTGACAAATCCTGGTTGAAGAATGGGATACCATATCTCAACAGTGTGTGACCAGGATGGTGACCAGCAAGAGGAGGTGCCACGCTGTTTTGCTGTGTATTGTTTTTCCACACCATACTGAGGTTTGATCCTGTTTGTTAAATGGATAAATTGCCTATGTGTGTTGTTTTGTCAAACTTCATTCATCCTATCCATCAAACAGTCAAAGTTGCATGAAATTGGCAAAGATTTGTCAAAATCCCCACATACTCATCTCTGCTGCTAATCCCACAAATGCAGCACCATTTAAAACGGGAAATAAACAGGCTTCCCAATGGTAAAATATTTATTGCCAGGTAAGATTGTTACAACAAAGAAAAATGTTACCAAAAACAAACTTACTTTTTGTGCCGTGTTTGCATATGCATATATATATATATATATATATATATATATATATATATATATATATATATATATATATATATATATATATATATATATATATATATATATATATATATATATATATATATATATATATATATATATATATGAATAAGTGTATAAAATATACATTTCTGCACCACTTATATCCAACAGTAATGCAGAAAAACATAAGCAAAGCTCACAGACATACATTAAACATACAAAAAAAAATCTGTACAGTTATATCTGTCTCAGACTTGCTGCCCATTTATGGATTGAACAGTATTTATGCTCCTTTAATCACATATATTCAGATGCTTGTTTCGATTTCATGGCACACCTTTTTGCTTAAATATGACTGTAAAACAAAATTGTCATGGACAGCAATTGCATCATAATGGTTCATTATGCTAAAGTAATCACAATCCTCTATTCTATGTGGCTGTGCTACTTTCAAAATTCTGAAACACACCACACAACCTCCTCCACCACTGCCAGTTTTATATTCACATACTTGTCACGTGCCATGTTACTGTACTAGTTCATTCTGATACCGAAGAGACTGGCTGATTAATCAGCGACTTCATTTACCTGTTTAGCTGCTGAAGATCAAGTGTCTGTTTTATTATGATCATGGCAATACACCTATACGAAGTCTACCTCTTCCCCATAAGAAGGGGTCAGATTATTGCATCAAAAGTTGTTTGTTTCCAATTATCTTTTTTTAAACGGGTACGTTTAAAAAAAAAAAGAGGAAACAAAAACAAGTGTTAAAAAAAACAGGTCTCTAAAATCTAGCCTAGTGGATAGACCCCACTGAGCATGCACACTGCGCAAGATTATATACTGATCTGTTTGTGTGCGCATCAAAAGAATACAAGTTCAATTCAGTCTGACATGCAAAACATAAGAGCAAGGGTCTGAATCCATGTACTGCATGTTGTTCAACACTAATACATTTCTTAATTTTTTTAAATTTTCTTAAAGATTATATCCAAGTGGGTGGCAAACTTAATTTTGACATCTGTTAAACAGTTGTTTTAAACTCATCTTCCCATAATCAGAGACACTGCAGTGCATACAGTAACTTCTCCCCTCTTCATCTTGAAGCACACACACAAACAAGGACTGATATGGAAGGTAATATTTTGCTATGGATGGGAATCAAGACGGTACTTTTTTTTTTTTTTTTAGAAAATTTCTAAATTTGAAGTCTATAAAATGTAAAGTGGACTCAAATCTATAAAGCTAACTAGAGCGTATGGGAAGACGCAGGTTACTATTAACACCAAGCAAAAGATCCTAATAACTACAGATAAAATACAGTGCACTTCTGTTAACAGATTTTTGCTCTTTAATGCTCAGTCATTTAAAATCATGTATTCCATGTACAAAGATCATTTGATAGAGGAATGTGGTCAATAATAGAGAAATAAAGCAAACAAAGACCTGCAGACGCACTACTTTCCCACGTGAAACTAAAAACCATGCCACCATATATGCTTTGTACCAAGAACAAGGGAACTCAAAGCACCAAATATCACCCTAATATCTTTGTTCTCCAGAGGCAATGATTTTCAAACAGTAAATGAAATGAAAAACCTGACATTCAAGATTTAGTGACTGAACTGATCTAATCTTTCAGGTTTATTTTAATATGCCACTATGTCTTACTGAAGAGTTCCCTTGAACAGCTTGTTTAACAGGAAGAAACTGCTCGGGAGCAGGAACCGAATGAGCCAGGCTGACAAGACAGGGTGTGGGGCAGGAAAAACTACAGAGGGCAAATTCAGTCAGAGAGCTGCAACAGTCATTACATAAAAGAGGGGCGTTATGTAACTCCTGTGGGCTCTTGTGGGGGAACTTTGGTCGAGCTAAACACATCCAGATGTGTCAAGTAGGACATAAACCTATACAAGCACTCATTGCACATATGTACATGCACCACAGCAATAAAAAGAAGGAAAAAAGATAGCTACGCCACTCAGGCTGTTATGCTGAGCCATGAGCATGAACGGCACACAGTAGTCTCAGCTTCAATTACACTAATTCACGTGCAGCAGGCAAACAGGCATTTTAACTGGCCGACTGTGCGAAGATCAGAGGAGCAAAATGTTCTCTGGATTAACTGCTCATAGTTTTAACATGTTACAAATAAAAGCCTACAAACCTGGGGGCATTTTGGTGCTGGTCAGATAAGAAATTCAGACATTTGTATTGTTCCTTCTGTGAGCCATTATGTAAGATCTGAGATTTCCTGATGAACATTATTGTTCAAAAGAGAGCATGTGCCCACTCATTTCTGAACACAGAACACTTTCATCCATGTAATGTGCTTAATCTAATACATCCAAGTAATTTTGCAGTTTGTGTATAAAACAAAACCACCCCCCCCCCCCAAAAAAATATATATAAAAAAAAAAAAAAAAAAAAAAGGGGGGGGGGGGGGGCACATTCACATAATTTTCTGTTGCATGCCGTATCTACACCCTGGTTGAAGCCTTTATGGATGCAACATTCTCTAAAAAGACTGGCATGAGTGAAAAGGCCCTGTAGCATAAGCTCAGCAACAGATGATGGCTGGCCCCCAATCCTAAGATACGGGAAACCTCGACTTCAATACAAACAGGGGTAACAATATGAGATGTAAGCAATGCATTCAAGCAAGCAAATAGAAAGAGATAACCTATCTATATCTGTAGCTCTATGTGCAAACTAAATGATAATACATAGTAAATAATGTTACTGTGTTTGAAAAACATTACATTGCCTGTTGTGTTGACTTCTGTAGCCCAGTAAGTCAGTAACAGTAAAAAGAAAACACTGGCTGTAAAAATGAAGTATGGTTCAACACACACCTGACTTTGTCAGAGACTAGCACGTTATGTTTACAATGCATGGAGGTGACACAAGGCTGGGAGTTCAGAACCAGTTTCTAACTTGTTAGATAATGACTATGCAATATCCAACTCCTTACATCAGCATTAGTTTTAAATATTCATGGTAGCGTTCACTTAAGACCATAAAGAATAATTAGGCTTAGCAATGCTGCCACTACACCAATATTTGCCAATCACTATGGGCTAGATGTATCTGAGGCAATACAAAAACTTTGTCTTCAAAAACACCCAAGTCATTCGATTGCATTTTATTTATATAGGGTCTATTATAAAACAAGTTCTCTCTAGGATTTTTCCAGAGACCCAGAATATGACTCTCGAGCAATTATTACATGTAAAATACAGGTAAAACCCCCTAGTGGGAGAAAAACCTTAAGCCAAACAGTGGCAAGAAAAACTCCCCTTTTAAAAGGGGAAAAACCTTGAGCAGGACCTGGATCATAAGGGGGGACCCTCCTGCCGAAGGCCAGCCGGGTAGAAGAGGAAGTAGAGAGAGAGAGGAGAGACACAGACACATCGTCAAAGGTACAAAAAAGACAAGATACATTAGTATAACTATCCATCAGCAGCAGAACTAAGACTTGTATGTACCGTATATATGGGTGATATATGACTAGATGAGATGAGGACTGCAGGTCAAGTCATCTCAAATAAGTAGCTTTGCTCAAACTGCATAATTGTTTTCAAATACCAGTGACGAACAACTTTTCCATGTGCTTAATATAATAATAGAGTTAATGTTTAAACTACTCTTCTGGTTTTAATTAAATATAAGAAATATAAGAAAATTCACAATAGTATGCTTTTTAGCATTTGTGTTACTAAGGTGGGGGTCATCATAATTGTTTTTCTTTCCCTGGCGAGCAGTTGTCCCATGCCATTTTATAGCATGTAATTGGTGGGTGGGCGTTCAACAATAAATAAAAGTTATAGACTGTATAAAACATTGGACGAAGCATACGGACACATGACCCATTGATTCCTTAAGACCGGTTTTGATGCCCATTTTTCATATTACTTAACAAGCCCACGAAAACATGCCCACACCATGTCAGTAAGTTAGCTTTGCTCCTAGTTCCTTTAACCAAACCCTGCCGAAATACCTGCAGAGGTGCAGCGAGACATTTCCAGCAAGATAGCATTTAACATGAAAACTCTATGGCCAAATCAAAAAAGATTGCTGTGTTTAGCAGAGGTTGGTTTAACACAAACGTGTTGTTGCTTTGCGAAGCATGATGATTACGGATGAATAAATGACAACGGCCTAGCAACTGGCTAAGCCAACTGCTAGTCAATCATATTAGAAAGGTATTGCTTGATATAAACTCTCCTGGTGTGGTATAAAAAAAAAAAAAATAAAATAAAAAAAAAATATCTGCCCCCTCAGATTTGTCATGGGTGTTAAATCAAACCGTTTAGAACCAAAATGTTTTTTTTAAAAACCATACTATAAATATGTTTATTTCAGATCTAAAGTCAGACATTTTAACGTGGGAGCCAATTGAGATCGCCTCACTTTTGCAGCCAGCCTCTATTGGTCAGTCGAGGAACTGTAACAAACCACACGAGTGTCAACGCAGAAGTAAGATGGTTGGCACTTAGTTGTCATACATCACAGATCATGCCTTCTTCATTGTGTAGAAGCCAAGTAGATATCTTTAACCGATGACGGTCAAAGCAGCTTGTCTGTGTGCATTTTGCTTTAATATCTGGACAGATTAAAAAAAAAGTCAATCATGCTGCCTAACCTTTGGTTTTTAATCCACCAATACTTCTTAGCCTCTTCTCTCTTACTGTGGTGCCACGCAACAACCACTGACCCAACAAATACTGCTTACAGTAGTAATGTGCAGTAATTTTTCCTGTATGCAAATGGCCAACAGCATAAGTAGAGATGAAAAAGACCAAAAGAAGAAAGAAAAATAATAACATGAAAGGGATAGATGTTTCTTGCATTTTGTTTAGTATTTTACCATACACTGTAGTCATAGCAATTAAAATTAAAAGAATCAATTCAAAGAGGATTTTTAGAGGGCTGAGCGGGTTGAGTTGGTTGTACAAGACTTATGTTCACGTGAGACCACTTAACGTAATTTCAGGCAAGTGGAATACCCAATCAGTGGAGACTCGTGAATTGTGTATTCTTCTCAGGCTGTGAGTGGCTCTGCCTGATTGGAGGACTGCGGTACAGCCCCACTTCCTTGTGGCAGTGGCTGAAAGCTGCAATATCAGTTTCAAACTTCAAATACACAACATTCATACTTGTTTAGAATTACCACTTTCCATGCATGGAGAAAATAAAAAAAAAAACTATTTTGTTTTTTTACAGCTGAGGTGGCTGCTTCGCATTTCTCTATTGAGCAAAAACTCTGCCATAAAAGCCCTAAACTTTTAAAGGGGTGTCAAGAATTGCCATGGTGAATTGTGAGTTTTATACATTAAAGTGGCAGTGTTGCTTCCTCCAAAGGTTTTCAGAATTTTCAGCCTTCAATGTGAGTGTCATCCACTAAAACTGCAGTGACAGAGCTAGAGTTAGGCGATAAAAATTGCACACTGGGTGGCGATGTTTCAAAGCTCACTTATGCAGAAAACAGGAAGGGAACTGGCTGTTTACAGAATGACAAAGGGATGATAGAAAAATCCACCATTGGGGTACTGCCATGGTCCTGCTAAGTGAGCTCCCAGTCACTGCAGAAGCTCAACAGTTCCCAGGATTTCATCTATAGCCACTAATAATTAGAGAGTGCTCAACAGCTGAAAATGTGTTTACTTTAACTGAGATTTCTTGATGCACTGAAGATCCAGTGACTAAGTTTGCAAGAACCCATTGCTGCCTCACAAATTTGAACTGATTGGCTTGGGGTGGGGTGTCATGTGCACTGCAATGCGTTTGCTGAGATAGAAGATGAACAGATTGGACCAATGCAGATGAGAAAAAGACAAGCTTCCGTGAATTTTGAATGGCTGGTTAAAATTATTAGAGGCGAGTTAACTTTTTCCAAAAAAGGAGAACTTGTCTGTTAGGAAGGCATCACAATATATTTAAAGTAGTTATCCAAGTCCAACTGTTCATTTGAATATACTTTCTATAATACTTTTATATGTTCCAAGAAAGTGTAGAACCGCCTTTCAAATCAGCAAACGAACATGAGAAACATAATTCCAATTAACATTAAGAAGCACATGTTGTAGGGTTGCAACTTGTAGCCATGCAGCATAAAGATTCAACATTACAAACCCGGACCGTCATTACACTCTTCAACTTAAATTTTCAATTGTTACAATCAACTGCTATCAATTCCTAAAGCTTGACTGACTTTTTGTACTACATCAAGTAAAATTACTTAAAGAAATAAATGTATGCATAATTAGGGCCATGAACTTGATTGGCAGCTGGCACTTCCAATGCCTAGCTGTCACACTTCCTTGTCAGCCATCACTTGTTATGATGTTACTCAGCGCTTAGCCCTATACTGACTTTTGAGCATCATCCATGAGCTGTGAAAAATTACTGAACAACGATCATTGCTCATATTTTATAGAGAATACATTTTTGTTTTGCTGTTAAGTTTACTTATAAAACCACATTGACTGGCTGTGGGTTGGCTGGAAAAGTCTGAGCATAAAGCTTAGCTACACTGTCACTGCTACTGGAGCTGAATTTTCTGTAACACTGTAAACAAGTGTTTCCCAACTCTGGTCCATATGTATCCCTGCCCAGCATGTTCTAGATGTTTCCCTACTTCAACACAACCTTGGTTGACATAGCTGTATCATTAACAGACTTGTAGAAACCTTTATGAGAAGTCTAATGATGACCTTTAATTAGAATTAGCTGTGATGACACAGGGAAACATCTAAAATGTGCAGGGCAGGGGCATACGAGGACCAGAGTTGGGAAACACCACCTTAAACAACAGTTCATTACATTTATCTCCATGTTATATTTTGTTTTAGGTAATTACTGATTAGTTTACAAAGAAATATTGAAAAGAAGCCTGAGAGCTTTAGTCTCTTCCATATGTTGAACTACACAGCTCATTAATTCAACAAAATGATCATGGGATATCAGTTATCAACCAATATGCAAACCAAAGGGAATTGTTTCATAGCTGTAAAAGTCAGATCAGTGCATCCCTAAGTTAGGCCCTGGGCAAAAAGCTAATTTTGACCCTTAAGGAAGGCTTAGAATCAAAACCACCAGGCTTTTACTTTGGACAAATACCACATTTCCTGCTGATCCACTGCCATCCTCCATGTATTATTTACATAATTATGATTCAGTCAGTATCAAACTCTCCTATTCACAATATTGTCAATTATTATTTTAAATAACAATACACCCCCCCCCCCGCTTTAGGTTTAGCATAGAACATAAACGCATCTTATTAGGATATAAACATATTTAGGTCAAAGGTTTAAAGTCAACACATAGAAGGATAATAAAGAAATCACTGTTCTCAGCTACTTTGTTAATGATCTACCCAATCCTACACAGGTCAGCAAGTCCATTAACACTGCCAAACCACCTGCTGTACCCCCCCCCCCCTCTAATGGCACAGAAATGTGTACTCTTGCTGTGAACTTCCCAGAGAGTACATTTCCTTTCCCTTGCCGAGGTAAACTTTATATTACAACAGGAAGCACATTTAACAAATTAAAAGAGAGAAAAAAGAAAGAAAGAAAAAAGGAAAAAGGAGAGAGAGAGATTCCACACCTTCTGCAAAATATCACCAACCCCCAATTTTATGTTCCCTGTAGGTTTCACTTTTACTCAAAACAGTTACAAACTCTATGCCGTAAACTCAGTCTCTGCAGATAAACAGAACGTTCAATTTCAGCCTTGGCCCTCTGAGGGGGGAGGTACTATGACGATAGTTTCTTTTCACTTTCAAGTCCATTTATGCCTCTGCATTCTCCACAAGACACCACTTACATGACTACATATTATTCTGGGTGAACTGTATTTCTACCTCTCACTGAAGTCTGACCCAAACTTCAGTGAGGGGTAACCCAATGATAGCTGTGAGAGGATCATGTGGATGAGACAGAAATACAGCGAGTTTCACTGGGAAATTGAACTGCTCCAAGAACCATAAAAAAAAAAAAAAACATATGTAACATGAGCTGAGCATGGTGCAAGTTAGTTACAACATCATAATTCTCTTTAAATAAATCCTACTGTAGAGATATGTGAGGAAAACTAAAAAAAAAAAAAATTCAAAAAAGAACGTGTGTTTTTACAATGTTTTATCCAATACTATGCTGGTGTACAACCAGTGAGTTAAGACACTGCACTTACATTTTGACATGCCGCTGCTCAATGTCCACCCTTGACAGCTCATCCTCTTCCAGGTCTGTGTCGCCACCAGAGCTACTTTCTGTAACATCTGAGTCAAAGGCGCTTTCTGCTGAATGAAGATTTGCTGATCCACTCAAATACAGCCTCTCCAATTCCAAGGGCATGGAGCCACTTTTCAGGAACCGACTTAGGCTATCTCTGTTGTTTGAGGAAGAGTGGCGACCAATCCTCCACGAAGCTGAAGGGGTGGCAGCCTCTGATTTTCGGTTACCAGCTACTAGCCTGCTAAGAGCCGAGTCCAAGAATCCACCTAATTGCTGCTGAATGTGCCGCTCTACCTGCTTTGCTTGTACCACCTGAAGACGTTTGCGCAGGCGCCGAAGCCTATTTTCAATCTCAGCTTGGCGGTTGCTATTAAGAAGTGTGCGTTCTCGAACATGAGCATCAAGGTTGTCAGAGGAAGAACTAGAGGGTAGAGTCTGTGGTGCAGTGGTACACAGTGGGGTCCCCCCCTGCTGACTACCACTTGGTCTCTCCCTATCAGAACCTTGTGGCTCCCTAGAAGGTATGTGTGAATCAGCCTCATGTTCAGTAGAATCCGAATTATCATGGGTAAGGGGAGAAAGTGCAGCAGAGTGAAGCACTGGTGGTTCAAGGGTTTTTCCATCTGTATTTTGAGAAACTCCAGAGGAATTCTTCTGTTTAAGGGTTCCTTTCACCAGGCTTTGCCCTGATATGGTTTCTGTTAAGGTCTCAGAGTCCAGTGGCAGGTTCTGGGACTGAGAATCTGTCGTGGCCGAAGGTTTATCACCATTTACCGCAACCACACAGCCAGAGCCAGACATAGTGGTCAGCTTCTTAGCCAGACCATTGACAGGTGCCATGGGCTGGCCACCTCCGTTAGTGCTGCCACTCATGAGGCTTTTAAGCTGGCCACCAGAGAGTTCTATGGCCTGCCTCTTCCTCAGGAGGAAGTCTCCTCCACCGTTGAGCAGGGAACTGGGAAGTATTCCGTGGCCTTTCAACACAGATGGTTTGATAAGGACTCCTTGCAACTTGATTGACTCCTTAGTTGGAGGAACAGATGTCACATCAGAACATAAATAGGAAGCCACCAATGGCTGAAGTTTGCCCAGGGCCGAGGCCTGGGATGAAGGGTTGGGTTGGGGCTGCTGTTGCTGCTGTTCCTGGTTGCCACCGCAAAAGTCAAGAGGGCACTCTTCAGAGGTGACCTTGCACTTAGCAGGCCCACTGCTATGGATGAGGATGTTGCTGGCGTTTCCGTTGTTCTCTGCACTGGCTCGAGAGAGGCTTGAAGATGGGGCAGCCAGTTTGAAGCGAATGTGGTGAGCTTCAGCTGGGGCGTCGGTGAGAGCGGGCGCCATCGCAGCCATGCAGTGCAGAGGGACGGGCACCGCGGCCTGCTCCACTCCTCCCGCTTACTGCCCCACCTGAGGACAGCCTAAAGATATATATTAAAAAAAATGTTAAGAGGATTAACTCAAGCATGTGCATAAATGTACATAAAATAATTTCCCCATGAGTTGGGCAGATATTCTTGATGTCCAAAACAATATTTGATCAATGCAGTAGTTAGGATTATTATGATTATTAAGACAAATTTCCTTCTTGCCTTTATAGATTTATTCCTGTCATTAATCCAGATGTAACATCCACAACCTTGCAGAGAGATGTGTATCACTATTCAGTAACTAAAACATAACACATAAATAAATACCCTATGTAGTGTTGACACAACGCTGAACTACACAGCTCAAATAGTAACATTCAAACTGATAAAGATTTTTAAACAAAAATATGAAAAGTCAGTAACACCCATTCAAATACATATTAAAATAAAATCTAATAAAGTGGAAAACCTTTTTTTGTGAACACTGAGAACTAAAACAAAAAAGTACATAGCATTATAATTATTATTAATAAAACATACTTGTTCACAACTCTGTCTCAAACCAATACAGTGGCAAGGTGTACCCATATACAACGTAAAACATACTAGCACAACAGGTCCTGTAACACTATGTAGTGGAAAATTACAAATACCCACCCAACCAGAAACTAGTAATTCTTCAATATTAGGCAGCAGAATACTCGGTGTAAATGCATTAACACCAGAGTTCAATACTTCAAATCCAACATACTGACCCACCTACACACCTAAACTTGGCTGAATGTATATGACAAATGCAGTTAAAGAAATTAAATGAACAGGAGATCAAGACAGGTTGTTGTCATATCAGCTGCTCCTAAAAAGTACCTAACAAAAGAAAATCAGGCATAAAAAAATAAGCTGTTTAAAGCTTATAAAAGCAATGGCTAATTTGATCAAATGTTCTCTTCAACATTTCTGTCCAGCCAGCTTCATCTAGAATGAAGAAAAAAAACAAAACTGTATAGTCACCAATATTTTTTCTAATGAGAGCAACTTCTACCAAACACAGAAACTATATGCACTGACCTTGGGGAGTGGGATGCTCAAGATACAGTTGGAATACCAGGAGTTATGTGAACTAAATACAAGGCCATTCATTAAATCCCACTACACCCATGTCTGTGTAAACAATCTTTTGTAGTGTGTTTACAATGAGCCCCTTAAAAGAGAAAGAAAAAAAATATGTTCAGGTCATTTCTGATGAAAGACAAGACAGCCACTGCAAATTATCCAAACCCCACTGCCCTACATGTGCCCTGGTAAGTCAGTATGCAGCAGGGTTTCTCACAGGCAGTGTAAGTAGGTGGATTTAGGCCCCAGTATTAGCTCAAACCACATGATGTCATCCCGAAAGGGTTCTCCAGTATTTTTTTTAGCTAGACTTATAAAACCTCCCCAATTTCTCAGATGTTAAGGATGGAAAATTATTCTCACATTACAAGAAAATACCCATAGCAGCAGAGTTGTTTTAATGCTTAACACATCTTCCCTGCTGACCTACTGTGTATTTGTGTGAAACTTTCAAAAAGCCTCCCTTCAAACAGAAAGATAAGAGCTGCATCTCCGCGCATCGTCTGCAGGGTCAGATGAATGGTGGCTCAGTATTTCACCGCAGTTACTCAGCGCGCACTACGCCATGTTGGTATTTCCGAAGCAGATTATGCAATGCAATTCATCTATCTAAATAATACACAACCCTGCCCGACCACAACGAACGGGTTCATGGGCACACATGGGTAGATTAATACATCGGCGTGAGCAAATGCGTAACGACAAAACCCAACGCTTTCCCATAAACTATTTGGCTTGAGATGCGGCAAAAAATGTCCACATCCAACGTTAGCCAACCATAACGTAATCATCAAAATGTCTTCCATGTGTTTACTAGAGCATTTGCACGTTTAAAGCCAGGACGATGCCTCAGTGTCGTACATAAACAAATCTAAACGTTAATTCATCACACAATTTCTAATGAGCTTCGGCGGAAAATAAACGATCAGCTTTCCACACTGCGATGCACCATTGTATTACGATCGCACTCACCAACAAACTCCCCATAACCAAAAAACAATATTTCTATTAAATCCTGTCCTACTGCGCAAAAATTAACGTGCTTCGTTTCTGGCTAACATTAGCCCAAGAAAGCTGCTGATGCAAGAAACAACCTGCTGGCAAGCTGGCGTGCGCCTCTCAAGCCAGCTGCAGTGAGACGACACATACCCAGCCACATTATTATTATTATCAAGCTTAATATCGTAGCCGTTTCTTTTTTTTGTTGTTGTTAGACGCGAGCCTCTGGTTCTTAGGCAAACCTCGTTAGGCAAGAAAACATTTTTACCAGTGCCTGCATACATTACGTTCACCCAATGATAGTTTCAAGTCAATTACGCCCCAAACTAATGTCTAATACGTCAAAAGCTGCACAAAACTCGCACTGACATTAGAATTAGGTCCAAGTTCCGTGGCATCATTAATGTTGCCATTTGGCCATCATAACGAGACACGCTCGTTGTGAATAACAACTATTTTACGACCTATTGCAGAGTGGAGACATGGGGTGCATTGTAATTAGACTAAGAAAATAAACACAGACAGCTTGTTTTAAATATGTGATGGCCGTCCACTGGCTTACTTGACTGCATTAGCTGACGGAAGATCAGACAGCGCGTGTGGTTTCAGCAGATATGAGAAAAGCTGAGAAGTTGGGAGTAGACCCAAGCAGTCTGGCTAGCTCGCTAACAAAGAAAAAGGAGGAACCTACCACGTGACGAGGTTGCACTATCCGAGGGATTTTCGGCAACAGTCCCCTGCAGTTTTGGTGGAAAAAAACAAGCGCACCAACACAAAACGAGGTTTCGCTGGATCACTTGGCCATTAATTAATCCAAAAATGCAACCAGAATGGGGAAAAAGTCCGGCTGCCGGAGCCGCTCGGCTTCGTTCCGGAATCAGCAATGGGCGAATCAACGATCTACACCTTGCTCGCCAGCTAGCTCGCCTCGCCGCCACAGCGAATATAAGACAAGGCCGTGAAACAATCCTTCCTATTACAAATTACTTCAACTGTAGGCGATGTCACGGCAATCCGTCTGCGAAAATCCCGGTTCCCAGAAGGAGAAAGGTAACATAGATGGCAGTTTGCCCCGAGCCTTTTTCTCTGGTTTTAGGGAGAGACGCTTAGAAAATGGCGGCTAGCTCCTCTCCCTCGGATTTGAGTCTGACAAACATAGACGTGCTGTGTGTGTGCGCGCGCGCGCGGCTGTTGCTCGGTGGTAGGCGGGAGACATTTCTCATACTCACCACTAGAGTAAAGGGCAGATAAGAAACGACAGAAAAGCTCAAAAGACACCACAGGAGGGCATTGTCTTCTGAAAGATAGCGCAATGTCACTTTTGCAGTTGTTGTTCAGCGACTGCTGTAACTGCTGCTGGTTAAACTGGAAACGCGGCTACTTCCGCCTCTCCCCACTCAGCTTGTCCCTATCACACATGTTTAAGGTCAATTACTCTTTTATACGTCACTTATCCTTACAGAAAATAGTCACATATAAGAACATAATTAAAATCTAACATGTTTAAAATATATAAGCAGCATGTAAATACCAAGGGCTTGATTTAATAATATAAATGTATGAACAAGGGCTTTCAGTCATCTATTATGCTTCCTGATTTGAGTCTGCAGGAGAGGGAACCTCCCCTTTGAGAAAACTACTGGTAAACTGAGACCAGACGGCTGTCTCTTGTGTCACTTTGAACGGGAATTTGACTGCCCACTACAACAGCACCCACTAAGAATGTGAGCCCACTGGCCACAAGAAGGAGCTCTTCTCCACATGACTTTTACAAGCAGTCAAAGACTAAATGTAACAAAACACCACATGGTGTCTAGGAAACATGGCAAGAACACTGAACAAGATCTATCACATGAAGTCTACTGCACTGACACTGAACACTGAACCTAAAGACAGAGTGAACATTATTAGTAGATTTAAAAAATATATTTAAAATCTCTGGAGACATGTCAGTGATTTGAGGCTGTATAGGATGACATGCAGCCCATTGAAATTTCAATTTAATATCATAATCATTCCTGACACTTCTATATTGTGTGACTTAAAACTACGAATTCTGCATTTTTATTTACACAGTAAGGGAGTGGTTTTTAAACATGACAGGACACATAACATTATGACTAACCACTTGATTTTGAGAATATCCTCGTTGTGCTCCCAAAGGAGCTCTGACCATTTAGGGTCTGGACAAAGACTGAGATGTTCATTTGCAAACCAAATGGACAAGTCAGACTCTTTGTGGTTTTCTTTGGTCACTTCATAAAAAACTGTGGGGGCCAACTTCTGACCTGCTGGGGAAGCCAGCGACTGCAGGGGATCGGAGCTGCCATGTTGGGGGTGTGATCGCTCTGCAAAAAACTTTCAGGTAGGTGGCAAGTGTCAAAACAACATTCATGTTTGTGCCAGGAAGCATAATTTTCCCTCCCCCACAACATGGGCGGTATTTATTTACACTAGAGTGTTCATCATTTTGTGTGTTATGTTTTTTGAGAAACTGAACAATGTAATTTCCTCCTTTGTTTTCACTGTGCTGGTACATGTTATAAATAAAGTTGCTTTGAGAATAACATTAGTTGTGCCAAGGTAAAATGTAAATTATTTGCAGTTTTAATATTTAAAAGGGTTTATAAAATTACAAATAAGTAGTAATGAAGCAAAACATTGGATGAAACTGTGTTTAGTAGCATAAATAAAATATATTTTTGATGTTATTTAAAAGTACAATTTCTGAACACCTAGTAACAAAGAAACAACTCTCCTACCATTACCAATTTCTACATTTTCAGGCATATTTATTCTTTCTCAAACCACAGCTATAAACCATTTCAAGTTTATCTTCTGTCAATTAAACTGGCCTCTTTTCCTGTCTACCAAAAGACTTTCTCTGGAACACTTGATCCTCAACAGGTATTTACAATTTTCAATTGTGTGCTCTCCCATGTCACTATCAATTAAGCCTTGCAACCACCACTGACAAGTGTGTTTGTGTATATATCAGAGAGATAAACTGCTTCTCCGCCTGCTGTGAAAACCAAGCCAAAATGATGGCTGCATAGATGTGTTGAGAAAAAACCCTCAGGTGTCAGACTCAAAAAGCTGACGATTCTGTTACTTATCCAGTCAACTGCAAACATCCAACGACTGTATGATCTCAGAAAAACCTCCCTCCATCCTTATCTGTGTCCTGCTCCAGGTCCAGCTCGTTCACATCAATCCAAGTTTGTTCCAACCGATTCCCATATTTGAAATAGTTCCTCATGAATGTCCAGCAAATAACCTGAACCAAAGCTCCTATTGTAGTTTCATCCTTAGCAAGAGAACAGCTACCCCATCCAAGTTGAGTTTTGGAGTATGAGAAAGGCAACTTGTCTTGGTCACTTGTATCCATATTATCCTTCTTTGTTGGTGATGCCTGGTCAAGAGTATTAGCTTCACACTCAGTGAAAGACACACCAGAAAGTAAGCTAAATATTTATATTTTATGAATACCTTTAACTCCATGGCTGATATACTCCACTCAGTAATCCCAGGGGGTTATAAATCCATTTATCACATGAAACCTAAAAACAACAGAGAATGAACAAACAAATATTAGTCAAATGCAGGAATGTTACAAGATTATTTGCCATAATTGTAGCAAATGCCAACAGTCTTTCACAGTGAAATCAAGTGGAGTTACAAGTGCATCTGCTGTCAGGGTCACATAAACTCTAAAACAAGTAACCAAATCCAGGCATCCAGGTAAGAAAAGAGATCAGATGTTAGGCTCTGCTGACAGTTGCAGTTAAATTCCCAAACTCTGCAGCATAAAGTAGTGCAATGTGTCTTTTGCCATAAGCTAAACTATTATTGTCAAACAGTAGCACTCATGGTAAATAAACAACCATGTATGCCATTCATATCAAATAAAGGTAATGAGTTTTCTACCATGTAAAAAAGCTTATTTGCTAATTTTGGATTTGTTGGTCAAATTATTAGGACACATTTGTTAGTAAAGTTATTATTTACTATTTTACTTAAAAGTTCATGTAGACTTCCAGGAATGTGTTGTTTTCACAGAATGTTGTGACTAAGGCTTTATTTTGATATTATTATTAATAATAAAAACTGTTATGACTGACATCTTCTGTGGACCCAATGACCTATGTTCCTTTTAGTGTGCAGGTGCTCAGCCAGGATTGGAGGAGTGTGTGTTTGCTCATTCAGGATTGGCTGCCTGAGGTCCACCTGAAGAAGATGCAAGTCCCAGGATGTGGAACAACTGGGAGGCTCACTCCACTCTCCTCCTGTTGCCAACCAATCACACCTTCATCTAGTCAATGAGTGCTGGTGGTTTCTGTGTAAGGGTGAACTGCCCTTTTTGTTGAATCTTGTTTTCTCCTGTGTCTTTAGTTTAGGGAGGCCAAGTCTTTGATCTTTAGGCCTTGGTTGAACTTTGAAAATCAGGTAAGGTTATTATTAAAGGTAGTTTGCCATTTTGGCCTGGGTTCACCCTGAACAGTACAGATGCCAGATGCCACCTTTTTAAATGAATGGGAAGAAGCTGAAAAAAAGAAAGAAAGAAAAGAGACACAGAGAGACAGAGAGACAGAAGAGACAGAGAGAGAGAGAGAGAGAGAGAGAGAGAGAGAGGAGGAGAGAGAGATAGAAGATAGAAGAGAGAGAGAGAGAGAGATAGAGAGAGAGAGAAGAGAGAGTAGAGAGAGAGAAGAGGAGAGAGAGAGAGAGATAGAGAGATAGATAAGAGATATAGATATAGATATGGTAGAGAAGATAATAAGAGATAGAGGGAGAGATATAATGAGAGTGAGGAGAGAGAGAGAGAGAGAGAGATAGACTAGACACACAGACACACAGATAGAGAGCAGAGAGAGAGAAGGGGGAGAGAGAGGAGGGAGAGAGAGAGAGAGAGAGAGAGAGAGAGAGAGAAGATAAGAGAGACAGAGAAGGAGAGAGAAGAGAGAGAGAGAGAGAGAGAGAGAGACACAGAGAGAGAGAGAGAGAGAAGAGAGACAGAGAGAGTACACAGAGAGAAGACACAAGAGAGAGAAGACAGAGAGAGAGAGAGACAGAGAGACAGACACAGAGTAGAGAGAGAGACAGACAGAGAAGGAGACACACAGAGAGAGAGACGAGAGAGGAGAGAGAGAGAGACAGAGAGAGAGAGAGACAAGGATCCAGATAGGATGAGATAGACACGAGAGGAAACATATATATAGTATATATATATATATATATATAGATATATATATATATATATATATTATATATATAAAAGCTATTTATGGCTACTGACTGGTTGGGAAGTTGGGAGGGCAATCGTCATGGTCGTGTCCTAAGCTGACTACACATGGGACATAACATCCTTTTTGTGTTTCTGTTAAGCATATGCCACTTTTATAGACTGGGGTTATTCAAAATGTAATAATAACCACACCCCAATATACTGCTTAAAAAAATTACAAGTATGCTTAATATTTATATTATGATGTAAAGGCAGTCAAATGTTCAGGATATCCATCTAATCTAATTAGGAAACATAAGTGATTATAAATCAACTTTACTTGTTTTGGTCTCAGTAAATTGACAACAGCTTTCACAGCATTCATAAAAAAAAAAAAAATTGTCAATCACTTTTTTTAATGTGTGACTTAAAGCAGTGTTTCCCAATCCTGGTCCTTGTGTAGCCCTGCATGTTTTAGATGTTTCCTTACTTCAACACAAACCAGCAATGTCTATCAGGTTCGTGTTGAAGCAGGGACACATGCAGGGCAGGGCTACACGAGGACCGCACGTGGGAAACATTGACCTAAAGCAGGACAAATATGTTTTTTTAAAATGTTAAAATAAAAGTTTCAAAATCAATAAAAATTAGGTAATAAGGTCCATAATAAAAACAATGACCCTTCAGTGATTACTGAGGTGTTAGCGAATTGAATTTAATTAAAAGTGACTTAACCTCCATGCCTATAGGGGGGCCCTCTGAGGTCCTCTGTGCCCCTTTAAACCTTTATTTCTCCCGTTTTTTATTGTATAAATTTATAAGACTAAGACAATTTTTTTTAATAAAATGTAATTAAAACTACGATGGTAATGGAAAGATATAAAAATAATTGAAGTTTCTCGACGGTGTGGATATTTCACTATTTTATGTAGCGTAATGACATTATTATTAGTTGGTATAATGATCCGTGTAAAAGTAATCTTTTTCTAATAGAGCAGGTTGAGGTGGAGGTTATTTTGAAATACTCTTTAACAAAACAGCAAATAATCACTGCTTTTAAATGGCTGAATGTGCTTTTTATTTTAACGTAAAAAGCTGAGAGTAGTAAGCGATGCTGTCACAACAGCGTGAAAAGGCTCATTCATTAATTTAAGACTGTGATCACTTATCAGCGTAGAAACTTTTTAGATTGTGTGTATTTGGCTGAGGTCGATTGCATCTCTTGAAATTCCGCCAGACTGGCGGAGTGAACAGTTTTAAACTTCCACGGCAGCAGTTCGAGTCTCGTTGGCTCTTTTCCGAGTCCAGCTGGCTACGCGCGGCTAGCAGGCTAACGTCCCTGCAAGACCGTTATCGCTGGAAAAAAGTTTCACATGTGGAACAACGTCCACAGCGAGGTGGGCACTTCGGAGGCTGGTAAAGGAAAAGACGGCTGTTCGTTGTGCGCCGACAGAAAGCGTGTCCTGTGGATGTTTTTTCAGGTCCAGCAGAGTAGTTTGAACGCGCTAGCCTCGAGCCGCTGGCCAATAACAGCTAACTGCTAGCAGGCTAGGCTAACACACGTTAGCTGCTTCACCTCCCACACTGACTTCTCCATACCACCGTTTTATACACGCTGGCCATACAAATGTACCCACCGAATGAAACATGATTTAAACTAATATTCAACCACGCATCCTAAGGAGTGTTTTTCCTGACAAGCAGGTAATTCATTTATTTTCAGAGAATAACAAGACAAAATCTTACTTACCTGCTTGTCCTGTTACAAACGTCCGATAACATCCGCCCCCTGCGCTGCTATTGGTCCAGGCTGCTCTTTGACGATTTCAATTGGCTGCCGCAACTGTCAGTCTTTGCAAATGCCCGTACAGCGGAAATGTGGACGAAAGTTCATAGCACAAAACTTCATTATCCAAAATATTGTTTTCATATAAAAAGGTCCCATCGAGTGCCTCAACGTCCTCGTTTTCACTGACTGGCCGCTTTTCTTATGTCACACCAAGACAGTTGTTTACCCTGCACGCATGCTAGCCGCCCCCAGTGTAACTACACGGGTGTTTTGAAGGCTTTAATGCCGAGACTTTGCAATAAAAATATGTTCCAATTTTTTAAAGAAGCGATGCTACAAGCAGCAGGACAAGCAGTAAGTTTGTTCATTTAGTTGAACTTGATGCTACTTCGACCCTTAAAAGGCGCAGCACAGTGACCGGCTGGAGTGAGATTTGAGTGGTTTGGATGTCTGTCCCCTAAGAAGCAGGCCATGAGACACAGTAACGAGCAGCGCTTTAGAAAACGAGTTTGTACAGCCAGGAGGCAGGATGGAGGTGAACTAGTGTCGCCCTAACCGGAGGTGAACTGGTGTCGCCTTAACCGGAGTTGAACTAGTCTCGCCCTAACCGGAGGTGAACTAGTGTCGCCCTAACCGGAGGTGAACTAGTCTCATCCTAACCGGAGGTGAACTAGTCTCGCCCTAATGTGTTGGTGTTTTAATATTATTTACAGTTATACAGCAAGTGTAATTAGTCCCCCTTACTTCTACAGTGTGTTAAAACAAATTGTATTATCTCAGCAGCAAAGGCCTGACCTGAAGAAGACATATATTTTTATAGTATTCAGAGTAAAAGTTGGATGCTACAATATGTTCCACCTCTTATGGTAACTGGCATCAGTTAATTTACAAGTTAAAATGAGCTGATTATAAAATAATGCTGCAAATAAAGAGATATGTTGTTATAGAAGTTGTTTATTAGACATTTAACAGAAACACTGCACTTACTAAATTTAATGAATGAAAAAGAGCATTTTGTTCACAACAGTTCACACAAACAGCAATGGAGCAGTGAAAAACACAGAATGTACGATTCCATTCAATGAAGAGTGTTTCAAATAATGGATAAAAACCACGAAACTCCAGTTACCAGGCTTATCACCATGATGGAGAGTGTACATGTCAGTTTACAAAAATGCTTATGGGTTAAGAATTTATTAGTTTCTGGTAAATTAATAAATGTTAAGTAGAAACACTAATAATTATTAATGTATATAGGTGCTACTATATTTAATGTAATTATAACATAATGCCATTGTTGGTACTTTGAATTGCCAAACATGCAAATTTAAGTAGAAAACAGGAAAACACACATCACAACCTTTTATAGTATAGAAAAATATTTTCTGTAATATAAGTGAAGCCTCCCCCAAAATGTGTTAAAAAATGCAAATGTTTAAGTAACTGTTCTCCTGTAAAATACATTTTGACAGTGAGGACATTAAAGTGATGAATTTCTCTGTCCATATTTAAAGAATTTGATTGGGTTAAATTACAGATGCATCCACAGATACCATAGTTTTAACTTTGATTACATTGCTCATATATACAGTATGTTTGTGTTCAAGTGAACATTCTCACTGTATTTGTGAAAGCTGATCCATCAGAATATCTTCTCAATGGCTTGTGAATCTAATTTAACAGAATAGCCTTCTTCTTCATGTTATCCATCATATTAAAAAGAGGGGAACATTTTACGCATCACATACAAAGGAAGTAATGTTTGCAGTGTGAGTGCAAATTGGCATTATCGTGCCAAAGGATATGAATTTGAATATAATATTAGTGTGTGGATCTGTTCTTTCTGGTAAAGCAATGAAAGTGAGACTGGCGTTATCCTTCCACATGTCTTCTCTATATTATACTGTATGTTGTGTTTTTCACAACTTTACATGTCGTCTGCTGAAAAGTTGTTAACCCATCCATCCATTTTCTACACCCACTTCTTCCTTTGCAGGGTCACAGGGGTCTACCGGAGCCTATCTCGACCATTACAGGCGAGAGGCAGGGGTCCACCCTGGACAGGTCTCCAGTCCATCACAGGGCCACATACAGGACAAACAACCGTGCACACTCACACTCACACCTACGGGCAATTTAGAATTAGTAAAAACATGCATTAGTATGCATGTTTTTGGACTGTGGGAGGAAGCTGGAGTACCCGGAGGGAACCTACACAAGCACAGGGAGATCATGCAAACTCCACACAGAGACTCCCACCGGGTCGGGAAATCAAACCAGGAATCTTCTTGTTGTGAGGCAACATTGCTAACCACCAGGCCACTGTGCTGCACAAGTTGTTAATCACTCTGCAGAATTTATTGTTCATTGCTCCACCTTATGTGTACCATACCACTAGTAATGGTACATCTGCACAAAGGTGCCCAATAGTGTGATTTTATATATATATTTTGATACCCTGTCTAAATTTCGACCATGGAAACACATGAAAATTTGCAATGTATAAGACTGAAGCGTTCCTGGAATTAACTGGAAACACAGCTATAATTGACTTCTCTTACATAATCATTTTGTTCCCAGATCATATAAGGCCCAATCATCACACAGAGATGATCCTTATGACTGAGCAATTCTGGTGCCAACATAACTCCAGGAAACTGCACAAGGGTGGTCTGGTGGTCTCCACTGACGCCAGTGTCCTTGTAAGAACACTTGTCCAGGACAGGGCCAAAAGAGCTCACGTAATCGTTCCAAACTTTCACCCCAAACAGGGACATTTTAAATCATTTAAATGAGGCAACTGACTCCGCTCCGTTTCTCTTTTCTTATGGGGGTGTGCCTTATTTGAGCAGTGTTAGACAGCCTGGAGCTTCCATGCAAACATGGATACAAAGTACATTCATTAACCTTTTCAATTGGTAATTGAGTGCAAATGGTACTGATCTGTCTTTTGCATTCAGTCATCTAAGACCCCCACTTGGTCAAGGCAGATGGCCACTCTCCCTGAGTCTGTTTGGCTAGAGGATTTTTACCTCCTGTTAGTTTGATTTTTTTCTTCTCTATCTCAAAAGTATAATTGTGCTTTATTGTTCTTGTAGTTTGTTGTGCTGGTCTGTCTCCTCTTTTTCTCTTCTGTACATATTTGCAGACCAGAATCTCAGGAGCTGCATCCTGACCTACAGTCCCACCCTCTGACCATCCCAGTGTTTACCTCCACCTGTCTGTATAGATGTCTCTGTTGGATACCTGCTGACATCCTGACCTACAGTCCCACCCTCTGACCATCCCAGTGTTTACCTCCACCTGTCTGTATAGATGTCTCTGTTGGATACATGCAGACATCCTGACCTGCAGTCCCACCCTCTGACCATCCCAGTGTTTACCTCCACCTGTCTGTATAGATGTCTCTGTAGTCCACCAACTAACCAGGTATCAGTCATATATACATGGAAGTCTTAGTTCTGCTGCTGATGGATAATTATACTAATATATCTTGTCTTTTGTACCTTTGACTGTGTGTCTGTGTCTCTATTCTTTCTTTACTTCCTGCTCTACCCGGCTGGTCTTCGACGGGAGGGTCCCCCCTTATGATCCAGGTCCTGATCCAGGTTTCTTCCCTCTTAAGGGGGAGTTTTTCTTGCCACTGTTTGGCTTAAGGTTTTTCTCCCACTAGGGGAGTTTTTACCTGCCGTTGTTTATGTAATACTTGATCAGGGGTCATGTTCTGGTCTCTGCAAAGATCCTGGAGACAACTTGAGTTGTAGTAGACGTTATATAAATAAAATTGAGCTGAATTGATTTCCATCAAACTCATCACATTTTACTCTTCATTAATGATCTAAACAATGCCACAGAGCAAAACAAATTAACCTCATTTATTAAATTATCATAGTGTCTTTAACAATATTTTTAAACGCGATAACTGATTTTGCTTCTTTGCATTCTTTATCCAGATTGTTCCATAAACCGACCCCGTACCCTGAAACACACTGCTCCAACAAGTTTCTTCTGAATCTGGGTTTTAAAAATGTCTCACATCCTTTTAAATTATAATGGATTTTTTGTTTTTGTAGATTACTCGATAAACATTTCCTATGGGTTTTGTACATTAGCTTTAAAATATTGCAATCAGTAGATCACCAAATTTTAATAACTATAATTTAATTATGGACTGGAGGATCTCTATATCTGCTTCTACTAATGATTCTTATTGATATTTTTTGTAAAATAAGAAGTGGATTAGCGATTAGTTCCAGTTTTGGATGCCTACATTTCAAAAACTATTATATTCTTCACTAGCATCAACTGATCTTTTGCTTTCATAATTCTTTACAATATACATAGTTTCACCTTTTTCTACCTTTTATCAAAAAAAAAATACTGTTTATGTTACTCATAATGTTTTAACCTGCATTTTTACCCATTCTGTCTGGAATATTTACTGCCATACTTGCTCCTACATTTACAAAAGAATATTGTAACAAAGTAATTTGGAGTTGATGCTACTTTATCCTTCTTTTTTTAACTACACCATTTATTATTCCTCAATGTAGTCTTTATATTATTCCTGTTTTTATTTAGTAAGTCACCGTAGTATTCCTTTTACAGTCATGTGAAAAAATAAGGAAACCCTGTGCAAATCTGGGTATTTTGGAACATTTTTTATGGGCTTTGACTGGGCCAGTCCAGGACTCTCCATTTCTTCATTTTCTGCCAGTCTTTGGTTGATTTA
Organism: Xenentodon cancila; assembly: GCA_014839995.1. Classification (NCBI taxonomy): domain Eukaryota; kingdom Metazoa; phylum Chordata; class Actinopteri; order Beloniformes; family Belonidae; genus Xenentodon; species Xenentodon cancila. The sequence goes on along the minus strand of CM026218.1, from coordinate 5,745,196 downwards.
CTGGTATGTTTTGGGTCATTGTCATGTTGCATGGTCCAGCTCCGCTTCAGCTTTAATGTTCTCACTGATGGTCTCACATGTTCCTCCAGCACCCTCTGATGACCCTTATTAGAATTCATGGTGGAGTCTATGATGGTGAGCTGGCCAGGTCCTGCTGCAGGAGAGCAGCCCCAAACCATCACACTTCCACCTCCATGCTTCACAGCTGGAATGAGATTCTTTTCCTGGAAGACTGTTTTTGGTTCACGCCAAACATGTCCTCTGTTTCAGTGTCCAAATAATTCAGTTTTGGACTCATCTGTCCAAAGAACATTATTCCAGAAGTCCTGGTCTTTGTCAACGTTCTCTCTGGCAAACGTCTTGATGTTTCTCTTAGAGAGCAAAGGTTTCTTCTTTGCACACCTCCCATGGAAGTTACACTTGTGCAGTCGCTTTCTAACTGTAGAGGCATGCACTTTCACACCAACAGTCGCCAGAGCCTGTTGTAGGTCCCGTGATGACATTTTAGGTTTTTTGGTGACCTCTTTTAGCATCTTGCGGTCATCTCTTGGGGTGGACTTGCTTGCTTTTCAAACAGTGGGATAACTGATTTGAAAATCTTTTGAGATATTTTTTAAATCCCTTACCAGACTCATAGGGCCTCGGGGAGCCCTTTTGTCTCACCATGGTGCTCTCTCTCACTTCAACAGTAAGGAGCACACCAAAATAAATGTCTGAGGTTTAAATAGGGTGAGACTTGTTCAAAATGCTGAGTGATGATCTACTAATCATGTGCACCGGGTGTGATCCACCTGGTGTGATCCACCTGGTGTGATCCACCTGGTGTGATCCACCTGGTGTGATCCACCTGGTGTGATCCACCTGGTGTGATCCACCTGGTGTGATCCACCTGGTGTGATTTGAGCCATTTTAAGTGGCATTAAATGTGAGGGTGTCCTAACTTTTTCCTCAGTTAAAATATACCTTTTGTAGAATTAAATTTACACAATATCTTGAAAAGTGCTTTCTTCAGTTTGAATTGTTTAGTTATATCACTTTAATCTCTCAGTATTGTTAACATTGAGATTGGATATCCATGTATAAGGAAATGTTACAAAACACCCAGATTTGCATAGGGTGTCTTAATGTTTTCACATGACTTTATGTCTTCTTTTTATGGATACCAGTTTAGTTTTATATATTTTATACCCTTTTTCAACCTCTCTTACTTATTACTTTTAAGAAACTTCCATACAAATAATTTGTCTTCTTACAGGCATTTTTTTAGTCCATGGTTTGTTAATGGCATCCTTCTTCATTCTCTTTATTTTATAGTTTTTTTCCCCCATACAGGCTTATCAATAACCTCATGAAGGATTCATAGGCTTTACATTATCCTCATCCCAACTTTGTTCCAGGTTTCTCCTAAATACCTCCAAGTCCTTTTGTGATCTCTCCCTTGTAAGTTTTTCCTGTTATGTTTTATTAGTGATTATAGACTGTGAACACCGGTAAATGATCACTGACATCAGTCACCAAGATCCCACTTTCTCCTAATCCCTCCGATGTATAAGTAAAAATATTATCAATAGTTGTACTCTGTGCAAAGATTCTTGTTGATTTGTTTATCAAAAAGGAAACAAACCCAAGCTGTACACTGAATTTACAAATTAATTTGTTGGGCTTGATCTGCTCATATCTCCAAGATCGATGTTAAAATTCCCACATAGAAACACAAACACTTATTACAAATCTTGTTAAACAACTCAGGGAATGTAAATGATTCAACACAGGTGTGTGGTGCTCTATAAACACAACTGATTAGACACACACACACACACACACACACACACACACACACACACACACACACAGTATGTAGTAGTTTGAAAGATGAGAGGTCTGTATTTTCATCATAGTTACACTTCAAATATGAGAGACAAAATGAGAAAAAAAAATCCAGAAAGTCACATTGTACAATTTTTATAGAATTTGTAAATTGTGTTTGGGATCATCGTCATACTGGAAGACCGGCCCACGGTCCATCTTCAATGCTCTCCCTGATGGAAGGAGGTTTTGGATTAAAATCTCACGATTCAAAGCATGATGTTTCCACCCCCATGCTTCACAGTAGGTTAGGTGTTCTTGGGATGCAACTCAGCAACCTGGAAGCAAGCAACAGGTCTTTGCTAAGCAACATTGGTCTCAAATATTAAGAGGTACTTGAGAAAATTTTAAAATATAGCAACCGTCTTTATCTTTGTCACCAGGTCAAACAAATTTTTTGACAAATTGCAATTACATTTTTGCCTACTCTCAATCAAGATAGCAATTTAAAGAGTAAAAAACACAATCTAAGAGAAAAAAAAAGATGAATGCAGATCCACCAAATTAGATTCACTTAAATGAAACCATATGAAAGGCTACATTCATTTGATTATTTGAGATTTATCAGCCACTTCAGACAGGACATCTACTGTTCCTCCTGCACAAACATACCATTCAGAGCTCCGACGTGAAGCGCGACGCGCACGTGTCATTTCAGTAAAGCACCACTAGATGGCGCGGAGACCTCACACATGTCAGCAGGCGGAATTACTCTCGTCTGTGCAGGAATTTCTCCCATTAACTCTTTGCCTTAAACCCCTCCTGTTTATATTTTCAAAGCAGAATTCAGACATATAATAAATTATGTAGAACACAACAAACGTTGCTGTCAGCAAGAACAATTATATTTGAATGTTTAAACACATTTTAAAGCAGTTCTGGATGGCCACATCAGAAAACACAGTTGCATTAAACATACATTTCTGCTTGCAGCTACATTAGTGTTATGTTAAACTGTACTATTATTTATGTATGTAGTGATTTGCAGTGGTGTTTTTGCTCTTTATTGTAAAGTCCTTTTGGGCAATTTCAAATTGACATAATTTTCTCATACTGCCATAAAAATACATTTGGGACATTTAAGCGCAGTACAGTAATGTGGCATTTTGTTTCAGACCGGGTCAGGACTCATAGTTAAAATCCTGAAGCAAAATAGTAGCTGAAAATACACATTTTTGCGAGGGTGACTCTAATGTATGTATAGACACTATATGGCATCTTTTCATGTTAATAAAAAATGTGTTTGTCATGTGTTCTTACATGACATTTTATTTTTTATATTCCTTCCAAGTTGTACGTCTTGTATATATTAATTTGTACAAATTTTAATTAAAACTGTTACAGGTCTAAAAAAAAAAAGAAAAGCTTATTTACTTTCAGCAGCCTGGAATTTAAATGTTTTATTAAAAAACCTTTTTAAGGGTTCATTTAAAAGAGGTTCTGTTCTAAACTACTTTATTCCTTTAACAACTTTCTTTAAAATGGTTTATTCATGAATTTACTGTCATTTTACTTCTTTGAACTGTTCCTCAGATAACTTCATTTTGTGGTTGTTTGAGAAATCTTTGTGATTTAAGCTCAGTTTACTTCTATGGTGCCACTTTACAACAGAAAGTCAAATCAGGGGACTTTGACACCCAACAATTTACTTTGAGAAGAACTTAGTGACAGCAGAACGAAAAAAATAATCCTTTTTAATAGTTAGAAGGCTCCAGAACTACTGGACTCAAGGAGGACAATCATCAGCTTAAACTGAAGATGAAGGATACAGGAGTGAGAAAGCTGTAAAGTCAGAGATGGCAGATGTCTGAACTTAGTCACAAAATGGGTATGCAGAAAAGTACAGAGGAAAAAGGAGAAACTTTGAGGAAGAGACATAGTTAAGACAAGTTTTTTGCATGTTATAATGACAAACTGTTCAAATTCATAAAGAGAGGCCAGAGGTAAGATCTCAGTTGACTGCAGGAGGTTCCAAAGCAGTCTCAGCCAATTAGGAACATAACTAAGTGGATGGCTCAAGGGAAGAATGATTTCAGACTAATCTTTAAGGCTGGGAGGGTGTCTTCATCCTGAACCCCAACTAAGAGCTGGTTTCACAAGTGATGAGCATGAAAACGTAACACTCTCATTCTACCCTTACAAACTCTAGGATCCAGAAGTCTGCAGTCCGAGAGACAAGTGCTCTTTTGGAATAATATGGAACTATGAAGCCTATAGAATACAACAGGGTTTTGTCATAAAGCGCATAATGTTTGCATAGAAGGATATTAAACTATTATGTTTTTTGGTTCCTACAGTCAAGTCCAAATGCTAATACCTGTCTTTTAATCCTATGTTTTTCTATGTGAAAACATAATAAAAACAATGGGATCTTAGTCTTAATATTAGTCAAATACAACATCAGCAGATAAATAAACAGAACAATTTTTTTATTTGCATTATTATTAAAAAAAAAAATAGGCATTAAAAAATGTTTGCAATACTTAGTACTCCAGTGATTCAATGGCTTTAGATCCACCTTTATCCCCTTTCTGCTCCCAAAGGATTTACGAGGGTGGGTTACTGCCAGGTGCTTCTAATCATCAGCCCTTGATAAATATCAGCAGACTGTAAAAGCAGTAGATTTGGCAGTTCGCAGGTCTGGACCATTCAGGTATGTGTTAATACAATGCCAAGAGGGAAAGTGATGGTGTTAGAGAAGTAATTATGGCTTCACATCAGTCTCGTAAGGGGCCCAAATCATGTGGAGCTCAACATTCTGTAGCGAGAATGATTATCTACTCGTGGAAAGCATCCTGACAGTTGCCAATCCCAAAAGAATTCCCAGCAAGTTCACCAAAGGCTAGCCTGTGCAGAGAAGGCGTCACTGAGCAGAACATCCATGAGAGCACAGTTAGAAGAAGAAGACTGCACAAGTGTAGTTTGATTGACACACTTGCAAGGAGAAATTCTTTTCCATCAAAACGAGAACATGGAAGCAATACTGAGATTCACAAAACAGCATCTAAACAAACGACAATACTTGTGGAGCGATGTCCTGTGAGGCAGGTGGAGCTAGTTGGCCTTAGAAACTCTGGCGGTTTAGTGCAGATTCGAAACCACAGCTGAAAAGTTAAATAAAGGTTGTTTGTGGAATGGGTTTGTTTTCCCTGTTTTGTTTTCCCATCCTGGTCTTTGGGGTTTTGTTTTTTCTTTTTGGATAATTGATAAACGATAAATGAAAAAACATAGACATAATCGTTTTATTGACCTAACACTGTGACCCACTATGATCATAGTTTTCTAAATGTTTTCTAAATGTAGATGTTTCCATGTTTGCCAGGGGAAAGGGTTCACTTTTAACACACAAGACATGTATTTACTGAAATTTGCAAATATAAATATTGCCTCCATGAGAAATAAATACATACAGTAGTGTTGTTTTCTTGAACAAAATCACACAGACTGCTACAAAGTAAACGTTTGAACACATTAACTCAAAGTCATTTTTTAATTGGTTGTTCTTTCTTTTCTTTAAACTGAAGAAATTCAAACTGTGAAATAATACATGTAAAGATTTATGTGGTGAGAAAAACCATCAAACCATCTTTTCCTTTATCATTTTTATACAATGATAAATGAGAAGGAGATTATGTGAAAGATGTAGACGGATTCATTGTTCTACCTCTAAACATACATTTGTGGGTGTATAACTGTTATAAGACTCACTATTTAATCTGCATCTCTTCCAGGGGACGACCTCATGACAGTGGTTAACAAATTGAAAATAAACGCTATAGATTTTCTTTTTTTTTTCTTTACATTTTGAATCTTATTTATTAGAGGTGAAGTCTTGAAATAAAGTAAAAGTATTGAAAACTTTTACAGGCGCATTTAAGCAAAAGCAGTTTAAAGCAGCACAAAGGAAAATTTCGCTTTCATTTGAAGGAATAATGGATTACTTTTAGGAAGTGTCATCTATCTCTCATGAGCTCTCTTGTGAGAACTGTGTTTCACTTGAGTTCACAATGTCAGACACCAGCAGTGATGAAAGCAGTTCATAGAATGCAGACGTGACTAAGAGACTTAGAAGAAAGTAATGATGGAAGAGAAAAGGAGAGGGTGACCTAGAAAGTGACTGAACAAGAGCAAAGTGTTGTAAAACAACTTAACATCTACATCTATGGGGAACCCTCTGACCTAAAAACTGCAAAACATATTTGATGCTGCCTTAAACTTAATTGTAAAGGTGAATAGTTTTATTCTTGGTTTTTATTCTTTTTCAGCGCAACTACTAATTTTCTATAACATGTAATGTCCATGTGGTTCCTCACTCACGAAATGGATCCTACCTTTGTACTAGAGAATAGTTACACACTCGTCACTCCACACACACAGTCATTATGTAATCATCCATGCAACTAATGAGAGTGGGAACTGAATCATCCAGACTGAAGTCTAATCAGTAATTGTGAAGATGAGTAACCCTGCCAAAGCTGGAAACTGATTGTGAAATCAGAATATGTAAGAAGACAGTATAAATTCCCCTAAAGCTTCCCCGGCAGCTTTGACTCACCCTCTTGTTGTCTTTAAATGTTCGCATGGAGGTTCACATCCAATTAAGCATTATGGAGGACCCCAAGCTTTAAATCCTTCAGGAATAGCCAAGAATACTGTCACACATGATTTTTGCAACTCGTATTTCCCCCCACCACCATTCCTTTTCTGTTGTAAAGCAGGAAAAAAGCCCTCTCCTATTAATGGTCATGGGAGAAAATGGTGAATGTTCACTTGGGCAGAAGGATCTGATTTAAAAGCCAATGTTGGTCTGCGCTCCCTGGCCCTCAGAGACAAACACAGACAAAGCTTGAGAGGATCACATGATGCTCAAAGTGTATCTTTTATCTGCTTTTGTGTCTAGGGACCATGGAGGCAAATGGATGTGTGTACCTGAGCACAGAGTCTGCAGCTGGTGATGGAAGTCATATTTGTGTTTGTTTATGGAACCGTTTTGTGATCCAGAAATAAACATGTAACGCCTCTGTTCAAATTCCATTCAGTCAAATACAACACAGTTTATTTCTTGACATCTCTTCAAGTAAGAAAATAACAATATTGAAAATAAATAACAATAAATAATAAAGTGAATGACATTGTGATTTGGATCCATCACTAGATAAAGAAGCTTATAAACGTTTCTCTTTGTGTCACTAAAATTTATCTGGGAATGAAAGCATACTGCTTTTTCCTGGTGATGGTAAACTTTTGGTTTGAATAACATCACATGGACTTTTCTGACTGTGTTACTGCCTTTACATCACAAAAGTGCATAATAACAACACGTTTCTGAGTCAATTAAAAGATTTTACCTGCTCTACCAAAGCTGAGAGCTGCTGCTTAGCAACAACATGATTAACATTAGGATACACGTCATGATATGAATGTCAGCTGAAAAAAATGATCTGAGATCTTTTCAAAACCCAAACTCACACGTAATTTGAAAGGGATTAAAGGAAAGTTCATGTTGACAAAAAGACGAGATTCATATACACTTCCACATAAACAGCAGATCGTAAGAACACACAGGTGTGAGGCTTTCTGGTACCGAAGGAACGTGAACCGTGAAGTGCTGATCACATGTGCCCATATGGTTTACAGTGTGGTGAGTGTTTTTGGTTTATATTTGTGACAGCTCCCCTGATTTTGACACCACTGCTAAATATGTATCACAGAATATAGACTGTAAATATTTACAGTATTTACAGTTAATAAATTAACAAAGCACACTTCAAGTCAACATAAAGTTACAGAAAGTCACATGGTATAGAGAAGCATGAACAACTTCAGGCTGGATGGATTTCCGTCATGTAACTTCCTGGTGTTGAGGCAACAGTATTAAGTCTCTTTTAATCTGCTGAGGAGTTTTGTTCCAGAACAACATAAAACCTGTCGGATCAAGCAGGGAAAAAGACAAAGGTCGCACAATGTGGTGAAACTCAATCCTTTGTTTTTTAAGCCCAATAATTAGTTTAGACTCTTCAATGTAGTTAAATTGGTTAACTATAAGTGACTACTATGATATACTTTGCATGTTTTACCAAAACAAAACAAAACCAACAACAATTTATCAGATAAAGTCCTCATATATACAAATAGCAAATCTGCAGGATGTTCAGAGCTGTAGTACAATTGTAGTTAAACGGCAATACACAGCGAGAGAAGCTAACTCTTTAAGAGTTTTCACTCTAGATGCTTTATTTTATTCTATCTTATCAAAATAGAGAACCATTTTTAATCTCCCAGAATGCTGGTCTCCAAGACCAGAAACACTAAACTGCTCCATATGAGCTGGATGATCAAAATAAAAAAAACAAGCAAATACAAAAATCTTTGTTTTTACATTAACCTCCTAAGACCTGGTGCATTTTTTAAATGTTCCTTTGGGCCCCCATTAGGAAATTAAATATTATAATCACATATGTGTACACCAGGTCTTCTGAGGTTAATTCACTTTTCTTTCTTTTTTTACTCCAGAAACAGAAGTGCATGGAGGAATGTCTCGCTGTGTTAACAGGTCCACAGAACCGTTGTTAAGAGATATAGTTTATCTTCAAATAGCTGTTGTTTAAGACGTAGCTTTGACAGACAGCAGCTTCTCTCCAACATCTTCTATTTAAACTGCTTTAATAGATTCACCTTAAACCTTTAAGCAGTTAGCAAGAGAAAGGTAGTTTCAGCAATCTCACTAGAATTCGTAATAGTAGGTCAAAGGTCCATGATGGAGGTGACTCAAAGTGAATCTGCAGTTCACCTGAACCCCGGAGAACGTCTACAGGAACTAACTGAAATGTTTTTGTTCAATTTTTCCCCTTTAAACAGCACAAAGCGCTAAGAAACCTCAATATATAAAGGAATCTGTAGACAGATATTAGTAGAGAATCATGCAATGGAAAAAGCAAAACAAAAACCACATTTTCCCGATGGACAAAAGGAAGCAAGATGAAAACATAAATCATGAGTTAACATTCATTTATGGGGGACAACTGTTCTACAGATCTTCCTATTTAAGTTTAACTAAAAAAAATGCATTGACAAAAAAATGAAAAGCATCAATATGATGTTTCCAAACTCAAAAATACCTGCATTTTTTAGTAGAAAAGGGAATAGATTTAAGCCACATTGCGATTCCATCACTAAATACTACATGGTTTTGCAACTTCTTTTGTGCAGCCTTTAACTTTTTGTGATGAGCTTCGATTTATTTTATATGTTTCATGTACCTCAGAGCAACACACGAGAGATGCAAAAAGAGCAGATCTAGTGCATGTTGGAGTTGATAAACGCTGAGCAATGGCTACTCTTACTGACATAAGTCATTTATGTGTCTGATTTGAAAACAGCAGATAAGAAGTACCTGGAAATGTGCAGAAAGAAATACATTGCTGCCAAGTAAATCAATCACAGATCGTGGAGGTTGATGTGGACTTACGACTGCTGTGCACTAACACTGTGGTTAGTGCAGAAGCTCTCTGAACCACGAACACAAAGCTGCCCTTGAGCTCATCAAAATTTGTTTTTCTCATTTGTTCAATCTGAACATCCACAGAAAAATTGCATGACCAATAGTGGTTTTCAGTCTTACATCCCTAATGTTTTGTTGTCAAAACAGTGAAGGCAGGAGGAGAAAGGGTTTTTGCTTTCCACATCTCTTTACATTAGGAAATTGCTTGATTTTTCACATGTATTGCAAACGCAACTCTACAATCAGATATCTGATTGGCCTTTTAAAGATCATTTAAAAGGGAAATATATTGAAAAAGATGCTGGTTTCTTTGCTTGATAGGCTACATTTGCCACTTTGCTTGTGGGCATCTAAGTCACAAAGGATGTCTTTCAGTGAGCTTTTTAAATGTGCAGAGTACTCCAACATCACTGACCCAGCAGCTCAGAGTAGAATGATCCAGACTACCCAGATTTATCTGGGTCAAAAGTGGCTGTAAAAGTTGTAACTCTGATTTCAAAATAGGCACACCTTGTGGAGGAAGTTGAGTTGGAGTGGAGTGGAGTGGGCCTCCACCTACCAACTGCCATAAGGAGAGCTGCAAATCCGTTATGGAAAAAGAGCTGTACCAAACCATGTTACTGACATTTCATTAATATCTAATGAAATTGTGTCAGCATGTAAAAGACGGGGGCAGAGTATGTCACCTTTAATGCTTCAAAAATATTCATTGTGATGTGTTTTTCTGGAACAAAACTCTTTAGGTAGAAATGATGGAATGTGTTTAACCTTCCCAGAAAGTTGTTGAGCAGCACAACTGTACCATTCTCAGCATACAGAATAAAAGCGAGACATCAAAATAATGTCACGGAAAGAAAACAAAAAATCCGTCATCAAAACTTTTGAACATTAACAACTTTGACATGGCCTGTGTAACACAAGAGTGGCGTCCACTGAGATGGACTCCAGTTCAGTGCAGTCAAGCGTCACCGGCTCCAAACGCTTACTAACTAAGATGATGGCAAAAGAAAAGCAAAATTTAAAAAGTAAAAAGAAACACAATAAACATTTTCATGGCAATAATGCCATTAACATGAATCTAAATGGAGTGCTGTACATTCACAATGAAACACACAGATCAGCTTGGTCACGTGTATCTTTGATCCACTAACCTCTCATATCACAAAGTGTGCAATAGCCATCCCCTGTCCCCATCCGTTTTCCCCGGAAAGTCTGTGAAATGTCCCTCCTGAGGTTTAGGAGACTGATGCAGTCTCGGTCCTGCGCTCTGTGCCAGCTCACCAAGTCTTTTGGTGTACGCTAGCAAGGTGGCAGAAAATGATGACAATGACAGCTGGAGGTTTCGATGTAGGACAGAGCTGGTATCCTCTTTCATAGTGAAGTGGACTGCTTGATGCTGTGAAAACTGACTCTTGAAGGTGAAGTAGGGATAGACATAGCCTGGGTCATCCTGGCTCTGATCGAATGCTGCTCCTGCCAGCGGTGGAACCGCTTCCTCACTGCTGAGCGGACCTGTGAACAACGACCATAAATAATACGTGGGTATTTAAAATGAAATGACAAAAAAAAATGCTTTATCCGGTTAAAGCCATGTGTAAAACATGGTAGGCCTTCTTTTTATCTTTTTTGTTTTTTTTGTGTAAAAACAAACAAAAAAATCATCTGACTATGAAGGGTCTTTCTTTTAGTGAAATAAAACCTCAAACCAAAAAACAACAATAATTTCTTTTAAGTCTGCAATATTTTTATATTAAAAAATGATGCTAAAAAAAAACAACTAAATTATGTGGGCAATACTGAGTACCATCTTCTTATGTCTATGAGATTTTATGAGCAGCCAAGTGACAATCGATGCAAAATGGTTTTAAAGATGATAACAATATATTTTTAAGAATAAATAATAACAAAAACAATAATGATTATAATAATAGAGGAAATATACATGGTTTGGGAGTTCTGGCTGCTAATTCTTCCCATTCTATGGACATTGCCAGAGTCCTGGTCCTCGAATAAGAGCTTGTTATTGGTCGTTTTAAAATCTGATCACTCAACTCTTCCAGTAAGTCTTGATGAACTGAAAGCCATAAATACTACACTGAGTAAGATTGAGAAATAATTTCATTTCAAAACTACGTCATATGATCTTCTAGCTGTCTGGAAACCCTTACTGGTTGCTAAGAGAGATGATGTGACACAGTAGTAAACAAACATCTGAAACAATTTTCTGGCAGGTACATCAGAAACGATCACGAACCAAGAGATTACTTCTATCATTTCTTAAATGTTTCATTTGTTGGGGAGAGCAGTTGGTGGGTGGCCTCAACTACACATGAATAAGTCTCCCAAATGTAGACTGAAACTGTATGTTTTTTTCATATGTGACAGATGTTATTGAAAACTAAATCAAATACATTTTTAACAGTATTTTTAAAACATATTTCTAACCTTTTTAAGGAAAGTAATTTATACTGGTAATTCAGGGACTTCTTAACATTTTTTATGATGAGTAACCATGACTACAAATCCAGACAAGTTATAGACGAGAGGATTAGAATGCAGAGCAGGACTGAAATGGACAGCGAGGACGCAGACTTTGCACCATTTATGTTCTCTTAATGGTCACGAGGAGCATTGATGGGAACAGAGCAGGAATGTTGGACCTGCAGCTTCAGCTGTTTGAAGATGCATTTAAATCACACTTAAATATGCCATGGAGCGATCTGAACATAATCTTCAATAGATACGCTGGTAAAAATTGTCACAGATGTCAACATCCAGGGTAAACACTGTTTATGTACTGCAGAGGAAGATTAAATAAATGCACTTTTAATTAGTTTAGTTTTACTGTGCCACACAGGACCACTGTGTACCTCGGTAATTTCCATTGATCCTAAATATTTTACCTGAATGAGCGTATTCACATAAAAACTGTCTTAAAAACTAAGTGGGATCCTTTAATGCAATCCATATTTTTCCTCTAAATGTTTTCCTTTCTTCCTGAATGTGACGGCAGGTATCCTTTGTTCATCTGTCTGTTTTTTTCTCCCCCTGCTCTTCTTGCTCCCTGAGCCTATAACAAGACACTAAATCAATATCCTGTATAGGCTACACATGCTGGTTAAGCCCTTTGTTCGTGCTACATTGTGGCTTATAATGACATATTCACTCATCATCCAGCCAGATATCAGAGCAAGGGCTGGTAAATGAAGAGCAGCTGTGATTAAATCCATTTGCTGCTTGAGGAATAACTTGAAATCATTACTCTGGGATGGGATGCTTGGCTCTTAAGCCATATCTAGCCAGAATCTACTTGTCTGAGGTTAATCTTTTCTTGCAATTCTGTACCTGAGGTGGCAACGTTACAGTTAAGAACTGTAACGGGGAACATATGAAGAATGAAGATACTGACTGAAAATTTGGGGATGAGGTTTTTTTTTTTTTTACTGTCTCAGTCGTCTCCCAGCTGTGAGTGGTGAGGTTCAACATAAACATAAATTATTCTTAAGTCCTAACCCTGCTGGTTCTTTCATTCAACATATTTTCACATGCGTTTGTACTCTGTGGTTTTCGAGGAAGACAGGATTAATTTGTTATAAAAGATCATGATGGCGCACATTTATTGGCATCGTTCAGAGTTTTCGCGTGACAGCTGTACTGCCATGATCTTCGCCAATGCTGCGAATACTGTCAGATCGTGCCCACACAGTCCTGATGATGCACATCCACTCAACTTTACACGATCCTTATTTCTAAAAATGTGGAATTGTTCACTTCTCAAACAGAAGTGCATCAGAAATAAAATGTCATTAATATCTTATTCCACAGTGAAAAAACTGTGACCACGGTGTGTTTTCCTCCGTTCCCCTGCCCTCATGTATCTTTATTTGGACTCCCCCTTATCTCATTTCCCAGTTCGCACATCCTCGGCTCCTCTGGTCATATCTTAATCCCTGACTGAGAACCCAAGGACACAACACACATGTCACACATGTAGCCCCGACCTAAAGCATAGACTGCTTTACTGTGTTTTTGACACTAGATGAGACTTTCATTTACAAAATTAAAATAGTGCTTGAGTGAAAATCATCTAACTTATGAATTAATAATAAAATATTGATTCATACATTTTCCATAACTACTTAAGCCAGCTCAGGTTTGGAAGGGTACTGGCAGGGTAGTTTCTAACTTTTTGGGGCCATTTGCAAGATTGTGTTTAGAGGGCCCCTATTTTGTAAAACTACACTGCGATGGAGTGACTTGTGGCATTTATCTATTACACTTTAAGAAGGAAACAGGCTAGACTTATCAACATCAAGATCAAACTCAGGCTAGCAGAATAATCAACAGCTTCAATAAGGAACAAATGCATTTTAGGATCTTTTGAGGGGAAACAAATGTGTGGTGAAATGGGGGCGAAATTAAGAGAAAAACTATGTTCTGACTTAATAAATGTACATATTTGCCAGAAAAGCTGCAAATTATTGTTATACATACACTTGCAAATTCCCAAGAAACATATAAACAAATGTATATAATGTATTTTTTGTTAATATTATTAAATGTATTCATACTGCTTTTATAAACCAACTTCAGTTTTGGATACTCAACACAGATGGTGCATATCTGAGGCACTATGACCACGCTCAGCGACATTATCAAACTATACTTTACAACTGGATTTTGCAGCAAAGGATTTACATTTGATTTTGGACTCAAATCACAACATTATAATCAGCATCCAGACTTTGTAGAGACTCAGCTGTGAACAACGCAGCCATGTTTGTGTAGATGAAGACTTTTCCCTACAGCTGAATTAACAGCCAAGTCATGGGGTTGACTGATTTTTCTTTTCTGGAAAATTTGTGAGTTTAAGATCAGATTTTTTCTATTTTTTAATTTTGAAATCATCCCCAGCCTGCCTCACATTAACATCATCTTTGAAAAGCAACCTCTATGCAGTATCTGCATTCACACAGGTTCACGCACGAGAAACAACATGTAAGGCCGACGGGCTGCCCGGACTGACCTGGAAAAAGTCAGGCAGAAAGAGAAGAGAGAGTGGCACTACGTTAATGACTATGGGTGAAATGAAAGCAGGTGAAACAGGAGAGTACCATCTGGACCTCTTTGCACATTAACACTCCTCCTTAGAGTTCCACAGCGTGTTTATTCACACTCAGTTGGGTCAATAAAAGTAAATGGCTATAAACAATTAGAGTCTGCCTAGTTATTCTTGAAGTTATGAAAGACACAAGAGAATATATTATCTATGTTATTGGTCTCTGATGCATGCTTAGATATCAGTAAAGGATTAGGAATATTTCAAAGACAATAAAAAAGGATGGATGGTCTCAACCTGTGTCCATCATCGTTGTAGTAACAGGACATGTGAGTGGCATTAACAGGATGAATCTGACCGCCCCTACACATGTAATCAAATTTCATCAGATTTGTTTCCACATATGAATGAGGCCTGAAACTGACTGATTTACCCAGGGAACCTTTTATCTGCCTCAGTAAAGTGAGGAGTAAGGGACGTTTCTCATTGACTTGTATGCATCTGACTTCTTATTGTGGACAAAGGTGGCACATTAACTTCACTCTCAAACACAAAGGTTATATTTACATGAAAAATGCAATTCAAAGTTAGTCAATAGGCCACAATTAATCTTATAGAAGATACAAAACTACAACTTCTTGTCAAGTCATTTAAGACATTTAAGACATAAGACATGTTGAGTGCATCAACTAAAACATTAGTGTGCTATTTTTGATCATTTACCACTTATAATGCTGACGTGGAACATGACAAAACCAGGCTTTGCACCATCATGTATAATATGGAGATATGTCCTGGTCACTCAAAACCATGAAGTAACTTTTACAGCCATTTATCTGTCTGTTGTTTTGTTGCAACGTACCTTTGGTTTTTTTGGGTTTCCAATTATGGGTTGTATTTCTATTGGTGTGTCAAAGAGGCCGGGTGTGCATGGTGCTTTTTGATCACAGTAGATGCATGTAGTTTATAGCACTATGTGATCATAGGCTACATAATAAGTCAAGTCTGCTTTACTGGAATGGTTTATTACAATAAACGAAGATCATTATAATCAAGATGGCATTTAGACTTTGATTATGCCTTCTGTTCACCAATTACCCATCAACAGCATGCACCAGTGACCTGTTGGAAAGTCACTTACGGTGATCTTTAGCATGGCCCTTTTAATGTGGTTCATTTGAACATAGGTGAACTCCAATCTTGGTGTGCACCAAACAATTACAAATGATCAATGTGTTAACGTATATTTCTCATCCATTCAGGTTATAAACTTGACCACATTTCTTCCGTTACGCTCCATCTCAATATGAAAGGCCATTGTGAAAGCCAAACAGACCAAGATTTATATTAATAAACCAAACTAAATGTATCTGTGACCAAAATGACAAAATGACCTACAAGTGTGAAAACACCCTCAACCTTTTTTTTTTGTTTCTATGTGAGTTGGGCAAGTGACAACCTTTCCTTGCAATCTGCAGACCTCTCATCAGTATGGTGCTGACACAGATGCAAGCTTTTATACTGCAGTGCATTCTGGATTTAACAGATTTACTGCAGCTTTATACGTCTCCAGTTTATACAGTACTAAAACAGCTACTAATAATACCCATAACATTTTACATCAAACATACAGTAGCATTCCTTCATGCATGCCCACTTCAGCGCTCTTCTGAGAAGGTTTCACCCCTGATTTCTCGATTAAAACAAATTAAGGCTGACACTGTCATACAGCATAGAAAGTAATGTCACTTATGTCTGGAAATGACAAGTCTTAATTGTGCCCTAAATATATGTGCCTTGGGCCACAATAACACGTAGAGCAACAGCCACCAAAAGGGAGAGTGTAAGTGCCCATGAAGGGGAAAACTGAAAAAGCTTCTGAATCAGAGGAACACTAAAACGTTAACTCAATGAGCCAATGTGAATCTGCTTACCTCACTGTTTAGGAAGCAGTAAAACACTGACACGAAGAAGCCCTGCATGAAAGGAGGGAAACAAAGTGAGGATAAAATGCCATCAAAAAGGAGGGCATCCAAAACAATAATGCTCTGATCCTTTTTTAATCGCTTGTGTAGCAGCTTATGATGCAGGACCATAGAAGAGCAGTGTTCTGCTGTCAAATCATTACAATAATTGAGTCTTTACAAAAAAAACCCAACAACAACAAACAATAGATACACCCACACATAGATGGCATTAAACTGCCCATTGTTTTCCAGATAAATCCTACCTGGAAGGATTCCAAAAATGAGTTGAAATAGATGAAGACAATTTGAGAGATCTCATCTTCCCCTGGGTTGACAAAAAACAGCATATAGGTGATTCCCAGGAGAGGAAGAAGCACCAGAGTAGCCTTCACAGCTTTCCTGCACACGAGGAGAGATCAGAGATTAGACCACTGTGGCAGAAAGGCTCAGGTCAGAGTATCACTGGACGTTAAAAAGCCGTGCTGGAGCTCAGAAGTTCAGTCAATCGAGCTTAACACATGAATAATTCAAAGTGCGTTCATAGGAGTGTCTCTTGAGAGGTTTTAGTGCAGATACTGCAGAAGCCAGCAGCAGGTTACAGTACATTTACCTGTACTGGATTGTCTCCGATGTTGTAGAGGCTCGCAATTTGGTCATCAGAATTCTCACAATGTTGAAGAGGAAAATGAAATTAATCTGTGGGAATATCAAACACAACAATATCAGACTTTTCCTGAAGGCTTTACAGAGTTTGATGATGATTCAGTTTGAAAAGGACCCTACAGATAAGGGCAAAACACTCAAACAAATAACACATACACATGACATTTTGACAACAATTACTGTGCATAGAAAACGAAATAAAACACAACAAAAGATTCCTTCATGCCAAGATCTAAAAATCTATCTGAGCAATACACATAAAAGTTTTATTAAAAAGATCTTAAAACTATCCAAAATAAAACAGTTTGATGCAAATAATGTAATCTACATGCTGTGTAGATTTAGGACAAATAAAAAAAGAAGACACTCTCAAGAAGTAAAAAATTCACAGACTCTGTAATCTGCAGCCTTTGTGTTAAAGTGCTGCGTCCACAGAGATGCCACAAAATTGTGTATGCATGGCAGGCATCCCAGAAAAATCACATTATCACTAACCATAATGGCAAAGACAGGGCTTTATGGAAAAATACACTATGGGCAGAGCTATCATAGACAGGGTTTCCTTTGTTTGCTTTTTAAGTAACCGTTTAAGTTTCATCTGTATGACATTTCACGTTTTATCAGATGTGAAGTACAGTGGTGGAGGTATCATGCTTGAATTTGCTTCTCTATGGAAGAGAATGGGCATCAGCTAGTCCTTTACAGATAACCGGTTCAACACATGACTGATGCGCTTTGCAGCATATCAGTCTCCTGTAAGTACAGAGGCAGGATGTGGGGGTCGGGTTGTGGTGTGGTGGGGGCGCCGTCACAGGCTGGCAGTCACAAGACCTTTTTACACATGGCAGGACAGACTGTGCTTGCCAGTGACGCTGCTGTGAACCAGCTGACTCCATGCTGTTTATAAACACACAATAATGCGGCGCTGAGCCGCCTCGATTCTGGACGCATGAATTACTGATGTTTTAATTACAGCCGTCGCTTCACAAAAATGTTTTATTTGTTCAATTTTCTTGCACCAGTATTGCAATACTGCTTGTGAAAGCTTAAGATAGGCTTGAATCTCTCAGGAGGAAAATAATCTTCAGAGCAGCAACAATCCCACTGAGGAGCCACTCCAAAAGAGGGAATGGGGGATTATGGAAGTGGAACAGGCTGGTCAAGGACCACATTTTAATTCTAATAAAAAGCATCAAGAGGGTTGTAAACAACATCTTTAGATAACTTCTCAAATGTTTTATCATGAAAGACCCTCTGATCACAGAGTCAGACTGCAGTCAGACATATCTATTTTAAGTGCATTTTAAAATTGGCATACACACTTGATTTTTTTTTAAAGCCTTTCCGACCAATACCTTATTTTTATTTCTCTTATACAGCACATCTTAGCTGGTATATCTTATTTAAAAAAAAAAAGAAAGAAAATATATATATATATATATTTGTAGATATAAAATGTTTTATCATGTGTCTATAGACACAGTTTCAATGGAAGGCAAAACACTTAACAAGACTGCAGACCCCCCTTTGAATTACTTAGATGGATTTAATGCTTCAGCCATCATCTCTTTTGGTATTATCTGTCAGCATCGGCTTGTTTCTATTCTAAATTAAATAAGCAGTCATTAGTGGTTACACACTGGGACGACAACGTCACAAGGTTGTCTCTCCTGTTTTAACTGATTCATATTTAAGCTGCTTTCTCCAGCAGGAACAAATACTTCAAAAGTATTTTTGGATTCAGACTTCAGTGAAAAAAACCCAAGTAGAAAAATTTAAATATTCTTTGCAAAATGTTGAATGAACTTCAGCCACACTAGTTCATGCTAATTCCCATCCTCCTGTGGCCTCTGGCTTTTCAACGCAACACAAAGGAACTTCTGCTGTTTTTAGCTTCTTAAAAGTAATCAGATATTCCCTCAAATGAAACTGAGACTTAACATGAGAGAAAAATGTTTTGTGCTGCTTTAAATGACTCTTTGGGAGGTGTGTGGTATTAACTTGTTATTATTGTTCAGCGCGTATACACAGCCACACACAGTGACCTGACCCCTCAGGGATAAGACACACACCCTTGAACCCCTGGACCTCAAACATTCACGTAACATATATGGTATTTTTACAAAGTGAGGGTTCTGCACTATTGAAAGCATTTGATTTTTCTCCTTTTTCTGTGTGGCCTCAAACCAGGTTTGAAAACAGGGCATGAATCTGTAATGACTGACCCGCTGGTGGGACACTGCTTTGTTATGAGTCACCGGCGTTTCCGCCCTCTCTGCAGTAGAAACAGGTTCATTTCAGTATTTAAATGTGTCCTGTAACATTCCCAACATCCTGATGTGTAGCATAGACCCTTATCTAACAGTTTATTCAACTGATCTTTCTCCTACAAGGACAGTCCATATTTACTTTGCATGCTTTCTAATAGGTGTGTATTAGTGACTTACTCGCATGGAGTTTTGTAAACTATCATAAATGATACCTGTGCTCCTAAACCACCAGTCACAGAAACAGTTTCTTCCCCCAGGCCATTGTTCTGCTCAACTATTTTTATTCACAGTCTTGGATATTTGTGCAAATTTTCATGTCTGTAAACATTGGTTCTGCTGTAGCTTTTTATTTATTCATTACTGAACCTTGAGAGACAAAGTATGCCGAATTAAATTCCTCATGTGTGCACAAACCTGGCGAAAAAGCTGATTCTAATTCTGATTAAAAAAACAAACAAACAAACAAATACATTATTTAATGCTATTTCACACTCCACTTTTATATTTAAATGCTCCCTGGTTAGGTTTTGGTTCCTAAATAAAAGTATAAAAGTATAAAAAAAATGTTAAAATAATGTAGTCATGGTAACGAACAATGAGTCTAGTTAGTAATGCTAGTATCCCCTCTTTTAATTCATGATTTATGTCAAAAGTCTTTTGATTCAAGTTGGTCTTACTATTATGCTAGTACAACTATCCATCTAGATAGATAGAACTGGAACTGGAACTGGAACTGGAACTGGAACTGGAACTGGAACTGGAACTGGAACTGGAACTGGAACTGGAACCGAGCCTGAGATGAACAGCCACCCAGCCTAAATTAGGTTAGAAGTGCTCCAATGACTCACTAGCCCATAGATCCACCTTTATCACTAGAAACATGAGGTCATTTTCTGTGGGACTTTACCAGTCTCTCATTCTGCTTGTTTTTTGCCAGATATGAAGCCAGGCATTAAAACAACTTCACTTTGGCGTTGCCTGTCTACAGGACAGTAGTTGGAAGTCTTGCGGTTTGCTCAGGTGCATCCTTTCCACATGCTCAACACTAACGTGCTCAGTGAGGCCTGGAGGAACTGAGAAGCAGCCTTGGGTTGTTTGTATTTCTTCGAGCATTGCACAGTCTGACCCTGGGGGTAAATTTGCTGGGATGTCTACTTCTAGGAATGCCTTCCAATTGTGAATTATCTTTCTCACTGTTGTGCTGAACTCCAAACTGTTCTGAAATTGTTTTATGACTCCAGACTGATGATGTAGTAAGAACAGTGTCTCTTCCTCGTGACATTGTCCTAACACACACCTGAATCCTCTTTTTGCAAAACCTTGCTGCAACTTACCCTAATAAATCCAATTTAAGCAGTAAGGAGCTTCTTAGCCTGTATGATTATTTTATTTCTGCCATCATTTTGGATTAATAACTAATAGCATGTTGAAATCTGTTAAAAGTTATATTTATCTTTGTCTGAAGTTGCATTTGTCTAACCTAATACTGCTAATAGTGACACCACTACAATCATTTGACTTTAATTTTGTTTTTACATGAAAAACTGAGGAGGCCCTGGGGAAGACCCAGGACACGCTGGAGAGACTATGTCTCTGGGCTGCCCTGGGAACGCCTCTGGGTCCCCCCGGAAGAGCTGGAGGAAGTGTCTGGGGTGAAGGAGGTCTGGGGATCCCTGCTTAGACTTCTGCCCCCGCGACCCGGCCCCAGATAAGCGGAAGAAGATGGATGGATGGATGGATGGATGGATGGATGGATGGATGGATGGATGGATGGATGGATGGATGGATGGAAAACTGATTGAAAGACAGGCTAATTAGCTTTGCACATGACTGTAACAAATGATTTTAATTTTCTGTCTGTTTTAGATTTTATCTTGGGGTGGACTGGCATTGATGCACAAGTAATAACTGTGGCCATCTTAATGTACAATCAGTACTAATATGAGTTAGAATAAGAACTAAACCGTTGAGTTCGGTTTACCTTCTCTAAATTTTCATTGATTTATTTTTTAGTTTAATATTCATGCCACATATACTTTCTAACAAAACACAAAAAGTTAACTCCCAAATAAATAGTTTCCTTCCCGGTAAACCTTGCAAAACAACTATAACAAATCTTACTATTATGGGAGTTTTTGCACATTTGTTGGGGACAATTTTAGTTACTATACTTTGTGATCTAACGAATAAAAGTAGTAGTGGAAAGCAACTGAATATTTTTTAATCAAATTTGACATATATTTTAAAAACTATATTTTAAAAAGGTAGTATAATTAAGTGGTTGGATGACGTTTTGTGTTGGGTTTAAGGTTTTGTCAGGAAGAGCAAACAACATTAAAAAAGTGAGCAAATTAATATAAAAAGTTTTTTTTTAGTATTCTTCATGGTATTTCAGAGTTTTTTGTTTCCTGGAAATGTTTTTAAACATAAACATACATACCACTCATGTTGCAATCAGGGTCAGATAAAAAAAAATAAAATACTTTCTTGAATTTCAAATTTCAGCACACTGCAAAACTTATTTCAAAGGAAGTTAAAAAAAAGCCTATTTCAGAAATGTGACTTCTTATTTGGTATATTTCTTTTAAAAGACATAAAGTGTTTTTTCAAAGAAAATAGATTTCTTAGACTAGTTAATTACTGCACAAGCAATTAGATTGGACAGTCAACTAACTACCAGATAATTACACACAGAGATATAAATTAATCTTACTTGCATTTCATGCATTAGTGTGGAAAATCACACATCATAATTATAGCTAAACTTTTTAGTTTGACTATTCTGTTAAGTACTTTTTGCTGAAGATACCTGATATATCTCATCTTTCTTGCTGCATTTAATCAAGGAAGGTGCTTATTTTTATTTTACTTTTATTCCAGCTCACTTCTCAGCAGCAGCTTGGTGTCATCTTGAAATAATTTTCGCATCTATGGGGATGTTGTTAAGGTGTATAGAATCCAGCACAGTACAGCTCCATGACAATAAGATGCTGAGTTATTTAAAGCTTTGGGTAAACAGAAGGAGGTCCTAACATGAGAAAAATATCAAATAAAACCACCTGAACATTGTTACAAAGATAAAAACCTGTGTATGTAATTTGGTACTGACTAACTTGGGAGTATGGGATGAATGATAAAATCAATAGCTGATGCAACTTGTGACAATGATGTAACATGGAGTCAAAAATAGACATGGGAATGTTTTCCAGAGCCGGATAACCTGACCTTGGCTTGAACAGATGTATGGCAGATTTTCTAAAATCACACACTGCTGGTTGTTACTTGTCTCAAGCATTACAAGTTTGTTTTTTACGATTTTGAATAACTTACTGAATGAATTTGTAATAGCAGGAGAACATGTTAGTGCTTATTTTTAAAGCCACTGAGGGTGAGGCAGTTCACAACCAGAGCATCCTCACGGGAGAAAACATTCTGGTGACCCAACAATGATCCTGCGGGATCAAGTGCTTGGCAAAGACACAAAAGCCCAGGAGAACACAAGATTGTAAGCAAGACTGGAGAATTTTCAGGCTAAGAAGCAAAGAGATTGAATGAGGCAGATGTGTGCCTCAGGGGGGAGTATGCCAGAAAAGACAGAAACACTGCAGATAAGTGCCTCTTAAGGAGATGGCTTTTTTTTTTTCACAGATAGGGTAGACAATGTAAAGGACTGTTCTGTTTTGTTCGAACATGGGAAGGTCACTCAACCAGTGGATCGCCAGCAGGGACCAGACTGACTGAAACTGTACAGAAACAGTCAGAGTGAGGGTGCCGGCCATTCTGTTCTGTCCTGTGGACACAGGCAAAGGATAACGGGGGAGGTGTTCAGACCCTTGCACATCATTTCTGTATGTAAACGCAGGGATGCAATTGTAGGCACACTTCCATTAAATAGGGAAAAACTGAAAATGGTCAGTGATACCGTGAAACTCATGAAATGAACATCATTTAATAAAAACTGAGGAGTAAAATTCTGACTTTTGTAGTTCAACAGCATAATTAAAAGAAGTTACAGAAATCTCTTGAATGCAGTGATTGTCTCAAAACATTGTACCACAAAATTAAGTTGCACAACTCCCATTCTACCAACTGTAATTCAAGCATTTTCTTTTTCATGTAATATGGCCGAAATGTGCACATTTTTACTACCAACAAGTACTTTGAGGTTTTAGAAAAACAGTTTCCTTCTTTGGTTGACCGTACAAATGTACTGTAAATATAGAAATAAGTTCAGATAAATAAAATCAAAACTGTGTGAAAATACTAATAACTGCATTATTATTACTGATGCATTTATGTAAATCAAACACTAATGATGTTTAGTGTTGCAACTAATGACTGTTTTTTTTTTCATTTTGAATTAACATGTTGTGCTTTCTTGATCTGATGGCTGTTTGGTTAAATTTACAAAGTTGTGAAAAGTAGACAAAACAATTAACCAGAGTTGTGTATTAAGCCTTGATGTCTTACTGTAAATGAACAGGCAGTTAATTATAGTGTTTACAGTGCAACATCAGATAAGGCGGAACCGCTGAAAAGGTCTTAATGTTTCCATCAAACTGACAAGTGCAGGATGGGAACAGAATCACATCTAGAAAGATGAGGTACCTGCAAAGCACGGTTAAATCTGCTAGTATTGGTGTACATTTGGACTTTGTTAATGAAACTGGAACTATGAAATAATTCTTTTCAAAGAAAAAATACAAAAAACTAATATTTATTGAAGTAACCTCACAACCTTATTTTGCATATTAACTAAGATAAAAAAAATAGAGTATGTTGTTAAATGTGTTTTGTGTTAATCAGCTGTAGTTGAGAAAAACTCTGAAATGTTGCATGAAACTAAGTGACCTATATATTTAAAATAATAATAAATAAAATAGTACAAGTAAAGTCAAACTTTTACGTGAACACAGTAGCGGAGCAGATGCATTTAATGCTGCACCACTAGACTGAGGACATTTTTTTGGCAGCTAAGTCACGAGGGAGTTAATGTAGGACAGACAAGAGATGACTAAAGCTTGTACGAGGAGCCATGCTGAGTCCCTGGCTGATCTGCAAAATCCTTCACATGAACTTTGCTGAAGGGCCGAGCATCATGGGAGACTGTTGGCAGGGTGAAGAAGAGTGACAAGAACACAGCTAGAACCTTAATTATGAGGAGCTCTGTCTGATGGCCCACGTCCAGTTGAAGACGCTACACTGTCATTCCTTTAAGTTGTACTTTAAAGTTATGCTGAGTGCAGAAGAGAAAGAATTCAAGATGAGCAAAAAAACACAACCTGGACATCCTGTACCTGGGAAGTAGTGAAATAAAACCAAGGAAACCTCCCCACAGGGTACGGAAATGACCAGGTTTTAGAGATATTTTCCAGAAGAGTTTGATTTCTTTCTTATTTTCAATTCCAAAGTGTAAAAATAAGTTATGTTTAACTGTTCAAGGTTCACTTTTATTGCTGTTAACAAAGCATGTGCTTTTCCTTTCAGCTCCACTTCAGTGCTCTAATGAACTGTAATTTTAACAGCAGGTAATGCCAGACACTTGCTCTATCACGCTGCTGCTGAAGGATGTAAAATCCACTCACCACCAACACGAGGATCATGGGACCTTGATATATATAGTCAGTGTACACACCGGCCCGCTTCCCGAACCAGCACCTGAAATTTCAACAACAGCAGTCAGTAACATTTAGAAAAAGGTCCTGGAAATCAAGTTAGATGACGGCTCATTTCAGACAACAAAAAACAATAACAACGTTGTTGGAATACTCTGACTTCCAGTTGCGGATTTCACAGCTTGTTTTGAGTAAATCAAACAAAGATAAGCTTTCTGTCTAGACTATGGCTCTTCATTTAAATCCCACAGGTGCACAAAAATATTTACAAAAAAGCTGCAAAGGCAAAGCTTAATTTCAGCATTTGTAAAACAATTAAACAGAATATTTCTATGGATGATTTTCAGCTACCCAAGAGCACATCCGTGGTTTATAATTAACCACAGCACAGCTGTGTTTATACATGTAAACGGCTCTATGCCTCTATAGGAGCCCCTTGTTTACAGTTGCACTAATAAACACATGTATTTTTCAAAATGATAATGCATGGACACATTTAGAAAAAAATGAGGCACAAACATGTAAAAGGCTCCCCCTCCATCACACAGAAAAATCCCCCACACATAACCACAAAATAAACGTGCACAGTGTCCTGCAGTTGGTTTCAATTATTTCAGTTCTGTTTAAAATCAATAAGCATCTAAATCTATTTGATTCGGTTTGGGTAATTAGTGTTTGTGTTCTGTCTGTCTTTGAAATCAATCTGCACATCTTTAGAGACATCTGAAATCTCTTTGTGGTGATGCTGAATCATTCTGAGCCAGCTGGATCTTCTTCCACCTCTCTGTCATCATTTTGAAGTCGTATTTAGTTTTGTGTTTCATCTCCTCAAAAAGATTTTAATCTTTTTTTTTTTTTTTTTAAAGATTTTCTTGGCACTAGTGTGGCTGGACAGGAAATAGGTATAGAGGCGGGAAGAGTGGGGGGCACACAGGAAAGCGTGACAGGCTGCAATTCCAATCTGCGCTGCCTGCACAAGAGCAATAGCCTCTGTAAACGGCGCCCGCTCAACCCGCTGAACTATCCAGGGACCCAAATAAAAGATTTGAATCTTTATCCTGTTACTCTGCTGTCACTCTGCAGCAAATTTGCAGCACTTGGTAACCATTTTATGTGTTTGCAGTTGTTGAAAGTCTACTTTGTGAGACATTTTGAAGCGGAAAACCTTAATTGTTCTTGCAATAGTGAGCTTAGGTTGGCCTGACAAGGTCAATTGATGAATCCAGTGAGAGAAAACAGTATTTAATCGTCATTTATGTCATTACTTTTAGACCTTAATTATAGATGACAGTGTTCCACTGAAAACCAAAGAGGCTGTTGGAAGTCTGCACCAAAGGCTAGAAATATTTCATTAAGAAGTGGTGGAGTTGCAAAATACAACTATGTTGATATTTGTCTGATAAGACGGGTTTCCAGCGGGTAGCTGAGACCCTTCGTTGTGTTGCGGGGCCTCAAGTCTCAGCATTAGGTACTATAGTACAGCGTCAAAAAGCTGCTGGTATGTCATGGCTTTGATTGGGTATTCTGTAGGAAGGAGAACATACTCAGCCTTTCAAAGCCCCCTTTGAATTTGAGTCTTCAGTTCTCATTCACCGCCACCATCTCTGTATGCAAACAGAAGTGCACCAACCGTGTTAGTGGCTGACAGGACTGAGCAGGAGGTTGTACCTGTTACATCTCCTGTTCCATAGGTTTTACTCCAAACCTTCACTAATGGAAACCTGACTACAAAGCGTAGTTGTTTAAATACAGTTGCAGTAAAAGTTTACATATAGTCTGTGTGGATTAAAATAAATGGACTGTGTTTATTTTTGACTTTCCAGTCTTGTTAACCCTGTTTAAAGCACTGCAAGCCGCATTCACACATTCATACAGTCTCTTGGTCTGCATTCTGTCACGCAGAATTCCACTTCGATAAAAGAATTGTGGACAATGCGTGGTTCAGTGTTTACTCAAAGACACAGATTTAGACTTTAGAAGTTCAAGATTTTAACCACCAACTATCAGACTCTCAGCAGGTCACCTCAGCAGGTCACCTCAGCAGGTCACTACGCTCCCTGCAGAACCACAGCCAACCCAAGGTGATGGCACAAGGAAGTGTTGAAAGATCTTTTTTAACTTTTTTTTTTTTTTTTTTGGCACAAAACATCTTCAAATTGAAAAAAAAAAGAATCTGTGCTTAAGTTTTAAAGTCAAAATGTTCTGTTATTAACACAAAGTAATACATACAGTCCCAAAAATATCCATACACCCACTTTCTGTCTGAAAACCACAGTTTTGAATTTGAGCTGCCTGACTCATTCGGCATAGTGACAGGGAACAGCAGTTCCCAAGGTGATAAACATTCTTCCAAATGGAAGAACATGCTCAGCTGTTTTCATTTTGCTTCATTTCACTGTAGTAAAAAAGGTATGTTAGCACTGTTACGCATCTGTGCTGACTTAAAGTGACGTTAAATTCAGGCAGATGTAGTGGTGTCTTGTTACTGATGAAAAAAAATTGCCGTCTTTTGAGGAAATATTTTAGCGGAGACAATATCCGAGTCGAACAACAACAGAGTTTAACAAAGTGTTAATTTCCTCTGAAATCAGGCAAACTTAGGTCATTCAGTGGTGACTGAAATTCCATAATGTCTTAAGTTGTCCCTACCTTCTAACTTGATGTTAGTGATTTATTATAGATGGGAGTTTCTTTGTGCCAAATAAAAGGGTTTGTTTAACAGCACTAATTGGATTGAACAATACAAGGTACAACAGGAAGCTTCAAAGAGCTTAGTGGAGACCTGAGGACAAAATTATAGATTTTTACATTCAGGAATGTCTCTATGAGACATTTGTAAGCAATATTGGATTCCAATATCAAGTGCAAACTTCTGCAAGTCATGGTGTCTGAAAGAAGACTCACACTGTTAACTTCGTCCCTGACATTTTTCAGTAAAAATAGGTCAAGAATCTTGGGTAAAGACTCCCTGAGGTGCACGACCTGGGAGCTGGTGAATCAAATGTTTCGCAGACCACACTCAAGCTCGTTTGATTTCTCTGTAGATTAAAATGTAGCTGCCCAAAACAGAAAACTGAGGACCAAGAGTCTGCACCTTTCAAATTCAATGAAAATGTGGAATTTAAATAAAGGAAAAATGCCTTCTGGAGGAAAGTTGGAGACAGAGAATTGATTTGGCCATAGTGACCAGATGAATGAAGGTGAGGAATGTAAGTCTGTACTAAATTCAATGTGCTGAAGCAGAATCAAGTTTTCAAAATGACATTCTATTTACTCTAAAAGTATTTATGTTATGGCATAACCTGAAGCTGGGCATAGCAGTCACGTAACTGGCTTCAAGTTATGCTGTAGTGGCGGGGCATTATAGACGTCTGTAAGGGAGACTGGGTAGTTGCACACTGAACACTTTCCCGGAAGTATCACACCATCTGGGTGTTTCTCTTGCATAAGAGCATCATTCCCCCCCAGAGACACAAATATATGTCAATGCTTCAAAGATAAAGACCACAAAAAAAAATTGTGAATCTCCTGAAAGTGGAATTTTTCATGGCAGCCAAAGCAAGAAGGTAAATAACAATACAAAAAACAAAGAAAAAAACAAAAAACAAATAAAAAACACACTTTTGACGAGCCCAAACGCTTGCATGGATTGATTTGAAAATAGGTTAAGCACATGTGAGCAAAATAAAGCCAGGTTTGCCCCCCAGACTATCTTAGTCTGGATCTCCTTAAATGAAAATGATTTATCAGCAACAGCCTTCATCTCCAGAGCTTTTATATTTTTGGGGGAATTAAGTGTGCTGTATGACTATCTCTTCAGCTTGTATGATAGTTTTCTTTTATTATACATCATTAAAAAAAACAACCTTAATTTGTTTTTTTTCACAACAAATTAAAAAAATCATTACATACAAAGCTGTAAGTTTCCTACCTGGAAAAAGACATCAAATATGAACGTACAAAAAGTTTATAAGGCAACTAAATGCATGGCCCTGTTAGATAGACAACAAGACTTTTTGCCTGTTTAATGTGTAAATATGTAAATATTTTCCACCTCATTGCCAAAAAAAACTATTAATACGTCTTTAAAGTTGCCAAGCTGCCTTTGTAGCCGGCGTGTGTGGTTTCATTGCCCCTGTGAACTTGTTCTTTGGAGCTCATGGGCAAACACATTTCTAGTATGTGTCAGCTCACTTTGTCATTAAAGTTAATTTTACTACATGCGGTGCTCCAGTGACTTTCCCTGGCAGAGACGATCCATGTGGGAGTGAATCACAATGAGCCACAGTGTACGTTCATGGTAATGTAGGAACATGTCACTCACAGATTTTAATAGTTTCTGGGCAACATTGGTGCTATTTTCACCCACTTGCTGCACATTGGGGTAAAGGTAGTAAAGCAGACAATCAATGACAATTACACTGGAAACGGTGACTGGGCTGGCATATAATAAAGAATATTCAACAAAACTAATGCAATTGCAGCAGATAATTAATAGACATTCATCTCCTTAATGTATTTCAGTTTGACATTGCCCTTTTTTCCTTATATTAGCAAGGTAGAGAAAAACATCAGCTCTCAATATCAAAGAAAATGTTAAAGTAAACAAAAATCCTACTTCTCATTGTCGTAGTACAGCTTGCCAATGGCCCACGCCACTATTATAGGAAATGGTATACCTGTGAAGAGAGGGAAAAAGGTGGAAATAAATACTTATTTCATCTTTGTCTGGTGTTCAAATCATAAGATCTCCCAAGGGAGGTCATGCTGGAGTAAGAAATCCTTGCCGTTTTTTCAGGCATGGCGCTGGAGCCTGGCAAGCTCTGTCAGAAGACATTTTGGTCTGTGTGCTGTTGTCCACAGAAGCACGCCAACACTTGTCACCATCTGACTGTTTCTATTTGTATGAATAAAGAGCTGAACTCTGGCTGATGATAATGCAGAGTGATCTGATGATTAAGATCCATATAGAAGATTAATAACACACACAAACAGCAATTACTCAGTCTGAGTGGCACTAACAGAAGCTCGAAGGCATTAAAAGCCATGTAAATATCAGGTTTCCTAATCTCTGGAAGCTTTACTTCCATAACTCAGGTACCTTTATTGATGCAATGCTTTAACTCAGGAAAATGCATTCCTGTAGCACCCGATTAAAAAAATGCAAATGTAAGCAACAAATTCAAAAATGTTTTTCTTCCTTTTTGTTTTTGACTTTTGTCTTTAACTCGCCAACATTTTTTTACTTTTAGATCTTTGCAGGCAGTACAAAAAAGTTTTTTCACCAACTTCATTTCATTTGTTAAAAAGATTTCCTCTATTGTGTATCAGTCATTCCACAAGACGTTGGTATGGGGACAGGTAAATGCTGTGGGGAGGTAAAAGACACAGATAATGTTTGTTCAAACAGGTGATTATAAAGACGATTATTTAGAATAAAAGCAGGACAAGAGTCTTCGAACAGCAAATGGAAAAGAGGAACCCCACGTTGAACCCCACGTTGTCCAGAAATGTGTGAAAAAAATCATAAACATATTTAAAACAACGTTTTTCAGAGAAGGATTGGAAGAAATCAGCTTATTTCTTCTTCTAAAATGCATAATACATTAAACAATTCAATGACTGAAGGAACTTCAGTGTGTAAAGGGGCTCAAGGGTTTAGGCCTGGACTCTAAGCTGCACTAGTGATCTTTGATCTCTCAGCAGCGCCACACCACAACTGTCATTCATCAATATAATGATATGAGCAAGGAATTACTGAAGGGAACCTTTGTCAAGAATTACAGTATAAAGCTGTATTTGTAAAAGACTTAAATGTTTACAGTGCAACAGAGAAGCCCAAATTTAACTGTCCTGATGCAGCAGCAACTCTGGGACTGACGGCTTCAGCGATGGTATTTTGCTCAGATCAGTCTGTCTTCCAGATATTTCTTTTAGAAGATTTAGACTATTTTATTTTTCCATCTTTGGTCCAGAGCACACTCTCAGGACCAAAGATGAAGAGATCCATCCAGACTTTTTTCAGGAGTAAGTGATGGTAGGGGATTGTATCAGCATCCTGAGCAAAGGTTATTTAAAGTTGTATGATGGCAACAGGAAAGGAACTCCATGAGGCAGAATATCACACAGCATTTTAGCAGACAGTCATGCTTTTTTACAAAACAGTGTAAAACACATTACAAAAGGATGACTGGGGAAGAAGAGGGTTCGGGTACTGGACTGGCCTGCTCGCAGTCTTGACCTGTCCTCTAGAGAATATATGGGAAAATGTGGTAAAGCAACGATGACAGTCTCCTACTACTGCACACTTTAAGAGTTTTTACTGCAATAATGGGGCAAGAATATATAAAACAATTCCATTCCTGGTATCCTGAATGCAGGAAACACCTAAACAGGAATGGTAGCATTGCAAAGCTTAACTTTCTTAATGTGTATGGGGTCTGTTGCAGGTCTGAAATGCACATTTGGATGCATATTACACATAAAATGAAACTAATCAGAAAAAAAGAAAAATCTTGAGTTTGTACAGTTGGCAAAGAAATAGAATACAAAACCCTGATGCCTATTTCTTATTTGCATTTTCTACATTGTCACAACTATTTCTTTATTGGGTTTTAATTGATTAAAAACAGACCTCAAATCTACAGCCATCTCATCCTCATGCACAGGCTTCACAGCTACTTGTGGGAAAATGTAATCCAGCGGACACACCAGATCTCATCTCAGCAGCGCAACGTTCAGCTTGACAGTGTGGAACAGGGGTTTGTGAACTTTGCTCAATAGATTTCGCAGCTGCCACATAAAATCCTGTTCTCTCCATCCGTTAACTCCCATTGTGGGCAGAAGTTTAATCTAACCCTCAGTTACCTCTTTTAGGTTTAAACATAACTTGTTTGAAGTATTGAATGAGAATTCGAGCATTACGGAAAAATGTCTTAACATCAATTCTTGAGATTTTATTGCTTTGCTGAACTTTGGAGTTTTCTGTGGCAGGCTGCTGTATAAAATAAAGTTGAAGCAGTAGAGTTATCTTTGATAGAAAAAAGTTTAGCACTTCTGAGGAAAACGAAACAAAACAAAAACTTATCCTTGTGTAAATATGATACTAATGTTAATCTGACTCCCTGCAAGAAAACAAGTAAATGTATTTTCAAAAATCTCCAATGATCCTTCAAGGCTTTAAAGTTGTTTAACAGTTGTTTAAAGTGTAAAGTTTACATACACCAGCCGATACAGATGAACATCCACTTGCGGAGCTTGTCAGTGGAGTACGTAAGGACGATGGCTGTGTGAAGGTAGCAGCCCTCTCCAAACATCCAGAAGAAGTTGGTGGAGTGGAAATAGTTGAATGAAGCCGTGACAAGGCGACACCAGATCTACAAAAGGAAAAGCATAGTTTGTGTCATTTCTGATATTCATTTTAACGTATGATTAACTGAATCCATAAACATATTTCCATGGCCTTCCTACAATATATAAACTAAGGATAAGAATGAAAATATCTACGGCACAGAGCTACCAGTCTGTCCTTGAGGTTTAAGCACATATTACGTAACACTGGTCTTTAATCTGATTTGACATCTTTCACGTGTACATGTATGCATACTCTTTAGGTTTAAATTTCTTTGGAAAATTTGATTGTCATACTTGTTGAAGAACATTTCTTCTTTAATAAATTTGAAACCAAAGGTGGGTCATGGTTAAACGAAGTATTTCCTGCCCGCCCTTTCATTTTGGGATTTCAGACCAATCTTCTGTTTTTTAGAATATGTGCTACTTAAACTGGGATAAATGTTTGCATTTTTAGGGAAATATTTTAAAAATTTAAAGCTTTGCAGAGTAAATCGGCCGGCGAGACAACACGTACTGGAGTCAAACTACATGGAAACCTTGGTGCGTTTAAGAGAATATAAAAACAAAGGTTTTGATGCGTTTTGCTTGCATATGTTGAAGGTCAATAGCTACACAGGAACATACCACATTACTTTCATGCACCTCTGGGCTCATGGTCAGCTGAACGATGAACCAGGTGGCATTCCTCAGGATGAAGGCGGTGATCAGGTTCCAGTGGATGATGTTCCTCAGGCAGCGGATACTCCTGTGAGATGAGCAGAGGAGGACAAGCTCAGCCGCAGAGATGTTTAGGCTGCTTTAATTGAATAAACTGCCAAGGCGGAAGAAAAAGGAATCATGTAAAAGGAAAACATGATGGGAAACATCTGATATAAATAGCACCTTTGGCTGAGATTTTGTGCCAAAGTACTTTTAAAGCAAATACATTAAACACACAGGATTTTTTTTTTTGAACAATGACATCACCCTGAGCTGGAACTAAATTGGGTTGGACCCCCAAACCTATTCTGCACTGTGAGTTTCAGCCTTTCAACTTCCAGTAGTAGATTTAGGGTCTCCAGACGCAGGCTGAACACATCTTTATATTATTTCTTATTTTACCATTATCCATCTTATTTTAAAACAATCTATCATGTTATATTATGTTATACTGTATTTCTATTATGTAATATTTAACATGTGCAATATATTTATCAATGCCTGTCACATGAAAGAGGGATCTGCCCAGAAGTGCACCTCTCTGCAAATTCATCCCAGGATGAGACTGTGAACTGTTCAAAGAACGCTTAGAAAAGCATGACAGCATGGTTTAAGATTGTAAACTTGTATCTGGATAAACCACAAGCTTTCTGGAGCAATGACCTTTGGACAGGCAAAATATAAATGGAGATGTTTGTTAATAATTCACAGTCCTGCACCTGCCTATCATACCAGCTGTCAAGCATAGTGTTAGAAGGGTTAGACTACACTTTTTATTTTGTTTGTTTTGTAACTGCAGTCACTCACTGATTTAAAAATAAACTCTTCTGAATAACAAAGCACTCTGGAGACAAATGTGAGACCACCTGTCCTGCGCCTAAAACGTAGCTGAAACCTGGTCGTACAACAGGACAAAGATCTCAAACACAGCAGGAAATCCCAGAAACTGCATAAATAATGTACAAAAACGTCTCACTCCACATAAGATATAAAGTGACATTTCAATCCTGCTGTTTGAACTCTTGTTTGTGTCCTGAAAGTGTAATGATGTAAATACATCGACCCAAGGATACAATTAAAATCTGCTTAAGTACCTCCAAGCGGCCGTGCAAAAATAGAAACACCCAACAGAATGGGCCGTCTCATTTGCTGTCACCAGCTGTAGGTATCATCAGCCCGTGAAGACTCCTCACTCTTGTGCCAAGCTGGAAAGGCACATTTATTTTCCAGCATACATCAGTTTTTCATAGGTATCACTTACATCAGCTTTGTGCTGATGTAAGTAGGGAGGGGAGCCTTGGGCAACACTTTTCCACTCATATAGAACAATTGAACTTATTTATCAGCCAGATAATGAGATGCATAGAAATGTTGCAAATGGTTTTTAACAAAGGTGCTGAGGGAGGCTGAGAGGACAGTGAGGTGGATGGAGGAGGAGGACCTGAGGGAGTGAGCTGGAGTGGTGATCTGGGGGAGCTCAGACAGATAAGGTGGGGCAAGGATATGGATGGCCTTCAAGGTGAACAGGAGGACTTTGTAATTCATGTTTTGGCAAACTGGGATAAGGCTTCCAGAGCCTCTGTTGTTCAGCCTGCAAGTGGCTGATATTCTCCAGTGATGTAATATAGACTGCCTTTTGTAGCAGAGAAGCAGCTGCGCCTGAAGCAGTGGGGAGGTTTTTTTCTTCCTTTGTATTAACTACACTGAGTGACCTCCTTTCCTACGGCATCTGGCTGGTGGGGATGTATTTCCTCATGGGTATTAATTGGGAGAAAAGCTGAACATTGTGACACACAATTTGTCACCATTAATGATACACTGCTTTGTCAGTGTTAATGACACATTACATTTTTCATTTCATTTCTCACTTCTGCAGTGATTGCTGGATTAACCCCTGATACTTCTTAGGCACCAGTTATATACATATAGAGTTATTTTCTCACAGTTCTAAACTTGAATTTACTTATAAGAATAGTTGAATGTGTTCTGTTGCATGTGATACAGTGCTGTCCTTCACTCGTATTATATATCATCATTATGATTTCATTTGTTGCTTGTTTTCTCTTGTGGTAAACGTAATAATAATAATACATCTGATCTATAAGCGCCTTTCATGAAACCTACTTTACAACAGACAGATAAAAAAACAACAGCAATAAATAAAATCAGCATATAGTAAAAGAAAGAACAACAGTGTATTTGGACTTTGGACTTGGAGCAGGCAATCTGAAACAGGCGAGTCTTGAGTCTGGATTTAAAGATGGGAACAGGGTCCATAATTTGGATGTCAGGTGGTGAGGAGTTCCAGAGTTTAGAAGCAGCTAAAGGCAGGTGCAGGCGGAGAGGACAGTGAGGTGGATGGAGGAGGAGGACCTGAGGGAGTGAGCTGGAGTGGTGATCTGGGGGAGCTCAGAATGATAAGGTGGTGCAAGGATACGGATGGCCTTCAAGGTGAACAGGAGGACCTTGTAATTCATGTTCTGGCAAACTGGGAGCCAGTGGAGCTGCATTATGGGGGAGATGTGATGAAATGATGTGGTTCTTATTATGATCAGGGCAGCAGAGTTCTGGACCAGTTGGAGCTGGTGGTGGTACTTCTGGGAGAAACCAAAGAGGAGAGAGTTGCAGTAATCGATGCGGGAAGTGACAAGACAGTAGACAAGGATGGAGGCAGTGTGGACAGTGAGGAGGGGCGTAGTTGGTGTATGGTATGAAGATGAAAGCAAGCAAAGCGGGTGATGTTACTGATACAGGAATGGAATGACAGAGTGGCTAATCCTTGTCTCTTTGCTTGCAAGAATAAAACAAAACACCAAGTTTGATAAAACCGGTAAAACGTTGGTGAAAGAGAAGACAGTCAAGATTTTGAGAGGATCAGAATCACTTTTGTTACAAATATGAAATACAGTACAGGTCTTGGGGGAGGATGCATACAGCCAGCATGCATGTTTATTTAAGTGTTAAGATAATTTCATTTCCTCCAGTATACCGCAAGTGTTATTTGATTATAGCCTCAAAAATGAGAAGTATGTAAAAATCCACTTGAAAATAAGACTCTAGCATCTACTGTTGTGATTATAATTGTAGTAGCAGCACTGATGGTGCTTGATTTATCCTCTGCATGGCCACTTTCCTCCCAATGATTTCACTGCAGTGGCAAAACACTCTGGGAAGATCTAGATGACACATTACAGGGTTTAGATAATTAATTAAGCTGCTGTCCCCAAGGAGGAAATTACGCACAACCCCTTGTTAACATGGTATCTGTATCGATTCTGATGTTGTTTGGTTTTAACATTGAGAATGGGAACATCGAGCAGACAGGTTCCTGATGATCTGGGTGGTCTGAATGGGCAAGTTTGAAATAGAGTCACGGTATTGCCTAGTAAGCTTTTAAGTGGGGGATCATACATCACTTTGAGTCCCCAGTGAGGACTGAAGCACTGAGATTCATTAATGTCGATTCCACTCAAAGATTCTGCTTTAAAAATATGTTTGTCCTTTACAGAACATCTATTTCAGGAAGAAAGAGTGAGAGAGAGGAAGAAAAAAATATACAACAGGTTTACAAGGCACTGATACTGAAAGCATTTTTTTCTTTTTGTATTTTAAAGAAGCCCAATAAAATATTTAAGAGACTAATGAAAAATCACATTGCGATTCTGGGTCAATTTTGAATGATGTTTTTCCTGTTTTTGATGTTTGACCTTTTCTGGGCAAAGTGGGGACTCAGACGTGAATGCTTTCACTTTGCCTTATATATATATATATATATATATATATATATATATATATATATATATATATATATATATATAGGGTTTATTACTTTTAATTCACTTAAGTGTGGAACAATTATCAAAAGTGGCTGTTCAGATGTTATTGTGCAATTAGTAAAATATATTGTTCTTGGACGTGGCCGAGGCTTAAAAGAAGGGCCTATCAGATGGTACGAATGATTTATTGGATTTATTGGGATTTACATGTTTAATATTTCTGTGATAGACTGGCAACTGCTCCAACATGCACCCTGACTCTCAGCTGATGAAAGCTGGGAAAGACTCCAGCGTTGAGGAACGGATAGCAGGACTTTCTGCCAACTGCTCAACTGGTTGTATCTCAGTGCCTGAAGTGCATTTAGATCTTTAAGAAAGCATTGCTGTTATAGTAGAACATTCTTATGAGTGTGATACTTTTGCATCGGTACGTGTTTTCTTCAGGTACTTGGGAATGTCAGTGTCTGCTAGAAGAGACTTGGGATATTACTACAGACTGCATAGAAATAACTGGACAAACCTCTGTGACGCCACTGACAGGTTTTCTGATGAGCCCGTTTTTGGGGCTCTGGAAAGTGCCAGAGTGGGGGGAGATTTCTCCATCCAACCCCAGCTAGTCAAGGCTCTCAGTGGAGCTCAGCCTGCAGCGAGTTTGTTTTGTGTCACAGTTCACTGAAAGGGCTCTGTAACTAAACTGACAGCTAATTGTTTGAGAGCTGCCTGTTTGGTCCCCAGCTGCTGTCTTGGCTCCATGCTGACGTTGTGAACCAGTCTGTGGCCTTCACCCCCAGACCTTTGAAAGCCAACCAGGAGCTGCTGCTGGTGGTCTGTTGGTAAAATCAGGATCACTAGTTATCCTGATCACGATGTGTGATTAGGGCTGGTGTACCTGCAGAAAACATGGAAACTGAACACAGAAAGACCCCTGTTGGGATTCAAACCTGAAACCTTTTTGGTTCCAACCAAGCCCCCGCAAGCCATATCATCTTTAAAAAAAACAAAATGATGCCCTGTTAGCTCCTAATTTGCAGCTTAGATGACAAGCTCACAGAGGACAAGTGGTTGATGTGTTGACAGCTCGCTGTAAACACCTCAGTCAGCTGTCACTAAAATTATGCATATATTTCAAATAAAAAACACAAAAAATCAGTTTTAGCTGTCATGGCTGTGACACCTACAGTGAGCACCGGGAGCTCATGTAAAGCTCTTGTAGGGACGTTTTGAACCAGGGAGTGAATATGTTTATTTCTGCTGTCCAGTTAGACATTTAACAGGGGTCAGTTGAGACGGACTTGCTTCTGGGCACAGCCTCTTGCGGACAGTCGAGGAACTGCAATTTTCCCCACTTACAGGATCCTGTCAGTAGCAAGCTGTCTGTAGCTCTCTGGGAATAACTGGACGTGCGCATCATAGGGAAAAAGCAACATCTGAGTGCAGTGGAGAAAAAGAGAAATATTTTGCTGTTCACACTAGTTATTTAAATGTTTATGTTTGCAGTGGGGTTTTCTGAATATAAATGCTTTGTAATTTGCCATAGTTGTTAAATATTAACAGCTGCAATGATGCGACTTGATGTTGTTTACTACTAGTCCAACTTAACCAGCAAAGTACAAATTCGAATTTTTGAGGATTAAAGCGATCAAAGTGTATGTTTTCTTTTTCTCTAAGACTGTGAGGTCTTTAATGTTGGCAGGACTGGACGTGACTTTTCTGTTAAGAAAATCTCTCCTGTTGTCTTTTCAGGGGAACCACTGTGCTGTTGTGGTCGGGGCTGTGGTCACTCTCAATGTGTGGAGGCTTGTGGTCTGAATCTCAGCTGGGCCCCTTCTATGCAGTGTTTTCCCTAAGCGCTGGTGTGCTGTGGGTGTTCAGGCTTCCTTCCAAGGTCCAAAAACATGCACATTAGGGCCACTGGTGATGTTAAATGATCCGTGACGTTGTTTGCCTCTGTGTGACCCTGTGATGAACTGACGACCTGTCCAGGATGTACCACACTTCCACATCTGGCATCTGGGATGGGCTCCAGCCCCCACGACCCTGAACAGGATACAAAGCATGGAAATGGATGGATGGTGAAGGGTGAAGAGTAAATCAAAGTTGGAACGAGTGGGACCTGTGTTTTACATTTGTTTTCACTATATTTTAGGTAACAAGGCACCACAGCTACTTCAAATAGTCAATCAGTCCCCTGAATGTTGCTGATACACTGCCACTGTTAAGATTTCATTGCACAACATTCCTTAAATTTTCCAGCTGTCCTGGAGGGGCTGCGAAAATTAACAACATGCAGACTTGATTTGAAGAAAACCTAATTGGCTCTGTTTTTATGACTTCAGATAATAACTGTAATGATTTGAGGATTCAGTAGGTAATCCTCAGTATTTACAACTGCAACCAGAAATTTACATACAGTTTAGAAAAAGGCTCATTAACATTTTCTCTCAATGTTTGAAAGTTTGACATTTTTTTCCTCTGTGTTTTAAGTCAGTTAGGTTTCCTCGGTTTTCCTTTTTATTTGTAAAGTGTTAGAATAAGGCAAGGAGATTTTTTAAAAGAGAATTCATATGAGGTTCTTCAAGGTTAGAAGTTCACGGACTCATGCTCTGCATTTTGTAGAACTGTTTCACTTGGCTCAAACATTTTTGGTGGTCCTCCACAAGCTTTTCACAATCTTTTTTCTCTTTTCAACTTTTACCCTTTAAGGGAACAGCACAGCTGAAATGTTGGTCCAGTCCTCCTGTCTAAATATGTGGAACTGAGCCAACTTTGAGGGTCATCTTGCTCATGTATGCCTTCTCAGTGCTGCACACATGTGCCCTGTAGGACTGAAGTCAGGGCTTTCGATGGCCACTCCAGTACCTTAACTATGTTGCCTTAAGCTACATTGTCACTCATTTAGAGACATCCTTGGAGTTACTTTCTATTTATAAGACACTACCATGTCCGCTCTTTAAATTTTCAGGCTGATATCTTGACTTTGGTCCAGTATATCCACATAATCATCTTTCTTCAGGATGCTCTTGATTGTGTGAAGTGCACCAGTTCCTCCTGCATCAAAGCAGCTCCACAACAATGATGACCCTCATACTTCACAGTTGGGATGGAGACCTGACGGGATAGTTGGGATGGGGACCTAGACTATAAGATATGTGTCTGAAAATGAAGATTTTTGCCCAGATGTGCTCCTGCAAAGTGTATCTAGCCTTTGTGTTTATTTTTTTAAGCAGGGGCTTTGTGTTGCTGCGTGGCCTTTTAACTCATGTCAGCACAGAAGCTGTGTTACAGTACACTGAGTAGTTATACTCTCTTCCTGGTTTCAGACAGCATCTTTACACGGCCTGTCATTGTTGTTTTAGGGTTCATTTGCACATTTTGCATCAAAGCACATTCATCTCTGAACACAGACGCCATCTCCTTCCTGAGCTGTATCATGGCTGTGTGTGGCACTCTTTACTCTGTTTGAACAGATGGACGCTGGACCTTCAGGCATCTGGAAGTTGTACCCATGGATAAATCAAACTTGAGAAAGTCCATGGCTCTTTTCCCGATGCCTTGGTTGATTTCTTTTGTCTTTTTTTCATTATGTCATGCAATGAGGCCCTTGTGTTTCAAAGTGTGCCTGAAAAGACATCCACAAGTTAACTCGAATTACGTCCGTCAGCTGATCAGAAGCTTTATAATCAGGTGAAATTCTGCTTTTTAAGGCCACAGACAACTTGGTGCATGCGAACATGTGGTCTCAACTGCACTGCTGTGAGTCTGCTTGCAGAAAACAGTTGTAGCTGCTTTGTACTTTTTCTGCTGACCTATAAATTGCTTTTCGCACTCTCTTCATTATTGTGGATATACCCGAGTAAATGGGATAACAACACTTGAGAAACATTGTTGATAAGTATGGAGCCATTTCAAATCCTCTAAAGTTCAGTAAAGATAAAAGCAAAGCCCGAGTGGAACAAGTAGCAGAGCACCATAAATTTAACATGAGTCAGGAGTAAGCTTGAATGTTGGACACGGATAAGACCAGATACCTGAAAAGATATCACTCCAACCCGATCAAGCTCGCTCTGTTTCACTCCCACGCTGTTTTACTGATGTATCGCCATTGTAACGCATGAGCAGCTCTCACCCGGCTAACTTGTTATATCTTGCACATTCATTGATATTAAATGTTAAAATCCTCACTTTGATGACCCACTGCTATTTCATACTGGCGTAAAGCTAAACTGTTTCCCTGTCATTTTCACACACATCAGCCCCCTTCATGAAAGAGCAAAAATAATCTTTCTGTTAAAGCGTCCTTTTGATGAGAAGGTAAAAAAAGAAAAAGAAAAGAAAAAGAAAATGTCCTGTTGTGGTGAATAAATGTCATGAATCTGAGACACCGAAAAAACACCGGAGTTTAACAGGTAAAAAGGCATGAATATGCAGAGTGTTTTATTGTGGGGGAGCAGAATGGTAATAAAGCTGAGAAGAAGTTAAGAAGAGACCAGCGTGGTCACACAGCAGGGAGGCTGAAAAAAACACTCTTTTCACACATTTCCACTAACATGCTGTGGAGGGAATAGAGTTTGAGTGTAATACTTAAATGAATGATTAATGACATAGAAGAAGCCATTCATTACTAATTTAAAGCCTGCATCATAACCTCTAATACATATTTGTCAGCAAGGTGCACTCAGGGTCAGCGCAGCTTATGACTGCAACCACCTCCATTTCACCACAGTGCTGCTCAACTTTCTACTTTATATTAGCACGAGAAGTTTGTTGGGTCCAGCTGGCAAACGTTAAACCCTGATTATATCAAAGTTTAAGAAATTTCTTAAAATGTCAAATTGCAAAAAGCTGGACATCTGTGTAGTTATTACGCCCGCACTATTTACTTTCTTCACCATTGTTCTTAAATGTCAGATGCCGAACGCATGTGACAAAAAAGAAACAAAGCCTGCACTTTGAATATTTGTTCAAAACTAGTACACAGTAGTATGATAATTAATGTCAAATAAATAAATGCAACCATAAATAGCCACATTTGAGTGATGCCATCAGATGTTGAATTACAAAGCAGGTAATAAGGTATAAGCACATCCCTTAATAATCCAAACACATCATACGTGCAACTATCCAGTGGGAACACAACACAGTGGTGAAATGAAATCCCAAGACTTTGCTGGTAGGACCCGGCTGCCAGCAGTAATCTCCTCATAAGTTCTCTTCTAATATTAAAAAAAGAATCTGCAGGCTATTTTTTTTTCCATTCAAGAGCATCAGAGATGAAAGTTTCCAACACAAATTATAAATGAGGTATCAGAGATAGTCATTTTACCTTTCTAGAAAGCAAATCAAGAACACATCAGAGAAACTGAGGGTGCAATAGATTTTTATCTGAGACCCAGTTTAAGTTCAGCTTTGGCTTCAGTCATGTTTCTTTGTTTTCTTTACAATTTGGTTTGGCACTTACGTTTGTTTACAGGTAAGAAACAGACCTATGCACTCAGGTTTTGGGAAAAGAGAAAGAAAGTAGTTTGGTAGAAAATGTACAAACTTTTTCATGCCTAAAAAGCACCATGTGACGACATGAGTGAGACATCAGGCTCTTGAATTTTTTGTTCCAAAAAGAATGAGAGACGAAAAGGACATGCAGACCCTGCCACTAATGCCAAATGTGCTTCAAGTTCTAAAAAGTTATGTTTGTCTTTTATTTAAATAAATTCACAATAAACTTATTCTGTCATTCTACCATCGTTTTCCCAAGTGTGTGAATATGAAGAAAAATAATCAACTCCTTTGTTGGTTGAGACCGAAGAAAACTTAGTATAGTGAGAACTTTCTCTGTGTGTTGTGTATCAAGATGCACATCATGATACACATCATGATACACATCATGAAACACATCATGAAACACATCATGATACCTACACTATTCATATTTTGTACAACCTTCACCATCACAGGAGCAATAACAGGGTCTGCCACCGAAAAACCCTTCTTCTGCTTTGTGTAATTTTTGCTCCAGAAATAGATATTTCCATCCCATATTTATACCTATTGATATCACCAAAAAAATCAAAAACAGACTTACATTTGGGATGCAGACTTCAGTCAGCCTTAAGTTTTAACAACAAACACAACCCAACCGTGTGAGGAAACCCAAAATTTCCAAGCTTTCATGTTCCCATTAAACAGGAAGTATTGTGCTGGAAGCTTCGACACGTTGGACATGAGTTTTTTATGAAGACAAACTCCAGGGAGTCCTTGTATGCTTTGACTGGTCAGCTTTACCTTCCTATCAACTCTTAAAAAGGGTCAACATTTTATGAACGCTGAACTCTGACTTGTCTGCTCTGATTAGGCAGCTCAATGCGTAGATGAAAGGAAAAGTGCAAAATAACTGCAGACATTGTCCATATGAATCCACTTTTCCAATGATGACAGAAAGGAAAGGTCTCTCAGAAGCATTCAGAACTTCTGAAACCTTCATGGTCTGGTCATAAATCCACATTATTCTTATATTACCTCAGATAGTGGAGGTTTTTCTTAAGACACATTGAGGATGCCACTAAACGACCACCACAAAACAATCATTTACAGTTGGATTTCACTTTTATATATGTCACACAGTGGAAGCTAAAAATGTTCTACCTGCCATTCAAAATAAAATGTGCTTTCCCCTCTGATCGTTTATCTCTTTCTGCTCGTCGTTTCACAACACTGAACATGAGTGTCAGCCTTTCTTTCCATCACAATGCCAGAGACAGCCTTCCCGTAAATGGTTGAGCGAGTGAGTAATAAATGCCAACTCCTTCTGTACCCTAATGCCATTTCAGGCTGGCGGACACTTGTCCTCCCTCTCTGTCCTCCCTGTCTTTAAATCCACTGAGGATCCAAAACATAGCTTGAGCACAAATGCAGTGCTGTAGAGCTTCTATTTATTATGTCTCTTTGTGCCCTTTCACGCTTTTCTCACTCCCCGGGGGTGTCTAAGGGATCGATACCAGAGGGTGCTAAGACCTTTCTCTCGTTAACGCACGGCTCATTTCAGTTCGTCAGAGAAACCCTTTCCCCTCCATGGGTTTTTCAAGCAGCCATCCAGCAGACTGTTTTGATTTTTGGCTCTTCCCAAGACGGGTCTATTATTCCCATTTGTGTGGAAATGTGCCCTAGTTTTTTCAGGTGTCTAAACCCCTTTTACATCTGTTGGATTGAGATAGTGAAGGTTTCATCCCATGACCAAATGGTTTTTGAAAAGAACGAGAGATGCTTTGAACCTCTGGGGATCCAGAGAACAGTGACATTTCTGTCACATCAAGAATGTCTTCAGGATTACCAGGAGAGCGGCGGCAACGGGACCAACACTTACCTCAAACACAGGAAAAGAAAGAAGGCGATGAGCAGAGCCACCATGGAGATGCAGTGGCCCAGGAAGTTGATGATCACGGCAATGTGGTAGTGCATCTTGCTTTTTTTCTGAACGACAGAAAGACACAAAATGAGTCTTTAAGGTCTTTCTGACTGACAGTAGTTGTATTTGAAATATGAGGAAAGATCATTAACAGACTGCCAGTACTCTTTCATTTTTAAGGTCTGCTTCCTGCAGCGGTTTTTAATATAAGCAGAGGTTCATCATAACAGCAAGAGCATCAAGACTC
The DNA here is from genome assembly GCA_014839995.1 of Xenentodon cancila. Classification (NCBI taxonomy): domain Eukaryota; kingdom Metazoa; phylum Chordata; class Actinopteri; order Beloniformes; family Belonidae; genus Xenentodon; species Xenentodon cancila. Next base: position 5,700,781 of record CM026218.1, on the reverse strand, counting down.
ACATTAAAAATCAAATGCAAAGCTGGAAATTATCATTAGAACCTCTGCTTATTCGGTGTAATTTAAAATTTAAAACAACTGTGACATTGGAGAAATCACAAAAAGCAGTAGCAATAAAAAAAATACAAAAACCACAGCTAATGCATTTGTGCTTTGATTACAATAATAAATGAAAACTCAGGTTTTTATAAAACACAATGAAAAAACTTGAGGAAAACAACATAATTCCAGAACCAAACACATTGAAAACACTTGTGTTTACATTCTTTTGTTTGCTGTTTGATCTCTTTAAATGAGAACTGCTGCTCAGGTGTCACTATAGTCATTTTCTAGTCAGAAATCTGTGGTCTAATCCACAGTTTGCTCCCACTTTTCTTATCTGAATGTGACAATAGAGACTAATGCACCACACACTGTACATATACACACATCAGGCAGTCCTGTTTAAATGCTCATTGATGCAAATGTCTAATCAGCCATTTGTTATTGTTAAGCAGCCCGATGCTTGGTCAAGATGACCTAGTGACGTTCAAACAACACCATAATGGAGAACAAAGATGATGCATAGGTCTATTGGACAACAGAGTGGGTACTTCTCTTGGAAATGCCTTGTTGATGCCAAAGTTCCAATGGCCAGACGGGTTTAAGACGACAGAAAGGTAAAAGTTATTCAAATAATCCCTCAGCTAAAAACAGGAAACAGAAAGTACAATTCACACCAGCTCACAGAAACAGGACAATAGAAGACTGAACAAGGTCGTCTGGCCTGATAACTCTCAGTCTCTGGTGCAGCATTTGAACATGAACCTGAAAGGACATGAAAAGGACATGAACACCTGGATTCTGCCTTGTACTGGTAGTTCAGCCTGCTGCTGCTGCTGCTGCTGGTGGATATTTCATTTGCAAACTTTACGGCCCTCAGTACAAACTGACTATTTTTTGTCAAAAAGCCACATGATCACCCTCCATCAGGATAATCTCCCCTCTCACAACGTTCAAATCATCTGCAGTTTCATGAATATGAAAATGACATCCCTCTACCCAACTGGTGCCCATAATCACCGGATATCAAATGGAGCACCTTTGGTATCGTGGATGTGCAGCTGACACATCTACAGAAAACGTGTCATGTCAGTAAAGCTCTCTGAGGATTGTTTCAAGGACACTGTCAAATCCACGCCACAGAGAACGGAGGCTGTTTCAAAAGCATACACAGGGTCTGGTCCAGGATCCTGCAGCTTCAGTTATCCATCCATGATCCTCCTGTTTATCATGCTTTTACTTCTGAAGGATGGTCGTCATAGTGAACAGATTTCATATCAGATTTCAGTGCTTTGTCCACATGGATCTAAAATAAGACTGGCAGGCTTTCCAGCATGCACACACTCCCACCTGCAGAATCCACACATGCGCTTTCTTCGAAGGGTTTACACAGAAAAAATCTGCATCTTCTTCTAAGTCAAGAGTGTGTGACTTACAGAACCACTGTGATTTTATTTTGTCCCCCACTACCAACAATAATCTGTGCTGTAAGTGGATTTATGTAACCCACTGTGTCCGCACCATGATTAAATGTGGACATACTAAATCCTTACCCCCGCCCACCCATCCGTCATCTGTTCTCTTCACGATATTTGGGTGCAACAGCTTAAATCTGAACCTTATTTTATGTCTGCAGCGGACCAAGAGGATGGCATCAGCAGATTTTTTCTTCTTCTAATTGCAAAAGCCTGCTGAAGCCTGCCCAATGCTTTGATAAGCAATCCTGGAAAAGATGTTTGAGGGGCCGGGACAATAAGCCTCTGTCTCTCCGCATCACCTGATCATGACAGTATTTGTGGTCCAGAAAAGAACATGATCACAGATAAGACTGTTGTTTACAGAAAAATCCTTTGCAGCAGAATTCACAGTAAGTAGATTACGAGCCTTTCCCTCTGAGAGCTGTTTACCTGCAAAGCGCTAGATGAGGACCATGTCATAATTGTGATTGTGATGCAGCTGGACACTTGTAATCTCCACCCTGTTAAGTCTGAAACAGCTAGACTGCAATTAATTCACTCTTCATAGAAGTCAGGCTGAGTTTTTGTTTTGGATTTAGTTGCTTTATAACAACATTTACATGAATGAGACTGGGCTAAACAACCATATGCTCACTGAGCAGTCCAGTACAGGGAAGCTGCAACCTGCCAGCTCATCAGAAAAGTGGTAAACATCACCACCTTCATGAGGGCTTTAAAAGCAGAGCAGCTGCATTAAGTGTCAACACGGTGTTCCAACATCTTTTTTCATCTGACCACAGAGGTGAATCTTTTTGTAATGTCCACTGTAATGTTCTGCTCTTGCTCTGCTTTACATTGAATATGTCTTTATATAACTTGTCAAGAAAAAAAAAAACCCAAACCCCCCCCCCAAAAAAAACTGTACTGCCAACGTTACTACTCTTCAGGGGACAATGGGTAGAAATAATCACAATGGTAACCCAGAAAATTGTGACTGGGCAGTTCTAGACACATCTGTGTATCAGACGTTAAAGGAAAAGTATGACTTTATTTTTTTTTTCAAAAGTTCCCACAATTTCCCAAGGTTTTAATAATATTCTTGGTGAAAACAACAGATATCCAGAACAACAGCCTCCTCCAAACCAGGTTACAGAGCTGTGTTCTATCATCATTGTTAACGTTCCAAACAAAATGACACGAGGCAGTTTTTTAGACCTCACGCTGCCACCTGCCACATTCAACACAGTAAGTACAGTAGATAAGTAGTTTCCCACCATAAAAGCAATGACGGCATCAGTGTTTGTGGTCAGCTTCCATTTTCAGGAGCTGGAAGCCGACCACGTAGACTGCTTGGCCTGTAGGAGCCCACTGTATTATGGGATAGAGTATCTGAGTTAACAGTATGTTGAGTTTTCTTGTTCTGCTGATTGTGGAGTTGTTTGAAAACTGTGTACCAAAACGAGTGAGTACCAGTAGTACAGCATATGGGTTTAAAACAACATGAATGTTGCTGTTACGTGTCTTAATCAGCGCTTCAGTTCTTTAACACTTACAGGAGAGCGCTTTTACTGTAAGGTGCTGAGATTAGGAAGCTCTAGATGCCCTTGTGTGAAACTGAGTGCACTTGATGTATTTCTGAGAAATCTCACAATTATTTAAAACCAAATTAAAGAATCAAAGATGAAATATGTTAAGTGTATTGGAGGTATGCTGGGTCTACGGCAGGGTTCGTGTGTCCTGGCAGTTGCATGCATCACATTTCAGTACAATCAAACATTTCATGGCAGTTTGTGAAACAATCATAAAATGTAATCTGCTGATGCATGCCTCAGGACACAAACATCCTGCTTCTTTTTTCCTGCAGAACGAGGACATGAGGATAATTGCATGGACAAATAAAGTTTGGTGACGCCATCGTGAAAGAACTGTTGTTTGCACAACATCATGGTTTGTTTTAAAAACAGAAAGTCTTATGATATGATCACGATGGTATTGCAGATACAAGATTCTGAGATACCACAAACGCCAACAAAAAAGCATTACTAAGATTTACTGACAAAGTTCACCATCCACGCCCATGGACACGAACAAAATCATTTTCTCACTAATTTTTAGAACCATTTAATATTTAGTTTTGAGGCTGGGTTACGCATTTACTGGTGATTTGTCCTACTGAATTACACAGAAACCAGCTCCATGGACCTGCAACTGCAGAATGCAGTTCATCACAGCAGCAGATGCTGGCTTTTCTCTGCCACCTCTCACAGCAGGATTATTTCAGACATGACAGAAGGATTGGTGGCTCTCTGTCATCAATCCACAGTATTTCTGTTGGGTTAAAGGTTCTTCCCAGTTTATGTCTGGCTAATATGTCTTTATGGGTTATGTGAATGTTGGTTTTTCCACCTCCACAGTAGAAATTCAGGGAAATAAGGAGCTGAGCTGGACAAAACAGCTTAAATACTGGTATTTAGCATCATATGAACATAACTAATACAGTTATCTGTTGTAGCCGTTACTGATGAGTAATGTATGTATTTACCGTCATCAATACTATATCATGTTAAACAATATTAATAAATGAATAGTAAAATTTAGCTTTCGTAAAGTTGTAGTGAAATTCCATTAAAACTCAGATATGCATGATTTTGTGCAACTTTTGTGGAGTAAAGTTTTCATGAACCAAAGAGCCACCATAGACCCACTGATAGAAAAGACAATCACTGGGTCTAATTTATTCTCTTTGTTTTTTATTACTTTTATTGTTACTCATTCTATTGCACATTTACATTGTAATCACTGCATTTTAATAAAGTTGGGGCTCGATTTCTCCCTCAATAATAGGCAAGGCAAGTTTACTGTGTAACACAATTCAACAACAAGCTGATTCAGAGTGCTGTAATAGTAAACCTTTTATTCCAAGGGACACAAAAACAACAACAAAATATGCTCATAAGATTGTGTTTAAAAGGACCTAAATACAGGCCGGCAGGTGAACACAATAAATAACCTTTAATTACAAAAACTAAAACAGCTGCTGGGGCAGCGAGTCCAAAATAGACATCTAAAATACATAGCAGATGTGTACTTGTATGTGGACTGTTTTCGGTTATCTGTACGGCTTTGAGTTTCACTTTGAGTTTCATTTTTACTTGGTTCTTTAGTTTTGATCTTGTGTTTGACTTGTTTTCCAATTTATTTTGAAACGCTGTGTCCTTCTGTTTAGTTTCTCTGATGATCCTTTTTCTCTTTATAATACTTTAAATCACCTTGTTGTTGAATTGTACTATATAAGTAAACTTGCCTTTATTGGTTGAATGTTGAATCAGCATTCAACCAACTGTGATCCTTTTTCTCGTTTTTATTTTATATATCTTCAGACGTTTTTAGTGGACTATCTACTTCCACAATTTTAAGCTATTTCCTCCATTTACATATCAAAACATTCAGCTTGTTCAGCTTGTTAATGGCATGCAGCTCGTTGACCTAATAAAAGTGTGTTTCACTGTGTAACGTAACAGCTGTTTCGGAGAATACTTTAACAGAACTCCTCTACGTTTGGACTCCTTCCCTTTCTCCTTTCTTATTCTGCTGATTTTACCCTAACCGCTTCTCTTCCTCCTCCATTTTCTGCTCTTCTTCTTCTTCTTCCTTCTACAGCTTTGTGCGTCAGTAAACCGTTATGCCCTTTCTCTTTAGACATTTCAACAATTCTGTCTTTTCAGTGCTAATTCAATCACATTGTTACTTCCTCCTCTCTTTAGCTTATATTCCCATCTCTAGTCATTCCTCTTTTTGTGAGCTATTTTTTTCTTCAGCTGATTTACCTCTCTTGAGGTCATCTTGTCTTTAGTTCATCTTTGTCTTCAGCCTATGCTTTTCTCCTCCTCTCTTCATCCTAATGTGAATTCAGCTCATCTACATTTTAACAATTCTGTCTTATTTCAACACTAATTCAACTACATGTTTACAGGTGAGAGACTATGTTCATTTTTTAAACCATAAAGAATCATATGAATGATAAAATTAAGTATTTTAGAGGCTTCTAAATTACCCCAAGTAGGGTTTTAATACATTTTAAATCAGGTTTCAGTAATAAAAAACATAATTTAATTGAACCAACTTAGTCATGAACTGACTTATGTCAGAAGGAGGGATGATGTAGAGATGGATAGAGGGCTTACACATGAGTGAATGATGGAGGGATGCCGTAATAAAAATGATAATGGATGGATGGATGGATGGATGGATGGATGGATGGATGGATGGATGGATGGATGGATGGATGGATGGATGGATGGATGGTCAGCCCAAAATGACTTGACACCTTTCTCTGTGACTCTCCTCACAGTTGTCTCTTGTCAATCACACGTGAACAGGTACCATCACTATGGAACCAACTCCCAGTTTGGGTGAAGGAGGCTGACACCACCTCCACCTTTAAAACCAAACTTAAAACATTTCTGTTTAATAAAGCATATAGTTAGTACTTTAGTGTGTCAGGACCAGTAGTCACAGCTGCAGCTGCAGGACAAGACTGGAGCAGCTGGTCTTCAACACAGCTTCATCCTGGATCTGCTGCTGTAGACCTGCTGCAGGGGGACCCCAACATGATCCACTGACTGGTTCCCCTCACCTCCTCTGTTTCTCTTTCTCTTCTTCAGTTCAATCCTCAGTCTGCTGTCTACACCTGTTTATATAATCGTCTCTGTAGATCAACTAACCATGAATCAGTCATATATACATGGAAGTCCTAGTTCTGCTGCTGATGGATAATTATACTAACGTATCCTGTCTTTCGTATCTTAGACTGTGTCTGTGTGTCTCCTCCCTCTGTTCTTTATACTTTTTTTAAAATTTCCTTTTTCCTGTTCTACCCATCTGGTCTTCGGCAGGAGGGTCCCCCCTTATGATCCAGGTCCTGCTCAAGGTTTCTTCCCTCTTAAAGGGGAGTTTTTCATTCCACTGTTTGGTTGAAGGTTTTTCTCCCACTTGGGGAGTTTTCTCCTGCTGTTGTTTATGTGATACTGGTTTAGGGGTCATTATGTTCTGGGTCTCTGGAAAAATCCTAGAGACAACTTGTGTTGTAATATTTATATAAATAAAATCGTATTGAATTGAATATAATTGAACAGAATTGAATTGAATGACACACATAGACCTTATTCAAATTGTAAATTTTGGTTTCAGATGACAATAAAACAGACAGTGAGGAAACTGTCTAATTATAACACCATATATGTCTTTCCACATTTGTACATGGCTGCTTGTACGTCTCCTTTGTAATTCTGTCAGTATGTTTCCTTCATGTCTTTCTTTCTGCCATCCCTTCCTCTTATTTCTTCACCTTAGCTCTGTTGTAATTCCTCTTCTCCTTCCCCCTGTTCTTTCTCTTAATCTTTATTTGGATGAATTTCAAGTTCTTTATAATTGAAAAGGTTTTTCATCTTCTTTATACACTCCAACTATTTTATTTAAGATTAGCACTACTTTAGCTGCCAGTCCTTCCTTTTATGGCTTTCAGCCAGTTGCTTGATTCTCTGAAATGTAATAATACTGCTAGTTTTAGCCAAATTCTTCAACTCATCCTCGTCTCTACACTCCAAACGTTAATTTGTCAGATTGCAAATGAAAAAAAGCTTTTTTTCAGGAAAAAAATAGATGACAGTGTTCCTTAGTTCAGCCACTCTTGCTCTCTTCAGCTTAACTCCTCTTCATCTGATCTTCTTTTCAACTGATCTTCCTGCCTTGAGGTCATTCTTCTTCTCTTCAGCCTTTCTTTCAGTCTTCAGCGCTTATTAACCCTTTTCAGCTGATCTTCCTCTTTTGACCTCAACTTCTCGTCTTCAGCTGATCTTCTTGGCTTCAGCTGATCTTCTCTTCAGCTGATCTTCCTCTCTTGACGTCATCTGCTTCTCTTCCGTTCGCCTTCTTGTCTTTAGGAAATATTCGACTTTTCAGTGTCTCCTCTTATCTTCAACTCATATTTCTCTTCTTCCACCATCTTAAGTATTTTTTAAATGTCTGTGTTAAGTTTTACCATTTCATTCAAATTTTTACCCAACTATGGTCACGTCTTTTTTCAGCAAGATTTAGCCATAATTTTGCATCTCAGCATCCAACCTGGTATTTTTAAAGGAAGTGTGGCGTTTTCTAGTTACAATTTCACTTACTTTGTTCCCATTTGTCCTAACTGGTTGCACCTGTGTCTCCACAGCCCCAGTGTGTGTGTGTGTGTGTGTGTGTGTGTGTGTGTGTGTGTGTGTGTGTGTGTGTGTGTGTGTGTGTGTGTGTGTGTGTGTGTGTGTGTGTGTGTCTTATCTTTCCCTTACACCCTGCTGGTCTGTTTGCGGTTTTTCCTGGTACTGTGGTTTGTTTCTGGTTTTGAGGTTTGTGCTTTTTGTTTGTATTCTTTTGGATTCCTGCTTAGCAGCTATTCTTTTGAAACTCCTCCTGCATCTGTCTCCTGCACTTGGTTCCTGTTCCACTCACCTAACAACAGAAAACATTTTAAAATAAAACTTTATTTTGATTTATTTGGCATGGGTTTTTAGTTAGCTCTCTTGAGACAGTCTACCTCATTCATCTGGGCTTTCGGGCTGGCACAATGAGAACACTGGCTTGTGGACCTTTAGCGGATGGATTGAAACAAAGCAAAAAAATGGAACAAGAAAATGCAAAAATAGGTAACTAAAATAGAGAAACAAATGACAAAACCAAACCCATAGAGAATTACAGTGCTGATCATAACTATGTCTAAACAGCACTGTGCAAAACCTTGTTGCACCCCTTGTCTTGTTGTATCAGTATTTTAGTGACCATCCATGAATATTTTTTAGTTTCTCCATTAAGACAAAAACAGACGAGTGGGTTGTCTGAGGCATACTGGGTTGAAGTTGATTGTCCTCCAACCGGATCAATCCCCAGCCCCGTCACATGTCAAAGTGTCACTGAGCAAGACACTGAACCCCACATTGGCATGACTGCGCTGTCACTCAAGCCAGGATAAACAGGAGGACTATGCCCAGATGCAGAACCTATGCCGAATCAATATGCACAACACAATTATTTGCAACCCCTGCAACATAGAAAACAAGTGGAAAAAAACAACAAAAACGAAGAAAATATTAAGATTAAAATGCAAACAGAAAATACAATTATAACTGTGGAACTCTCTGGGCCGCTCTACCACAGGATATAAACCAGTATGACAATTCTGGACTAGAATTACATCAATTTTGCACTTATTTACATTGACTATTTTTACTATTATGTTTTATAGTGTTTTTTTTATATTTTGACATTTCGTTGCGTTTTTATTGCGTTTTGTTTTATGTACGGTAACATTAAGTGCCCTAAAAGCTGCCTATGAATAAAATGCATAATTAATATTATTATTATTATTATGAAGGCAGATCAATTAATCAGTTGACTGACTAATTGCAATTACTGGCCATTTTAACAGTCAACGTCAGCCACAGAACAACCCAAAAGGTCAACCTCCAGATAATATGTGCACGAAGTAAAACATGCAGTGTTCAGAACAAAATGACTGTACAAGCAAAGGTCAGTATTTAGTTTGACCTCCATCAGAACCACTAACTGATTTACTCTGTCCCACGCAAATGTTTGCAGATGTTTGATAGTAATTAGGATTCAATTCTATTCGGGTTTAAGATCTTCCCAAGCAATTAAACCATCAGGTGCAATACATTGTTTTGCTTATTTTCTTTTGTTATTGTTTATTTGTTTTTCCTAGCAGTTCTGTGTTTCAAGGTATTACATGGCAAATGACTACATTTATTTATCTTTATTTTTTATGTCTTTTTGACCCCATTTAGAGTATAAGCTACATTCATGTATTACAGCCATAATCACAGGGTTATACTCTATTCATTGACTGATTTTCTCTATAACACCCACAATTACACACCAGTAAGTACAGGAGAGGAAAAGTGAAGTTCAAAATCCGGCCCAGTGACATTTCCGGGAGGCAAGCATCCAAACACTGACCTCCAGTGGTTTTACCGCCTGAGCCAGTCCCCCACACTCACAATTATTTAATTGAATTAATGCCAAAATGGCTGGCACTTTCAGGAAGAAAAGAAAAGAAAATCATTCTTTAACTTCTTTTTTAAACAAAGATTTTCAATAGAGAAGTTCAGCATCAACACAATTTCACCAAAACAATAAAGGCAAGAAGCAAAGTGTGGTGAGAACGGTCTTCAGCTTTAGAAAAAAACTAAACAAAACTACTAAGTTAGTTCACACCCCATAATGGACGATAGTCGTCTGCTTTTTAAGTAATGTCAGAAAGGTGTAATCAATTACAGATCCTATGAAAATACCTCAAAGATGATTTCATGATAACCTAAAGTATCAGTGTCATATGTAATCTCTCCAACCTCTCAAACCCTTTTTCAACTTTACAGAATCAAGAAATCAACATAGGACGTCTGAGATCCAGGAATATCTGCAGATGCATCTTAGTGCATGACCGGAAAAAAGATCCTTGGATCAATTTTTGTTAGTCAAATAATGTCATAACTGCAGCAACTGTGGTTTCACTGACTGCACTCCAGCTTGGTTCACATCATTATCTTCTGGGTTCACACGCCTTAACTCATCTATACTGTGCATTTTAATTATCTGCTTCACATGGGAAATGACAATACAGGTGAAGGTCCGGTAAGTGTTGCTTGCATGTCATTTAATATATGCTTGAGAAAACTGAATTAGTCCTGACTTGTGCAGGGCTGGCCGACACTTCAGGACATAAATCAAGCTAACAGGAGGTTTTAAAATGGAGCACAAAAAAAGAGGAGGAGGTGAAAGACAAGATGATAAAATACATGCTCTCACCATCAGCCTCAGGTTTAAAAAATATGTGGGCCACAAGAGCCAAAACCAAAACGGACTCACTTTCTTTCTACAACAAAGACTTCAGGAAAACAAGCTCAAGCAAGACCCAAAAGGAAATGAGGGTTTATTCTTTCCCCACAAAAAAACTTTCTAATAAGTGTTTGATCCACTCAGTCTTCCCCGCTGGACCACTGGATATCAAATTCAATATAGACTGCAATTTAAAAGTTTATATTTGCGATTGTGAACATCAAAAGAGAAGCAATTTGTTGCATTATAGTTGCCCCGCTCATGCAGCTTAGTTCATGCGTGTCCCTCCCTTGAAAAATGTTGGCCCTCATCACTTCAATAACAGACTTGGACAGCAGCTTCTTACACTGCTTTGTGAAGGAAGAGACCGGAAGAGGTATGGAGAGCTTTTCCTTCACTAAAAGGACCATCTTCTCCAGTTAATGAAAGCCTCGAATAAAAAGAAGGATAAGATCAGTCAGTGCTGCTAGTTTCTCCAGTTGACAAAGTTAGCCTGTAAAAATCCAGCTGATATCCATAAATATATCCACTTAGACAGATCAGATAATCACAAAAAAAAAAGAAAAGAAAGTGTCTCAGACATTCACAGCATCAACTCCAGCACAGGTTAACGTGCAAGTAAAATATCAATTTTCATTTGGCCAGAAACGGCTGACTTGTTTCTTTTACCAACTGATTTGCATGACTGATTTGAGCATGAATTTTAGTTTTACTCTTTTTTAGTTAATATTCTGTTAATATTCTGTCTGAATATTAAAGCGACTGCTGACGACGTCCTCCGATGTGATAAACGGAAATCCTTTTAAGCCTAATGAGTCTGAAACACAAGAGTGTTGTGACCGGATGGTGCAGTGATGTAAATGAAACGGTCACTTTCTAATGTGTTAGTGTCACATACGAGTCCCACAGATCCTTGGCTATGGTACAGATGTGGAATTGGGAATACCAGAGATGAGTAACTGGAGCAGCCTGCTGGCTTCAACGTCACTTGTCAATTTAGGCAGAAACAGCAGCTTTGACCTCTTGCTGTGCTTCTGTTTCACTAAGCAGTACTAAAAAAATGATAAAGCAACACTAAGGAGACTGTAGTGGCAGGGTCTTCAGCTCACAAACTTTGTATATTGATGAATACATAGACTGTGAGAGATGCTGTGGAATGGTGTTTGGCCTTCATGAATGTCTTAGATCCACTCTGGTCCTTTAAGAAAGAGCACAACATCCCTGATTAGAAGAAATACTTTTACAGAATACCAACGCCCTCCTTTTCTCCTCTAATGTCAGTCACTCATTCGCTGCCACCCGATGATTTATGGCCACAAAAGAAAGAAGAAAAATCAAATAAACTATTTTAAAAGGTCAGACACTATATCCATCTTCTGATGGGAATCGATTGGACTCAGAGACTCTGAAAAAGGACTAAATGAGAGACCTGAAAACTGTTCCTTTATCCTCAGATATCTGGAAAACCAAATGCCTACAACATAGGGTGAACATATCTTTACTGTTAAGAAAATAAATAAATAAATAAATAAAGTTGGAGTAAATTAAAATTGAATGACTGCCACATCACAGAAAATGTGTGAGTACCACTTAGCCAAACATGAATGATTAAAGTCATAATAAAGTATATAAAGCTGGCTTTCAAAATCAGAAGAAAATGAGCAGCTGTCTGCTCTGAGAAACTAAAGCCTTGTCTGCTGAAGATGCTGGTCATAAACAGAGAGACGTTCATTTAACCAAAGCAAACAAACACCGTCGACTGTAACTGTTCAGCTGTGGACTAAGTTAACGTCACTGTTAAACTGTGCAGCTGATATTTCATTGGTGGTCCTGCTGTAACATACTCAAGATCTCAGACAATGCAGCTTTCTAGAGGGATAGTGAGTAACTCCAGCAATGGAAAACTCTGTCAGCATCAGCGTATGTGCCTCCCATCATCATGAAGTGCTTTGAACGGCTAGTCATGCATCATATCAAGGCTGCCGCCCCCCACCTCTTTGGACCCCTACCAGTTTGCATATCGCTCCAACCGGTCCACGGACGACGCCATCTCCACTGCCCTCCACACAGCCCTCACACATATGGACACCAGAAACGCTTATGTAAGAATGCTCTTCATCGACTTCAGTTCAGCATTCAACATCATCATCCCCCAGCAGCTCATTCACAAACTGGACCAGCTGGGGATCAACACCTCGCTGTGCAACTGGCTGTTGGACTTCCTGACTGGGAGACCACAGGCAGTACGGGTCGGCAGCAACACATCCAGCACCGTCACACTGAACATGGGGGCCCCCCAGGGATGTGTGCTGAGCTCGCTCCTCTTCAGTCTGCTGCCATCAGGGAGGAGGAAGCAGGCCCTTCGGGCCACAACCAGCCGACTGAAGGACAGCTTCATCCACCAGGCCGTCAGGAAGCTGAACACTTACCCAGCTCTTCCTCCGTTTTCTGATGCTCTGAGCCAGTATTTGCCCCCTTCAACTTAAGAAGCCCTACAGCAGTTTAAAAAAATTTCTTCAAACTTTCACATCCTGATAGGACGTATTTCTGTGATGAAGGAAGAACAATAGCTGGGTAGCTTTTAGTCACATTAAAAACTGACTACAATACAACATTAGGCTCTGATTTCAAACCTAAAAACCTGCTTGCGTAGACTCTTATCCAGGTCATGGTAACTCAGAGGCTTCAAAGAACTGGAATTTTTTTTCTTTTGTTCTTGAAGATGTATCACCTTTCACCAGGATACAAGGTGAAACATCTTCAAAAACAAGGTACAAGGAAGTCCAGCTGCCTTGTTTTAAGCCTCTGAGAGTTACCATTACATTTTCTAACAGCTGTTTATCTTTGGCCATGTTCACACTGCAGGTCTTAAAGGCTCAATTCAGATTTTTTTATAATTTTAATGGGACCTTCATCACACTGTACTTGCACAGCTGTAACCAACACAATTATGCCCAACCGATGAAGGATAGAAGGAGATTGAATTAAAGGAGTGAGGAGTGCACTGATGTTAACAATGGCTGCTCCTGCTGTACAGGTATGTGTGGATGCAAAGCAGGAGTGGTGACAGCAAGTCGGATAGAAAGCAACATGACGGTTCTGACTGCAGTCGCTCCAACACAGACTGGATATGTGTCAGAATTAAGACCACTTATGAAAATGGCGAGTGAAAAAATAAGATTTGCGCCATTCAAATCCGAAGTCACATATGGGCCAAAACTGAGTCGGTCTTTAAAAATCTTTATATTTTCTCAATGTCAATAAACGAACAGACTAAAACAAACATTAACCTTTGGTTTCAAATCTCACAAATATTATTAGCTGTTGAGCTATCAAATTACAAAAATGTATGAAATAAACTCAGTTTAGTTTAAAACACCAGATTTCAACAACCCCGCTTCAGATAAAAGATTATAATTCAACACTGATTTAATTCATAAGATTATCATATTTTATTTACTGATTATATTTAAAAAGTCATTCATAATTCATATGTAGAGAAGTCACCCCTAAATTAACATCTCATCATATTCTTTCAATGACTCTACCTTCTGCAATTCTCTAAGAGGACTATTTTAAATCCAATGAGGACCTCCCACGGTTGGCTGGCATTTCTTACCATCATATCACTTCTTGTTTTACTGGTGCTCTATTACACTTCTAGTTTTTTTATGTTGAGAAAGTAAATAAAATGTCTTTATGTGGTAGCATAATTAACACTTCATACTTTGTGACATGCTTGTGTTCAACTAAAGCACCTATTTTCTAAGTTATTGCTCTTCTATTACAATACCTAAGTGTGGCAGCTCCTTAGCTACTACTCTGCTTCCTGTCATGATAATGGTGTGAGTATTACCAGTAGTATTGTTTTTAAGCTTTGAGAAGGTAAGCTCACCAGAGCCACTGAATCATGAGGCGATACAAAGTCCAGCTAATCCCACTGGCTGTTTTACACTTTATTCCCAGCCGCTGGGACCCCAAGTGGATGGTCCAGAGAAAACAGCTTTAAACCAAAGCCCCTGGCTTGCCATTAATTGAACCTATTGATTTTTTCCACTCACAGAGAGACCCACTGAAGGAGCAACCGCTGGTAAACTTTCAGCTCTAAAGTCAGAAATGTGGAATGACACCAGCAGCAAGAGCGAAATGGTCCAGGTCCTGATCCAGGTTTCTTCCCTCTTAAAGGGGAGTTTTTCTTGCCACTGTTTGGCTTAAGGTTTTTCTTTCCCACACCTGCTGGTGTTTATGTAATAACTGCTCGGGGGTCATGTTCTGGGTCTATGGAAAGTGCCTAGAGACAACTTGTGTTGTAATAGACACTTATAAATAAAATTGAACTGAATTGAAATGTAGTCCTTGGGCTAAAGTAAGCGGTACTGGAGGCTTTTTAAATTTTTTGGTTAAGAATAAATTCAGATACAATAAAACTGCATATTTTCTGCAGTAATGATGCACTATTACAGTAGCTACTAAATATGAATATTGCATCACTAACTTTATCATTACAGGGCTCAGCAATGAGGAGCAAAGATATGTGACATAACATGCAATTTGTCAGCTGCTGCCTGTCCTGGACGCATTCAGTGAACAATATGACCCACATAGATAACTGGACAACTTTTTGCAAAAGGCATGCATACTACATTTGATTTTAAGAAATATGGACATCTTCATTAATTTTCCAAAGTTTGGCCATCAAAAACTGAATCAAGAGAGCAGAGTTGTAGTGTAAAACACTTCTCTACAGCTTACTGTTTGCTGCCAGTGTCTGAAAACCCAGCAGTGACCATGACATCGACGCTCCTCAGACCAGTACAAGGAGAAAGAGTAGCAGCGATGTTCTCAGATTTACTAGTTTGTTGTGCTAGGCCCAACATTTGTTTTCTTGACTGCCTAACACAATGTTTTTTCCTCTCTGATGATAAGCTAATGCGTAATTTATATATTGAACACAGATACTTAAAATAATTGTAGTTGGAAATGTTATTATTCATGCTTTGAATTGCTTAAATTTTGTTGTTTTAAATTGCAGCTTAGAATTTATTTTCTTTAAACAAACTATACTCACACTCTCATCATTATAAACAAATTTAAAGGGAAAAAAAAGTATTATAATTAACTAGTGTGCCAAAACAGCAAAGAGCAGCTACAGTGCCTAAACATTGCTCCAATGAAGTTATTACCTTGCTTACACTGCTACATCATCTCAATCTGCAGAGACTCCTGGCTGTTTTCATACAGTTAAAAAAAGCCAGAGAGTGATGTTGCACTATTTTAAAATAATCTTACTTATATTGGAAAACAAGGTCTAATAGAGTGTAAGACAGCTCTTTGCGAAGTTGGACCTACTTTTGATTTATTAACAGGGGACACAAGCATTTCTATTCAGCGCTGTAGGCAGGCTAAATAATAGCTTTGTGAAACCATGTATTAGTCTAACTTTCAGTAGTGATTTCTCCAAGAGCATGTTTACAAAATTGTTTCTGTTAGAGAGACAATTCAAAGCATCCTTTTCACTTCTGACTGTTTTGTGTCATTGAATGGAGCAGTTTTAGAAACAGTTGTAGATAATGATCTGTGGCTGGACTGTTTATCTCTTGTTACGCTTCAAACGAGCTGTTGAAGGGGGGTTTTCTTTACATGGATGTTTTCATTGTTTAGATCTGATCAATCTATCTTCACTGGCAATGTAACACAGGCTTTAACAATTTCAGTAATTAAACACATTCTGAAAAAGTAGTCTTCATCCAGGAGTGTGAGCAAATTACAATCCTACATCTATAGTCCCCTTTATTGATGAAAATATTGAAAAAGCTGACAAAAAACAATTATTTGACAAAAGAAATGTCCTAATTGGAAAGTTTTGGTTAGGATTTAGATTAAATCATGGCAAATAAACAGTGGATTTGTTTCTATACAGGTCCCTGCAACGATCAATACTGTATCAGTAAGACATTTCAAGACAGAGGCCTACAAATGTTTCTAGGGTTAAAAGTAATTGCAACTGGATGGTTTAAGTCATATTTACTTAACAGCTTTAAGTTTGGTCCTGTAAACAATGATTCTTCCTTATACACACAAGTTCTGTCATCATGTTCCACGTGGTTCTGTAGTTGGCCTGGGACGCAGAGCCATCACTTAACAGGGTCTTTACTTGTGAAAACAACTTCTAGCCTCTAAGACTGAACTTTAAATACATAAATAAAAACAAACAAACAAACAAACAAACAAAGCTTTAGTAAGAGCTCTAATTTTACCCCGTGTATAAAATCTAAAAAAATGAAAATATGATATAGAACCTAAATACACAAATGTATTAAATTAAAAAAAAAAATGTGAATCCCTAAAATCACTGTTGATCATTCAATTATCACAACAAATTCAAAAATAAGTTAAATTTACAGAGGCAGAGCGTCTAGTACATCATCTACAACAGCTTCCGCTTCTGACATGCATCTTCCCGGAAATCGAACATAAAGGCAGACTGCTGTGTGACAGGTGCACCGTCGCACCAGCACCAGAGGCTTTTAAATTCAGAAGAATGCAGATGCACATTTCACAAGCAGAAATGCACATGCAGATGTAGGTCACTTATGTAGGTCCGTTGTAAAGGATGCATCAATCTGACGTTGAGGGATCATTTCAGTTTAAGGCATATCAACCCTCCTTTTAAAAAAAGTCTTTTATTCATGAACATTTTGTAATGCGTAACTTCTTCAGTTGTACCGATAGTAATGCAAATAGTCAGGCTGATTGAGTTAAGTGAAACAAAATAGCATTCATCTCCCTACTGTTGGAAACTTTTAACTAGAGCCACATGTGTATTCATCCACGGCTCAAAAAGTCCCTATCAAATACTGCGTTTGTTGTTTGTCTAATAACCTGCACCAAACACTACAGTGCTCAACTGTTTCGGGACATTCCTGAGCCTTTTTTTACCCAAAGACAAAAATACATAAAAAGATCAAATCAGAGATGAGCTTATGACATTTTTCACAGATGGGCTCACAATGTTTTAATTTGGTGTTTTATTGGGATTCTGGGCTCCTTGTCAGATTCCTCTCTGAGATCCAGGACAAGGATTTAGACTGCACCGTCTAAAACTAATATAATATAATATACTTAGGACACATTACAGACCTCAGGTGTTCAATATTCAGTTTAAGCAGATGGTCATGCTAAGTCGTGTTTTTATTATTTATTCTTCTCATTTAGAATCGGAACAAATTTATCAGATATGTAATTATTACAGCTACATTTTGGTCAGTGTTCAAACCTCCACTCAACCCAAACTACGATGAAACCTCCTGATAATTACAACACACTATTCAGGTGGAGGCTGAAAAAAAGATTAGAGCAACATGTGAATGAATAAAAATCTGTAGCACAACTCCTGCACGTCTCCAGGGAACAATGCAGCGTAGCAAAATCACCGCTCTGTCTGCTGGTTCATCTGAGGAATTTAGACATGAATCACTTTTCATACGTTCAAAAGAAGAGGACCTGCCGCTTCATAAGAGGATTTCAAGCTTCCACCTACATATAAAAGCATCCATGCATCAATAACCTGAGGGAACAAGACATTAAAATCAAATTTGATTAAAAACATTAATTTTGCTTTTGAAGCCGATTTCTTTAAGTGATGCTCTTGGGTTATCCACAGCACATGCTTTGTATTTTTAGAGTTTATTTCCCTTCAGTGTTCCTTAAAGGCTGTACTAACCTGGGTCTATGTTTACTATAAATAAGCCTTCACCTTGCCTTTGTTGTTGGTTTATGATTAATGTGCATATCAGTGGCTTTGAAGATCATTGCAACAAGCCTCATTAAACAGGACACATGCACATGGAAAAATCTCACCTCTTCATGTAGTATGGCCTTACACATGGAGTAGTTTCCTTTCAGTGCCCAGGTCCCATTTGCAAGACATTTCCTATAAACATTATCTGTGCAGAGAGAAGAGAAAAACAGACCGGAAGTTGTTACTAAAAGATGAAGTGACCCACTTAGATTTTTCTCACATTTTCTTCATTTTCTTTTTCAGGTGGAATCTGTTTTCAGCTTCGTGCTTGGAAAAACTCAATATGCATTTTCCTGCTCATCCGTAGTGGCACAGTGACCTTTACTGCTTTTGAGATTAATAAGGAGAGATATCATTAGAGGTACTTCTACAAGCTGCGATTTTTCACACGTTGCCTGTCAGGGCCGTCTACCACTTTCTGCCTAAGCACTGTAATTATTCTTTACATTTAGACTCCCCATTTATCCGCAAGTGACCTGACCATTTGAACCTCATTTTGTGTCAAACTGCTTCTGAAAGATGTGGGAATCTCCGTTTCCTTTTTTAAATAATTGAGCAAAGACTCAAGCTGAAGCACTAGCACGATCAACCAACATGCAGGAGCTGATTTTGTCTTGAAAGACATAATTAACACTTTGTTTTTTTTTTGTTTTTTTTTACAGCAATTTTAATAATGAAAGGGGTCAACACAAAGGAGATGACAAATGTCATTTCAAGCATGGCTGGACATGGTACAGGACGCTAAATAGTCTGGAAAATGTCATGTTTGTCATTTTTTTAATCTTTTTTTTTTTGGGGGGGGGGGGGGGGGGGGGGGGGGGGCTTTTTGCCAGTATATTTGCATTTAAATCTTGCAGCAGTTGTTAATTTTTGTGCGGGGGTGTGTGACAGTGAATGTGTCCTACACCAGTCTTCCGTCAGACTGATCAAACACACTTTAACAACAGATTAAACTTGGTTCTGCCAGAGAGAACTAAAACCACCGGTGTAAAACAACAAAGGACAAGACAAAGAAAGAGACAAGACAGTGAGAAGTGCGATATGAGCAGTGCGAAGTGATGCAAGTGAATGTGTTTGAATTAGCAAAAATTTTACAAACACAAATAGTGATACATATAGGCGTGCACACACAGATGGAAGTACTTATAAAGCACACACCTAAACATACCTACCCATAGATATGTACTCATTTGTGCCAATGCGTATACAAATATACATAAAATATACAATATACAAATATATACTACTACTTCTACTCACCAATAATAATACAAATAAATAAATACATAAATATTTTTGTCATTTCTTGTGATGAAAGACCATAAAATACTGAAGGATTCAGAATATGAGGCAGTAAAAAAAACTGGAAAAGGAGACTTCTGAACCTTATTGTAGATTATATTTTCAAGCAAACAGGTGAGCTGCTCACTCTGGCAGTGTGTGAATTAAATGTTAAAGCAGAATGCCTCTGGGCTTTCTGAACAACTCGAAAGTATTGTCAGTGTACACTAAAACCAAGATTTCTCATTCTCTGAAGCACATAGAAGCAAAAAAGAAAGTTAACTCATAATAAATTATTTCCTTTTCCCACTTGTTTATCAATATTCAGCACAGACGATTCTCGACCGTCGTTGTATAAAATGGCATACAAGGCTGAAAAAGAGAAGCTACAAAGAGCCCTCCAGGTTTAAAAGGGACATGTTATACTGGGTCTGCATGGGTTGAGTCAGTTCAGGAATAACAATGGAAGCTGGCTGCAGGGGGTGGGGGTGGGGGTGGGGGTGGGGGCAGGTTTGAAGGATGGCTTTATCTTCACGTCAGGTTCTCTGTCAGCATTTCAGAAGTTAGAGCATGTCTCTGCATTTTATCACTCGACCCACACCGGAACATTTTTCACAGAGGTTTAATAGACAAGTGTGCCCCTCATCTCCTAACGGGTCATCAGATCCTTTTTCAGGTGACAGCCAATCTCTTCCCTTCGACAAAGTGAATTTTGAATGCAGCCTACGTAAAGATATTTTACCTTTTTAGCACAGTCACACAGGAGTGGCATTTCCATACATGTCTACTTTATAGTTAAGCTCCTTTGGTTCCTGGAAGCTCCAACGGGATAAAGACAACGAGAGCAAATAGACCCACATAGAGATTAGTGCACGGTTACCTGAGATGGGAAGCAGATTACCTTGAGAGCATGTTTTAATAACCAGAAATGTTTTGGGCGGTAAGAGATAAAATGGGATTGGGTTGCCTTAGGGCATTAATGCGTTATGAGCTGGGTAAAAATAGCAGGTTGATACTGAAAAGGGAGTGTCATCCCTAATCAAGATTACCAAGCTTGCGATATTCCTTATACAACAAATGCAATATCCTAGAGAGCTTTAGAACCAGCCTTTGGAGAATTGTGTCAAAGTCTGACTTTGAGACGGACATCATTCAGTGGACCGCTACAGAAACAAGCACACATAATTCATAGAGTTTACTCCTAAAAGAATTGAGTAAGTAGTTATTTAGATTTAGGCATATCCAAGGTAATTCACCATGAGTGTTTTGCTTTTATTTGATTTAAAACTCCTTTCTTACTCTGGAGAATATCAGCGTTGTAATACTTGTCAGTGTGCTGGACTAATCTTCACATCAAAGATCTTAATTATCACCTTTTATTCAGACCACATTTATATTAAAACGCATGAGAGCACAGCTTCCCTCCGGGTTCTTGCTCACAAGTAATGCGATTTTTGTTATAGTCAAAGCAAGTAAGTCACTTTATTTCCCATTTATAAACAAAAGCACATGAGCACAAGCAAAGAATAAAGCCGAACATCGAGCCAACCCACAGACATCACAGTAAGAGGCACACGCTTTAATGTAAAAGTGGTAAAGCTTTCAAATACAGTTGCACTTAAAAAAAAAGAAAAGAAAAAGAAAATATCAAGAAAAAAAATAGCAAAATTATAATCAATTTGGAAGGAGGTGACAGAATCAGGTCGAATTAAAGAATATGTTCATGTTATTTTTGCCCACAACCAAGTTTACATAAAAGATAGGATACTACGTAATATTTAAAAAAAAAAAAAAAAGAATGGAAATGGATATGCAAATAGTTTAAATCGTAAAGAGTGCAAAGAAAACATCTCAAATGTAAAAAATTAGAAATGTTTTGGTCTGTAAGCTCATGTATTTTAATCTAGTGACATATTATCAAGAAAAAGAGAGAAGAAAAGAAAAAGAAGCAAAGCAGGTGATATAAGACTGGAAAAGTTTTGTAAAACAAAAACAACAACTGGCAGTACATCTCATGCCTTAATGTCTAATTGGTTCAATGGACAACATGTTAGAAATATCATTAAATATCATTAAAGACTCCAAGAATCCAGATGGGTTACATAGGACAAGGCTGAAAACCAATTCTGCATATTGAGGCTCAACAGGCCTTCAGGCCAGCATTAAAAACAGACATGAGGCTGTGGTGGAAATCACTGCAGAGGCTCAGGAACGCTCCTGAAAATCATTGTAATTGAACTCAGTTCATCACAGCAACCACAAATTAAGTTAAAACACACCATCCAATGTTCTAAATAAGGTACAGAAAGCTGCACCTTCTCTGTGCTCCAATCTCATTTAAGATGGACCGGAGCAAAGTGAAAACTGTTGTGTTGGCTGACCAATTGGAAACTGAAATTATATTTGGAAAGTTGTCCCCTGGGCTAAAAAGGAAAGATGGACCATCCAACTGCACAATAGCAGGAAACTCCATCGCATCTGAGAAGAGTTGGCGCTGCATTAGTATACACGGTAGAAATAATGTGCTTCTTCTTTCAAGTCAAAGGTTTATATATCGAGAAAGAAACGGGGTCATCTGGTCCACAACAGGTCTTAAAGTTAGGTAAGAACAGTGTAGCTAAATCATTAAAAGAACAAAAAAGCCTGCAGAGGTGGTGTGTGAGAGACTAACTGCAACCAACTCATTCCCAAACTTGTGTTTTGCCATCAGCAGAAATACCTCAACGTAATCTATTTCTCTATGATGTTCTCCACTTTGCCGTGGAGGAATTTAGTCTCCTCCACAGGACTGATTCAGTTCATTAAAGGTCTGAAGGTGTTCATTCATTCACATCATTTCAGTCAGGGTGAGGTCTGGACATTGACCGAGCCACTGCAACATTAAGACTTAACTCTTTCTCAGCCATTCTGTTGGAGATTCGTGTGTTTGGGATCAATATCCTGCTGCATGACTCAGTTTGAATCAAGCTTTAGATGTCAGGCAGATGCCCTAACATCATACTGTCCAGTATTTTGGTTCGCTGAGGACTTTGAAGGGATTGTGATGTGCCCTGGTCCCATGGCTGTGTAGCAGCTCTACATCATCACTCCTCCACTACTATACTTGACATATTTCCTGTGATATGATCTGATGGTTTTTGCTAAATAGTGTGCTGTGTTTCATGACTAGTCATCTACATTGCCATGTCCTCTGTTTAAAGGACATTGTTCAAGAGGACTTACGGTTTGTTCAAATGCAACTTTTTAAAGCAAAGCTTTCATGTTCTTTTTAAAAAGTTTTTAAACAGACTTTCCAACTGAACCTTTCCTCGTTCAGTTTTTATTTCTTTTCTAAACATTGTTTATCACTGCATTGACCTTGGAGTGAACTTGTTGGAGACTGGCAACTTCTCACGTATTTTTTCTACTTGTGAATAATCTTTTTCACTGTTGAATGATGGACTCCACATTGATTGGAAATGGCCTCACAACGCTCTCCAGATTAGTGGACAGAAACAATCACTTCTCTAGGATCACTGTTGATGTTATTCCTCCTTCCACACACCTGAACACTCCAGACCAGCAACCATCTGCCTCTGTGGATGACCTCACACTTGCTGATGATTACTTAATCGAGTCTATGTGATTGGCAACACCTGGCTGCAACAGAAGGAGGAAGGATGGGCCTTGTTTTTCACTCGCTGCTTATGCATTTTGACTGTTTTGTTTTATCATAATAAATACTGACATGTTGTAATATGTCATGTGTTGTATCTCAGGTTGGAATTAGGTTGGATGTCCAAATTTTTTAATTTAATGAGGGTGTGCTTTCTTTTTCTTGTGACTACAGTGTTGCCGTTGCCCTATTTCCATTTTTTTGAATTCGTTCTTTTCCTATCACAGTTTTTAAACTGTGTTTGTACTTTGTCTAATAAAATGTTAATTGCAACAACTGCAATGTGAAAGCCTTCACACTGAGGGGCAATCACTTCATCACAGAGGGAATCCTTTCACACAGTATGCTGCTAACTATAACACATTATAAAAATAAACCTTATATAACCCGCACTTTCATGTCAATGCAGATATGTCTCTGTACGATTGTGTCATTACGCCTGATAGAAATTACTATTGGTGCACATGAGGGAGTCTAAATAAAGCACACATACATTGATTCATAACCCTTCAAATGCAACGGTACTTCATATGGGAGTATAAAAGGCAGTTTCCCAGGCTCAGACATAAGGATGAGAGTGACACAGCTGAAACCTTCTGACAAGTAAAACAAGCGCACATGTGGACACCTCTGCAGCTCACTAATGACCACTAATCAGCTTGTTTATTCTAAATACAGTCACTCATGGTTTTACTGGGAGTTACTGCAACTGGTTCTTATTGCAGCAGCTGGTTTGTTAACAAAGGACAAACTCAAAAGTTGTGTTTAGTAGCAATAATTAAGTAAAAAAAAGAAATTGCTACTGATTTCCAACTAAACTAAAACCATGTTTTTACCCACAACTATGATGCAAGTTTTTGGAGTTATTACAAACAGTCCCTAATTTCCCACTTGATTCACAAACATCAACAGATTTGAAAAAAGAATAATCACTGAAAGCACAAATAAACATAAAAAGAACATGAAGGAAAAGCAACATTTCTGTTTGTCTCTGCTGGGAAAGATCCAGAATTCAGTGATATCCGGTGGCAACGTTTCAAACTGCAACCAAGTGAATAGTCTGGTGGAAGACATGAAAGGTCCTCTCTGAACCAGGACTTGGTTTGTGGTCTGAATTAGTAATATACCAGACCTACATAATTTACTGAAAAATTATGTCCATAGACGAACACACACAATTCCAAGCATCCCCATTCCTAAAACCTAGTTAAGGAAATCATATCACATTTCTGAATGTTGTGCTGTGGACGTTTGGTAACTTTCCACCACTGATCCACAGAGATCTGCGGTTGAAGGTTAAAGGTTGAGTGACGTCAGATGATTTATGTATTTGCTAAAAAGGGATTCACACGAACGACTTGGTGCGAAGGAATTAGCTGTTTTTATATTTTATTCTTTAATTTTAAAGGTTTCCCTGCTGGCTACAGAGCTAATAGAGAGCGAAGTGAGAGAGCTGGCAGCGTCAGTGTGAGCCTAACCAGCTTCGAGCTCAGATGTGTTGGTCCGTGTTTTTTTTCTCGTAGAGGTAGCCTGCGAGCTGCCAAACTTTGCTTCTAGTCTTTATGATAAAGGAAGCTAATTATGTCCTTAACTTCAGCTCAGATGTAAAAGTGATAACAAGCCTCTCAGAGACAGGATGCAGTTTTCCCACAAAGTCCCACAAAGTCTTTATGCTAAATGGTAATTTAATTTAAAGGTAAATTAAGCAAATGTAATTCAGCAGTGCTGTCCCGAAGGGAGGCCATATTTTGAGGTTTCTTTGGAAAACCATAGTCTTAATTGAATTTCTCCATCCCATGGACAACATCCAATTTCACTTGTGCCTCCACGCTGTTACAACACACCTTACTAAGATGGTAGGCCACTTTATCAACATTGTCCTGCAGTCCTTTCCCTTTGTCAGCCTTTGATAGCATCGTAAAGTGGCTTTTGGATCGGTCGTAAGCTCAAGGTCCCTAAAATAACTGCTGATTTCATGTGGATCCTGCTGCTGAGCTGGACACTTGCCAGGAGTCTTAATCATGGCTGACACGCTTGTCTCTAAAGCATCCTCTTGGTTGTAATTGTTTTCTACACTAGACTGCATGTTTCAGTGTAATTGTTGCTTTCAGATCTGTTATTGTTGTGTGTGGATGTGTGGATGTGTGTCTGGTCTGAAACAGGTGCAAAATCCTCCCGGTAGAAGCAGGAGCTGTACGTACAGAAGGATAGAAGGATGGCGCCCCTCCAAGCTGGAGACAAAAGATTTTCTTTTCATTTTATTTCCACTGACCATACAGGATGAACAAACCTGCTGCTGAGTGACAAACATGCTCACGTGCAGACGCTTGACTCTGTAGCTAAAAAGGCACAACCAGCTAGATGTTGCTGTAATTGCACACCCTTCATAAGCAAATACACTGACCCAAATGTATTCATTGTGGCTTAGCGTTTCAGTACAGCGGATCAATGGCTGCGGCTAAGAAGCATCTTCCTCTGTGCATTCGGAGCTGGGGTCTAATTAAAGCCACCGTCGGCAGGGAACGAGAGGGCATGTTATGCACAATAATTGAGAGCAAACTGCTACGTTTCTTGCACAACTGTGGGGGAAAACAAAATGTAAAAATCAAAGTTGTTTACATGTCTTTGCAAACCTTCTCACAGAAGTCTGAATAATAATCAGATGAAGAAATTATCATGAAACACAATAAACACAGCTGGGAAACGTAAAACTGTGAGGTTAGAGAACTTCTTGTTAGCGGGAGCTTTGCAGATCATTATATTTTAAAAGCTGAAATGTTTTTAACCAGTCAGTACAGTTCTCTTACAGGTTTTCTCCCAGACAAGTAAAAATTGTTTAGATCTCTCTTTCTTCTCAATATTATTTATTTATTGGTGTTCTATGTAATATGTTATGATTAATAAACATTAGACTTTGAGATTCTTGTCATACTGTCACCATTGTGCATGCTCAAAACACAATCTGAAACATGTGTACGACTTTACAGACCGAAGATTCAATTTATGTTAAAAAAACAAAACAAAAAAAAAACTGCCACAGAAGTTGTGACCCACGTGTCTTCAGACGATTTGGAGACAGAGCACACTTGCAGCACAGATACTGAGCTGGTGAACACAAGTAAAAGAACATGTAAATATTTAGCATGGCCTGCTGTTCACAAATACATGATCTCATAAAAAACACACAAGCATGCAGCTCCCCCACAGCAGGTCAAACTAAAGAAAATAATGCACATATGTTAAGTACAGTATGAATATTTTGTATGTGCAAATTTCCATTTTCAAATAGTTGTATGGGTATGGGTGAGATGTAAAATAATGGTTTAATCATGTTCATAACGCCTTTAATTTAACTGCTGTACAGTAACCTACTGAGGAGAAACACTGCCATCAGCCAGCCAGCCGGACCCTTCATGGGTCCAACTCACAGCATTCTCTGCCTCACAACTCCATTTGTTCACAAGTTAATTGATTAATTAAAACATATCTACTCAGTAAATGTTTACATCACATGTGAACAAATGTTGTGGTTAAAAGGCTTAGTCTAAAACATTTATCGTAACACAAAGTAGGCTGCAGGCAGGTGCTGCAGCAAGCTTGTTTAACATATTAGACAATGTGAACGATAAACCTAACCCGTGAGACCCTGCAGTGGCCATCCCACTCAGACCTGCTTGCTAAATGATTTCTTAAGCAGTTGCTGCTGTGTGGAGAAATTAAATTTGGGATGTGTCTTGTAGGATGTCTCAAAGTTCACACTCATTACAGTGGCAAGAAAACATATGCAAACCACTTGGAATTAACTTATTTTAAATTTATCCCTTACAAGAAATCGTGGTGTTGCATTGCACCAATTTAGAAATAAAAATAAAATAAGATACAAATAAGAAATAAAATAAAGATATGAATAAAAAGATAGAAATAGAATAAGGCCAAGTATTCATCTATTATCTATACCCACTTATTCAGGGTCAGGGGATCTGCTGGAGCCTGTCCCAGCTCCATTCGGGAGAAAGGCCACACCACTGGACGGGTTACCTGTCCATCACAGGCCAGAATAGAGCGGTAAACTGAAAACAAGATAACCTATAGTAACATTAAAGTGGTACTTAAAAATGCTTAAAAAAGCTACTTATTTACAGTAAATGATGTGCAGAATAGTTATCACATATTACACATAATAAAAAAAAAAAAACAAACAAAAACAAAAAAAACTTCCAGGTTGCAATCAGTAGGCAGACTGTTATTTCTGCATTAATTTCCAATAAAATATGTTCTGGTCTTCGTCTCATTCACAATAATGGACAAATAAAACGTGGTTAAGCCGAGAACGCTAACAGTTATAAGTTCATCATTATTGAACCCACCTATTAAACACTGACAATGCTGAAGGAAAAATGTGAAACCACAAACTGATAAGTTCAGCAGAAGTTTGTAATTTGTGCATCTAGAGTAATGAAACAAGTTTCAGATGTAGTTTGGAGCTACTTTGATTGATAAATGACACTGAGATGTCAAAGCATCTGCTGCAGTGACCTATACCTCACAAACACGAGACCTCTGACAACATACAATCAACAGTATTGATCTGTGAACTGCAAGGAAGTGGCACAAAGTCATCTCAAAGTGTCTTGGCGTTCATCACTCAATGGGTCGACAAACTGTCTTCTAATGGAGACAAAAGAATATCCATAGTACTAAACCTAGTACTCCCAGCCCAGAAACCTCGGTATGGCCCAAAATCCTTTATGACGTAAAGAATGAACCCAGGAGTAACAGCTAAAAGCTTGAAGGCATCACTGGAATTGGCAAACATCTATTCAAGAATTTAGTGTATTTAAGTCATCCAGAAGGGAGAATATCAAGAAGCAACACTGTGGAGGAAGCCAATGCTCTCCTAAAACAAAATAAAAACATGCTATGTGCTTGAACTTCAACAAAATGGTCCAGACTATGGACCAGTGATGACAAATGTTCTGGAGCAGGGTTGGGCATCAAGGACTGGAGTTGCCCATCCCTGGTCTGGGGCAAAGACCACTTATCATCATTGAGAAAAAATTTGTTTCCAAGTTTCCCGATATATCCTGCAGAATAATGCCCTCTAGCTGAACCTCAGTAGTAGTTGGGTAAAGCAACAAGATAATGACTCCAAGTATTGAAGTAACTCAACCACAGAGGGAGGAAAGACTGGACTCCTGGGGTGGTCCAGTCAGAGCGAAGACTTTTGTCCCAAATTACTCCTCAACGCTGTGTAGGTCTGATTTAGAAATACTGAAAGAGCTTGATTGGACTCATAGCTGCCAAACCAGCGTTGACCAGGTTCAATTCATTTATTTTTCCTCTAGCACTAATAATATTTAACAGCTAATGTCAATAAAGGCCAAATGAATTATAACTATTTGTGGGTTGTCAGCTTAATGGCATCATGTTTTTCCAGCGTTATGATGATCAGATCACATTTATGCAGTAAATTACGAGACGTTCACATACTTTTTTTTGTTAGTTTACTGCCTTAATAAAGATATTTTATTAACAGATTTACTGGAAGTGTTAGAGTCATAACATTCTTAAATTAGATGAGAATATTCTGGAAAACTAATAATCAGAAGCACAGTTGTACCTGTTTTCTGAATGTGTGCTGCACCTGTTCAAGGAAAACATTTGCCACGGTTTTATTTTTGTCAAAAGCCCAACTTGCTTGAATCATCCAAAATGGAAACATGCCAGTCATCTATAGTGAAAAAGGCTGAACTAGTTTTTGTGCTCCGGCTGTGTATTCTGTCTCACAGGTGTTTGTTTCTGTAAAATGAGAGACTTTGAGGTTTTGCAGAGTTCTGCAGTCTGTTTTAAGATCAGCCTAAGAAGAGGAAGAAGAAGAATCTGCTTTCCATGTCTTTCAGACTGTAGCGCCATGTGAGAAAACCAGCGGGAAAGAACACCACCCTGCACTTCACTTTTGTTTCTTACATGCCACCAACATGCATTCAAGAATTAATATTCAACAAATGCTGCCTGGTGCTTGAGCTCATTCAATAAAAAAGCACATTGCATTCCTTGTGAGTGAGCAGCAACATGAGCCAGGATGGGGTCTGTGCCACCCTGCCAGCACTTCTCTAAATAAAGCAACCCCTCCTCCTGCTCCTCTTTATCTTGATTGGCGCACACCCTACGACTCACAGCTACTCAGTGAAACAACCATGCACATAAACAAACAGGAGACGCTCTAGCGCTTTTAGCCACACACCGCACACAAACGAAAATCCAGCAGCTTCCCTCTGGGGACCATTAGGGGAAAGTCAAGCTTTTTAACAAATGGTGCAGGAGATTCATGGGGGTAACAAGACGGGCAACAACAAAGACAGCTATTCCAGGCCGAGTCAGAAACGGGTGTGCAGCGCCACGGGCGCCTGTCACAGTTCAGTAGCTGAGCCGTCTGGACAACGCCCCCTGGATGTCTGTCATCCTCTTCGTGCATATGTTTGACAACATGATCTAATCAGGAGCATCACATATATTGAGGATCTGCTCATGATTAGCATGTGTTGATTGCTCTAATCAGGCTTCTTTCTGGGCACGGTCTCAGGAGGAAGGTTAACTAAAAACGTTTGCCCCCCTGTTTTTGCTCTTTTTGTCTCAAGTTGTCAGATGTGATTTTCCAGTTTTTTTCCTTGCATTACTCCATGTAAAAGTGGGGCACACTTGTTGTTTCATCTCAGATTTTTACGTATCAAATGGCATTAAAATTGACTTTGTCTGTCTGTCTTTTTTTGTCTATGATAGTTCTTCTATTTATTGCCAATTTGTATTCTAGACTTGCACCTGCAAAACTTGCCAAACATTACATATGAAAAGAAAGCAAAGTATAAAAAGTATAAAAATGAAACCGAATTAAGTGTATCAAGTACTTATATTGAATTATTCTGCTTTGATTAATCAGCTCCAGTGATCTGATGAGGTAACTCATGCAATTCTGCCTCATCTTTGCTGAAATTTGAAACGAGATGCAAATTTAGTACAGAGTTGTGGGTGAAGAGCAAGTCATGAAAATATTTATTTTCTAAAAAGTCTCTAATTCTAATGACTTCATTATCATTAGACTGTAGAGGTGTGTCATGAGCCCATGTTGGTAGCATGTTGTAGTAGAAGAACATTATTTAAGTCATCCCCCAGTAACGTTAACTCCAGGGCTGTTCTCCAGGATCAGCACATCTTTAAGGGCTTTTCTCTTTTAGCCTTTGCTCCATGAACAGAAACACTGCTGTTCCCGTCATAATGGTTGTTTACATGATCAAATTCTTACCAATGTTAAAGCTTTTGTAACGACAGGTTCGGGTCTTGTGTTGGGATGTTATCTGGATCATCACACCGTTAAATCGAATCATGTTGGGAAACCTCAAACTCTGAAAGAGGAGATAAAAACAACATACAGAAGCGGAATCTGTCCATAACTCCTGTGGTAAAAAAAAGGGCTGGGGTAGGGGTGTGCACACTGGGAGTGCTTCTTACAATAAAATTGTTGAGTGTTTCCACAATATTTTCCACCACTGTTTTGTTTACCAAGGATTCTAGTTTCCATAATCCTAAGTAATCTTGGGGTTTAACGCTAATCAAGTAATTTCCTGCACCCAAACCAAATTATCTCAAAAAGCAAAAGTAATGAGTTGACCTGGCTGCCAGCGACATGGCAAAGTAGTGAAAAGAATAATAATAATAATAATAAAAAACGGAGTTACATGAAGTGGAGGGATTTTTTGGTTGGTGGGAAAGCCATAAGAACGCTTTACCACCAACAATTACCAACAACCATTCATCCATACTGGTTTGGATGTGGAGCTGCTTGAAGGATTCATGCCGGTAATTCCAACAATTACAATGGCAGAGTTATTTTACACCTGGGAACGGATGTTTATTGAGATTTGAAGTTATTTAGTAAATTTAGTTACTAAAGAAGAAATGTTAAAGATGTAGGGCAGGTGCATAATGGAGAGTGAGGAGGGGAAAGTTTAAATGCTTCCTCCTTAGTCATGAAAGGGAATATGAGCTCACAGGCAAACAAAAAAATGGTTAAGGTGCTGATAAGGACATAATAGTGCTGAATGCTGACATACGTACATAGTTGCAGAACATATTTATGACTCAAACAGCTCCTAATTAGACTTTTATAGGGCTCTCTTCATGAAAGTCAATTTCAATTATGAAATTGGCAGGCAAAGAGACAGAGAGAGAGAGAGAAAGAGAGAGAGAAAGACAGAGACAGACAGAGAGAGAGAGAGAGAGAGAGAGAGAGAGAGTGTGAGTAAGACATAAAGACAGAGAGAGAGAGAGTATGACATAGAGACAGAGAGAAAGAGAGAGAGAATAAGACAGAGACAGAGAAAAAGAGAGAGAGAGAGAAAGACAGAGACAGAGAGAGAGAGAGAGAGAGAGAGAGAGAGAGACAGACAGACAGAAACAGAGAGACAGAGAGAGAGAAAGAGAAAGACAGAGAAACAGAGAGAGAGAGAGAGTAAGACATAGAGACAGCGAGAGAGAGAGACATAGAGACAGAGAGGGAGACATAGAGACAGAGAGGGAGAGAGACTGCAGACTGGCAAGAACAAAGGAGGAAGGACTGCAGTGTTTGTTGTCAGCAGATGGTGGATCCCGTTTTAGCCTGGATGTTGAACAGCTTGCTGTGAGTTTCCATCCATGTCGTCAACCAAAGCGACTTCACCTGTTATCTGCCAACGCTGCGTGATGTCATCAGCTCACTTGTTGCTAGGCTACACCTACAAGAGCTCAAAGGATTCATGATGATCTCTATTATTTCAGTCAACGCTTTTTCCTTCAAACTTTCTAATTATTAAGACAACTATTAGACTTCATGAGTTATACTTCAACACTAAACTCAGTTCTGAAGGTTAAGGGTTATTTAGAAACTTCAATTCAGTTGAATAAACTTGTTACTATTTAAATCACCATGAATGAAAAATGTACCTTCTGACACCGTCTGAGATTAGGATTTTACCAAAGCCGTCTTACATACATAAAAGTGTCATAAAGGGTCCAGATGTAACAGAACACACCCAGAGAGTTGGGCAAGCCTTCAACCAGTCAACCCCCCGAGTCTGGCAAACCAAACATCGTTTACAAGCAGCTGACGTCATTTGGACCGATCTCAAATCCATACAGGTTGTAACTAATGGTCCCATTTGATAGTGAGAACATGGCAAATACAGAGAGACAGAAACAAATATTTCTGTCTGTAAAATGGATCCTTAAACATAGTTTTTTTCTGCTCAGGTTTTATAATAACAAAACTGTTATTTTCATAAATCGCAGCACACTGGGGAAGAGGTTGTGCTGCTATACCTTTCCCTTTTATATTGATTTTAGAGATAAATAAACTGCTCTTTTTGAAATAAGGTGACCTGTTATACTTTGGTTGGATGACAATTTGCATTTTTCTCCTGGGCACATCTTCTTAAGCGATTTTGACTGTTTTATTCTGAAACAGTCCTTCTCTTTTAGATGTTATCTCGACAGCACCCTTTACATGTATGCAGCCTCATCATAACACAGCCACCTCTGTGCTTCTACACTGGGATCACACTTTAAATGTGGTAGTCCTGCCAGGTTCATGCAGAACCTGCTGGACATCACAAGAGCAGATAAAGATTAGATTTGTTTCACCTGACACTTGTTACAGTGAAGTATGTGAGTTTGCGTGAGTAAGTAAGAACCGGATGGCATTTAAAAACAAAAAAAAAAAAACACAAGCTTTAGACAAATTACAAGAGTAAGTACTTTGTTTCTGAATGACCACATATCATTTAAACACTGTGCTGCTTTATTTCAGTATGTTGTATTTTTTAAATGTGACTTCAGATACTAACTTTGCATTTCTACCGATAGAAAAACCAAATATGCTCCAGGAAACCTGCATTTCAGAGCCAATAGACGCTGATTAAATAGTTTTGTCCCTTTCTGTAACTGCAGAAGCCACTGACTGTAAAGATGTTAACTCCTCAGACATCAGAAGTCATACATGTTTTATAACATGATCAAATTGGTAAATTAAAAAACTGCTGCAAGTGGAAACATGCAAGTCCACTTCTCCTGTCTGGTTGAGAAAGTCGAGGATTTCCCACAACCGAATCTTGGACCTCCAGCCTGCTCTCTACAGTACTGATTCATGGAGTTCCTTCTAATCGGGACAGGGACATGTTCAAAGCTCTGACACTATGCAGGTCAGATTTACTGAATGAGAGCCTATTTATCTGTTTTAAACATGAGCCGTGTTAATGCAAGATGTGGACCGTTGGAAGCCACATGCAGGATGAGGAGATGTTTGTTGTTTTGATACTAACTCATGTTATTTGTATCCGGAGCAGAGAGAAAGGATTATGAATATGCCTCTCCTCTGCAGCAACTTTCCTAATCAAATTTAATAGACCCTTTCTGGTATTTAAATCTTTGTCTTTGGCTCCGGAGCTGATTTGCAGCTAAAATATGTTTTATATCTTCAGCTTCTTTGCTTCTTTGCAGAACTCAGGCAAATGGGGAAGTTGACTTCATCACTCAGAGACCTGAACTCTGGAATAATCTCCCTCTGGATCTGAGGCAAGGAGCTACAGCCACTCAGGCTTTTAAGAGTCCACTCAAACCTCACCAATCTGCCCCGCCGTTCACCCAACGCCACTTATTACAGTCCTGTTGCCACTTACTAGTCCATCCCTGACCCAGATATACTCGACTGTGATCAACCCTGAAGACATGTTTGTCTTTCAGTTAGATGACTTTATAAAAGATACATGTCTGCCTCTGTGATATGCCACATATATGATGTTGTTGTTATTTATATCCATGGCATTACAAAAATAAAATGCATATCAGTCACCACTTTTGCCTTCCCTTCTCAGGACTTTCCAACTTTGTCTTTTATTCCTTGGCAGTTTCTAGCGTCTCCGGTTGCTCTTCATGTTGGCGTCTCCTGGGATTCCAACATTTACTGAGCTGTCTGGTGAAGTAAGAGTGGTCGTGGTTGAAATCTGAATCTACAAAAGTGAGAGATGTGTAACTGACTGATACGGCTCATAACAAATAATAAATGCACAGAGACAGAAGGAAAGAGTGATGATAGCATTAACTCTGAGTTTTATTTCATTACTATTGGAGTAGTTCATGAGTGTTTTCCCAAAGGATTCCCTTATCCATGTATTTCGCCATCATCTGATGGCTCATCAGTGCCCAACTTAGGCTTTCACCCTTGCCTTTTATTCACATTAATTACTCCTTACTTTTTCATTTTATGTAATGATATTACAATGATAATACAATGATATGACTTCTTTTTCCCCCCAATATTGCTTACAGCTGTTCACCAGCTGACATCCATTTTTATAAATGTTTTCTGTCACTTTTCTCATTAACTCATTCATTCATTTTCCACGTTGTACTCCCCCAATTGTTTCTACAGTACTATAAGGAGCCATCAAGGATTTATTTCAAAATTAAAGTGAGAAACAGTTGCAATCACTGACTATAAGTAAAGAAGATTTTAATATTCCTTAATAACTGATCTCTAACTTTAAATATGTGGCCTAAAAAGGAATGTTATCATTGAAATAAGAAAGTCCATCTGCTGCAGAACACAAAATAAAATGCTAATGTGATGATAGTGAGACTGATTCAGAAGACTGTCAAGATTTCAAAACCTTGACAACCTCTTCTGTATTTCATATTCATTCTTTGACTTTGCGAAACACAATTAACTAAAGGCCACAGATCTGCCTCT
Organism: Xenentodon cancila; assembly: GCA_014839995.1. Lineage (NCBI taxonomy): Eukaryota > Metazoa > Chordata > Actinopteri > Beloniformes > Belonidae > Xenentodon > Xenentodon cancila. The sequence continues at coordinate 5,665,877 of CM026218.1, read as the reverse complement.
CCATCACTTAGAGCCCGAGCAGAAGATGAATTCCCTGTCTAGTCTGAGAAAACAGTCGTGAACTCTGCAGCTTATGCAGAGCCTTTGTAGCTCCCTGGACCATATGGCCCAAACATTGCTGTATGAGCGGATCTCTTAAGTGCAGATATCCCTTGAGAACTGCCTGTGACGACTTCAAGACACTGTTTCATCATGGCTGAGACCTGAAGTTTTGCATTTGTAGCTCTAACACAGCAGGGTTTCCATAAAAAGCTGAGTGTTAAATATAAGTAGGTGTAAACCTTGTCTCACAGTGGCAGTAAATCTCTTGGCAATGAAACAAAGAGACCGGAAACGAATTAGTTACAGCTGTAGCTCCACTTTCCTTGATGACTATTTTGGTTCATGTATGCACTGAAGCACTGAAGGTAACACTTTTCAACACCTGCAACAGGCATCCCATGTCCTGGTTTTATAGGCTGAAAAAGTATTTGCTCTTGGAGTTAGGAGGAGTTGCATCATTTTATGGTTGGAATGCGTTGAAAATATCATCTGATTACTGACAATAATAATTTTTCGAGTACAAGTACTGAGATCTTCTAATAATGTCACAGATAATATCACAGATGGCCGTCTGAGGAGAAAACAAAAAGCGTAACAGAAACTTTTAAAGCAGTGAGGATTGCAGAATGAGCCCATGAGCTGCACGCTGGGCATTAAAAATACCATGTGAGCTTTGCACAAAAAAAAAAAAAAAAAAAAAAAAAAAAAATCATGTGCACTTCTTATTTTTGTTTTGTGTTCGTTTTAATAAATGACGAAGACTAAAACTATGGAGAACTTTTGTTCACTGTAGTCGACAAAAGAATGTATTTAGTTGTGTAGGTGTAGTGTAGTTGTTTATAATTAAAGTTTTAATTTAAGAATTTCAGATAACATATATTTTGTCAAATCTGACTCAGAATTAGTTAAATCTTCAATTCTTCAACTTTTATTTGTTTGTCATAATTTCCCTCAGTAAGATGAAACTCTCTGGTGTGATTACAGTCACTTATCAGTGGCGCGTCCATTTATTTAACCTACAATATGCAGTATGTTTTTTAAAGTAAGCATTGAAAAAAATATCTGTTCTCTGAATGTGTGTTTCCACGTCCTGTGGTAGGTAAGAGAATGGGGTATCAGGCCCAGGGGTCCATGTGCAGGCAGGAGGGGGGCATATTTTCACTGCTGGCAGTAATTTCCAGTTAGTAATGGGCTCCACCAGGGCTGCTGTTTGTCAGTGACTCGGTCCCTAACCTCCATGGACCGAGTCTGGAGGGGCACCCAGAGGGTAGTGCATGTGGTTTTGAACTGCGTCTTCGCTTTTTGAGGGTAATGGGGTCTTACTGGTTTCATCAAGTGTCCTCTAACACACACTAGGGGAAGTTTGCTGTTGAATAGGTAGCAGTTATATGAGATCACGCAAGCAAAACTATCACTGTAAGCTATTGTGATGATCATTTTATTTTATTTTTATGACTGCGTAAAAAGCAACAACTTCTTTTTTTTTATTAAGCAAAATTAACACATTTAAACGACTTATAAAATGTTTGGAATCCGAGTAAATGCACATGGTAGCAGGCGGTCAGGGCCATGACTCATAGATGGTTCTAAATATTTATATAAAACCAGCATTAATGTAAATTTAATAAAAAGTGATGGGTGGTGAATCATATTTCATGTATCGCCTTATCTGACAGTTGCTCTTAATAAGCATGTCTTGCATGACAAATGTCCTACTCCAAGCCGCGACCATCTGTGTAATCAATACCCAAAAGCATGAGCTGTTTGCTTGTTTGTCTTTACAGTTTTAAACAGCTCATTCTACTTTCAGACAGAAGGTTTTACTAGTTTTAAAACCTTGACTTTCTCAAAATGTTTTACATTTTAAACCAGAAACTGTCTGCAGTTGACAGAGGCAGCTGGGAAGAGAATTCGCAGCTTGAAGTCTGAAAAAGCCCTCCGTCAGAAGAAAGATGTACTGCCCACTTCCCACTTGGAATGGGTAGCCGCGTAAAAAAGGATAATTTAAGGATGTTAGAGTCATTTCCTTGCAGGTAGGTGTAAACCAGAGCAGGATATTTCCAGAGGGATTGGGGCAGTATTTGCATTAATGTGCAGACTGTACCTCCATGTTTTTGTAGTGCAGTCTGCCGTGGTGAGGAGAAAGCTGAGCTAAAAGGCAATTTAGGGCTCTCGATTTACCATTCAGTCTATGATCTAACCTCACCTGTGGTCGTAATTTGTAGGTAATGACAGCACAAGTGATACTGCGAATCCAAGCGGCTCAAATGAGCTTCCTCCAAAGAATCGCTTACTCACTGAGGAGTGAATACAGACAGATGACTGACAATAAGAACAGGTTTCAGAATAACTGTGATGTTTCACACTGTTCGTTATCTGAGAAGTTGAGATATAGACCCAGCTGACAGAAAAGTCTGAGTCAGACCCTCTTCCACAATCCGGCTCATCCAGACAGTAAAAAACAAGCAGCTAACACATGCTACTCAGTTTCTGAAAATATTGCTCTATCAGATGACTGGAGCATCATTATTAATCAGGTTCCCGCAGGTCGGTGAGGTTGATGTTGTTTTCACCGAGCTGTGCCAGCAGCAGAGCTGCCGGTCGTAGCTTCAGCTTAGCTGGCATGTGGTGTCATCGGCTGGATGCACTCCAATTAAATATAAACTCGCTGATTCAAAAAGTGCAGAGTGATTTCTTCTTTCTGGTCTCCACAGTAGTTTCCAAACAACTCTGCGGTTACATTTCTGCTGTCAGCTGACATGGAAGGAACGTCAGCTGACAGGGGAATGCAGGTTGTAAATTTTAATATACTGCAGGCAACCACAAGGGCGGGTTCTTGGACTAAGGACAGTCAAGGTCATGGGACTGTTAATGTTTCGCTTCTGGTCATTAAATTAGCAGTGTTTTAACAAGCCACACAGCTGTTTTATGGGATGACAATCTATTGGTTTTTCAGTGTCAGTGAGGCCAAGGAGTTTCCTTTTATTAGATTAATTATGTTCAATCAAGACTAAGATTCTTGTTGTATTTTGTCCTTTTTGATTAAAACAAACAACACAACATTGGAATTAATATTTGCAATTACCATTGCAAATATCTGAAATCCAGAATGCAGTTTCAATAAAAATGAATAATTCAGGCTTGGACCGTCTTTGTACCTGGACTGGATCAATACTTGAGTTGTAGTTTATTATTATTTCTTATTAGGAATTAAATATATTCTGCAGAAACAAGTTGTATTACATTGACTCTAGTTCTCTGCACACTAGGTTTATTCTTTTTTAAGCAAAGTCTGGGAAGAAGAAGAAGAGAAGAAGTTCAGTTTCTCCTCAGCTGTCAGACAGCAAGGTAAAAAGATGAAAATTTACATAAAAATTATATAACGTATAACTATATAAATGTTAAAAGTATCTCTAGTACATTTTGCTGCTGAACCTATTCAGTGAAGTGCATGTTTGGCTCCCATGCGGGTTTTCCTTTCCACTCATGTCTGGCATGTCGTGATGAAATCTATCTTCGCTTATTAAACATTGCTGGGTTAAACGTGTCCTTGTATCCCTGAAGCCCATCATCACAGAACATTTACCAGTAATATACATTCCTGCACTTTTGCAAGAACGCTCCTTGATGGCTTCAATTGCATCTGTTTCCTATTTTCTGTCTCACAGTAATAAATTATCTGCAGTACAACCAGAAACCATAAATGTCACAGAAATGACTCTGCGCTACAAAAAACATGGAGCTTTAATGTTAACAATGTTAACCACATATTTTAGCAAGTGATCATGCTGGAGCTGTGACTGTTTTGCAGCTTTCATGAACATTTGTGTGAAATGTGACTCACTCTACAACGTTTACAGTGCAAACCACTGAGTTTTAAGTCTTTTTAATGAATCAGCCGTCTATACTTTTCAGATTATCATCACTGTGAAAGAGACGTCTTTTAGCTTCATGATGAGTGCTCGATGTTAACGATGCAATAATCTGCGCAATTCAAGTCAAAGCAAAGAATTTGAAACCTTAAGTGAAAATAGTGAATAAGCTCATCATTGTTGCCTAATATGTTGTCGGGGCGCATTTTATGTTTGTGTACTACCAACAAGACTTAATGTAGAAAAAATTATTTTCGTCAACTGTGGTCTTTTGTTGCCTCACCATAGCGTCCTTGGTGAAAAACTGCAATGAGTACTCAGTAATTAACTCGTAGAATGCAGTTTATATTTACAGTTTCATGAATGAATGAATGAATGAATCCATCCATCCGTCCATCCACCCACCCGCCCATCCATCCGTCCACCCGTCCACCCATCCACTCACCCACCCACCCGTCCATCCATCCATCCACCTTACACAGATACTACTGCTACTGATAATCCACAGCAGCCACAGCAGCTTTCAGTTTCATTCAGCAACGCGTTCTCAACTACTGACCTTCACTAGCGAGTCAGCTCATGGGCATCTGTTTTAGCCGTTTAGGCCACGCTCGAGTGGAGATTACTTTAATCCTGAAGGTGAAACAAATCTTGCAGTGTCAAATTACTGCTGCGCTCCTGCTGAATTATACCCTCTCTCTTAAGTGGCTCCTCAGGGTCCTTCGGGGGTTAGACTTTAAATATCCAGGAAAAACACTTGCTTTCATCTCATACATTTAGTTAATTGTGTTTGCCGTATGTCTGCATTACCTTCAGAGAGATACTGTGTCCTACATAAATACACATCAAAGACTGCTGATAAGAGTTAAAAAAATAAAAAACTACCAGCAACTGGAGTCATTTTTGCACACAGTTTTTTGGATATCACATAATTAAAAGACTCGCTTCAGCACGGTGTCTAAATGTAAAGAATTAATAAATATGAATTAGATTTATTATATAAGTTTATGAAAAAATTTAATCTGTCACAATTTGCTGAAAAACCTTTACCTTTATTTAAAATGTTAAGAAGATGATTATCAGGCCAACAAAAATGACTTAAATTAATGTGAACTCTCATTAAGGCTCTATTTTACAGCAGCGTTTCACTGTAATCTGTTTTTAAGATGTTCTTCAGCTGGTTTTCGCATTTATAATTCAAATGAAAATGGGAACGGGACTGAGAGCTACTGAAAAAAAGCGGGAGCTGCAGCTGTTTTACAATGAGAATCTATTAGGATAAACGGACATGAGTGCTTGTCATCACCAGGTCCTCCAGATAAATCAGTGCAACTGCATCAGGCTTTTAGTTTAGCAACAAAAACCAGAAACTTTTTGGTTACATTTGGGTTAAAGGCACCAAATAAACTTAAATAACTACTGTTGTAGTTGAACAGCTTTGAGTAATATTTCCATTAACAGAACATAAATCTGCTTTCACACAGTAACGTTTATTCCTTGCTACTGTTTTCGGCACATACCTGTAAATGCGTCTCTGCACAAGCAGACGCATGTAAACAAACCTACACACACTATATGGCCAAAAGTATCGGCTCACCTTCCTTGACTCACATATGAACTTTAGTGACCTCCCATTCCTAATCCAGAGGGTTCAAAATGACGTCGGTCCAGCCTTTGCAGCTATACCAGCTTCAACTCTTCTGGGAAGGCTGTCCACAAGGTTTAGGAGTGTGATTATGGGAATTTGTGATCACTATTCCAGAAGCACATTTGTGAGGTCACACTGATGTTGGATGAGAAGGTCTGGCTCTCAGTCAATGTTTTTCAAATTGGCACCCTTAAAAAAAATCTAAGCAACAGTAATAGGAGGCCTTCCAATGTTTTTTACATTAGCACCTCTTAATAAATTTGGGCAATACTAATAAGGGGCTTCCAATGCGTTACGTTGGCACCCCTGAATAGGAATAAGATAAGACTAAATCTGAGCAATAGTAATAAGGGGCCTGCCAGTGCTTTTTACATTGGCACCCCTCAATAATAATGTATACAAATGCAAGTGTATACAAATACATATACACAGAATAAGTGTCCACCCATGCACTTTATTCTTTTATCCCAGCTGTTTACTGCTGCAGAGGGCAGACGTGATGACAGCTCTGGTCAGATCAGGTCAGAGGCAGGGTCACCGGTCCATCATGGGGACGCACAGAGATAACAAACCTTCACCCCAATGGACAATATTGAATTGCCAAGTAGACTAATCATGTTTTAGAACAGGGGTGTCAAAATCATTTTAGCTCAGGGGCCACATGGAGGAAAATCTATTCCTAAGTGGGTCGGACCGGTAAGATCGTGGTCTGTAGAGTTTTGCAGCGAGGGCTCTCAAGTTGGGGTAACCTGGCAAGAGATTCTGATAAAATGTGTTCAAGCCAGCTGTGGCAAATTTACCCTTTAAATCCGAGTCACACTGCCAGTCTATTATTTCAAGTTGGATGCTGACGGGCAGATCAGAGCGACTCACTGTGAATGGTGAGTGAAAAACTTTGAAGTCCTTCTCCAGTTCACCAAAAATCTGAAAGTGCTGCTCAAACTCCTGTAACAGTCCTGTTATTTTATCTTTGAAGCACTTCATGTCTGCCACATGTTGGGTCATGCGCACATTTTTCAGACAGGGGAAGCGCGCTGCATCACCACAGGCGACTTGCGTCTCCCACAATGACAGCGTAAACTTGAAAGAACGTATGCTGTCATAATACTGCGCGACAACATTTTTGCGCCCTTGCAGCTGTTTGTTCAAGTTATTCAGGTGCTCTGTAACATCCACCATGAATGCGAGTTCCTGCATCCCTTCTGCAGAATGAAACTGTAACACTGGTTTGCCCTTTTCTTCCATGAACAGAAACGCCTCAGCACCTCGGCTTAACCTTCTCACCTCAGTGTGGTATGGCAGGCCATAGATGTGGTCTTTCTTTCTGAGAACGCTGTCAAACTGACAGCAATTCAGGCTTCCGGATCGGATTAAATTAGGAGTTTGGATGACCACCTTCATGACGTTATCCATCTTTAATGACTTGCAACACAAAGCCTCCGGGTGCAAAATACGGTGAAAAGTCCAAAAATCACATCCTCCATTTGCAAAATGCAATTTCTCTCAGAACTTAGTCACAACATCTGCTTTTTTTCCCCCAATCATTGAGGGCACACCATCTGTAACCAGGCTGACAACGCGGGACTAGTCCACGCCACGAGGCGTAGCTAGCTTTTACTGACCCATCCAGTAGATGGCTGAACAACAAATATTGCGCCATCCATAAACATCTTCTAGTTGTGAGGCTACAGTGCCAAACACTGCACACAACTAGTGCCCGACTTCTAAATCAAAGTAACTTCAGCTGAGATGTGCTGCAATATTAGGATATGTCTCAATATTTTTAACCACTAAAGGATTGTGGGAGGGGTGTGGTTTGTGGTTTATCTACTGAACTGTTGCTCAGGTGTATTTCCAGGGACAGTCGTGGATCAATGGGGATGTTTGCACCAGAACTGTCTCTCTTCTAGTTGCAATGTTTATATTTTCAGGCAGTCTCTAAACATATGACTCCGGTCTCCAGTCATATCAAAGTTTCTCAAGCATTTATTGATATTGCTGATTTTACAAGCAATCAGTGGGGTTTTGAAATATCTCATTTTTTCTTTCCAGATTCTTCCCATGGCTGGTTTCAAATCCCCTTGTGGCATTTTAAGCACATGTTTTCCCAGGCATAGTCACCCATTATTGAATTTAGTTCCTATTCACATTGTCCTTGGATATGAAATGCATTCTCAGATGTCTCCATCACTAACCTTTTGAATTTGGGAAATGTTTTTTTCTTTTTTCTTTTTTTTTTAATCCAGAAATATTTATAATAATCTTCTATATTGGTTGACTCTCCCATTACAGTTTTCCAATTTTGCGTGGTAGTGTCTAATTGGAAGACAGTTTTGTAAATCTTTCTTTGGGAATGAAAACTCAGTCTGAAGCTGTGAGAGACCTCAGCACATTTCCATCCATCAGCTGATGAACTGTCCTTGGCCCACTTTCTGTCTATTTTTTAAAAAGCACTGGTGGTGTTGCTGGCTGGGCAAACCCTTGACGCATTGGCGGGAACCGTGTGGCTGGCCCCTGTCCCGTCCATCCCTTTGTGCTGCTGCAGGTGGTGGTCTGGGGGTGGTGGCGGTCCTGGTCCAACTGGGGTTGGTCGAGTCGCTTTGGTTTCCCTGGTCGCTCTCTCTCCTTTTTTGCTGTCTTCCCCTCTCTCTGCTCGAGTGGCAGCGGGTGGGTGGTGGGAGTGGTGGAGTTGCCATGACTGCCAGGCTGCATGGGGCGGGGATCAGCTGGGTTGGCAGCCCTCGGTAGTGCTGTTGCTTTGTGGGGGTGGGATGGGGTTGGAGGGTTGGGGGCGGGGTGGCCTTGTTGCTGCCCTTGTCTTGTGGGTCCTGCTGGACCTCTGCTTGGCAGTGGGGTTGGGGGTGTGGGGGCCAGTGGCATTTTCTGGTACAATACTAACTGAAAAAAATGAAGATTGCCAGTGTTATAGACCTTCTTCCTTCATCAGATTATTAATAGTATTTCAGTAGGCAGGATCCTAGAGCAAATGGATTTTCATTAATATCAAAATGTCCTCCTTGAATGGAGCCATTTTAACTCTATTATACTATTTGTACAATGCCGGGCTTGTGATGGGCTGGGAACCCGTCCACAATGTATGCTTCCTTCCACCTGACGGCATCCGAGCTTGGCTCCAGCAAACCCGGTGTCCTTGAACAGGACTCAAGGTGGTAAAAACAATGGCTGTATCGATGGAGAACAATCTGCAATAACTGTAATCTCAGAGAACTTTAGAGGGGAAGCGCACGAGTTCAGAGCAACTCAAGATCAATACGGTTCAACTGACTGGCTTAGAGAAAACATTTCACTTCATTTCATTCCAGATCGTTTATAAATGTATTACTACAAGGTAAATTCAGAAAAACAGCCTCACCAAGGAAATCAGCAGGCTGCATTGACTCACTTCGGATCAGCTGCTTGTCGTAATAACACGTGGTGGCAGCTGAGAGAAGAAAGGAAGATAACAAGGCTGAAATTAAGTCTGCTAGAGCAGACAGCCAGTAGCCTTCATTATGTGACTTGATACAGTTTGTTTTGGTTTGTTTGTTTTTTAGTTTTGGTTTTCTTGTGTGAAGCCTCTCTCTGTGTTTTATTTTACTTTAAAGTTTTTCCTTGTGTCCGGGCTTCCCTCCTTCTATTCCTTTGTCTCCGTGGTTGTTGATTGTTGCCACCTGTGTCCCATCAGCACACCTTCCTTATAAGTCTGTTGCGGTGTTTCTTAAAGTTGGTCCTTGAGGACAACTGTCCTGCATGTTTTAGATGTTTCCCTGCTTCAACACAACCTGATACACATGACTGTGTCATTAACAGACTTGTGCAGAATGATGACATGCTGATGATGATCATTCATTTGAATCAGGTGGAAACATCTAAAACATGCAGGACAGCGGTCCTCAAGGGCCAGACTGAAACACGCGTCTACTGTTCCAGCCTGTCCAGCTTTCTTCTGTTTGTCTACATCTTTTTTTCTTTTTAAATGAATGACTTCTGCGCTGGGTTTTTACAAAGAATTTAAGGAAACTCACCATCGACAGGTCAGACGTAAAAAGATGAGAATCAAAATTTGAATTCGGCTTTTCTCTTTTAATCTTTTTTATTTAATTACTGCTTTGATGTCTTCCCACAGAGTAGCAGGTTTCACTGTGCCGTTTTCATTAAAGAACAAATAACCCTTTAAACCTTTGTGGGTTTCTTGCTTGATTATTTTGTTCTTTAACAGTGAAATATCAACTCTCCAATACTTAAATTATTCATTATGTCCAGCCTTTATCTCCACAGTGGCAGGAGCATGATCTAAAACTGTAATTAGTTCTATACTGGATTCATTAGCCCAGTATATGTCTATACCAATTATAAATAATATATGCGATTTCGAATAGCTGCCATAAATATAGGCGATGAAAGTAAAATTCATTTTCTCTAGGGACTAGAGTAAAGCATTAAACTCCACCACATTGCTCTCCTGTGCAGGGAGCGCTCTATGGGAGATCTGTCAAACACCTTCAAGCCTCCATCCATCCATTCATCCATCCATCCATCCATCCCAGCTCTCTTCAGGCAAAGGCAGCGGTGCATCCTGGAGACAGGTTGCCAGTTCATTAGGGCCACATCCAGATAAAAAAAACCACACACACTCACAGGCAATTCAGAATCGCAAATGAACCTGACATACATGACATGTTTTCTGGAGTATCTGGAGAAAACCCATGCAGGCACAGGAGACCATGTTACACAAACTCCAAAAAGAAGAGTCGAACCAGAAACCTCTTTCTGTTCGTCATCCTCTCTTTCCTGTCTCCCTTTTCCCCCTCTAATTGGCTGGTCTTCAGCATTAAAGACCGCTCGCCCACCTTACGGGCCAGATCCTGATCCAGGTTTCTTCCCTATTAAAAGGGGAGTTTTCCTTGCCACTGTTTGGCTTTCAGGTTTTCCTCCCACTAGGAGAGTTTTTACCTGCCGTGTTTGTGTATTGAATTGAACCTCCTTGTTCACCACTAAGCCACAGTGCTGTAGATGTGGATACAAAGTACATTCAACAATCCACGAAGCACACAAGACCTGTTAGGAGAGCATATGCTACTAATCTGAGAGCTTACACTACCTCGCACTGATGATTGGCTGCCAATTTGATTCACAATTATTTACATTTAAATTGTTCAAAGTTAGACTGGCCACCTAAATCTTTCTATTTACTTTTTTAAAACTTTTTCATCTTTTCATTCATCAATTCCTTTATTGTTTTAGTTATTACGTTATATTATATACTATTATTTTTTGTTTTATCATTTTTAGCAATTACGTATTTTTCAATACTTTTGGCATCTACCAATTCACATATTTAGTTCCTTATTCATGTGTTTTTTTATTTAGTTCAAATTTATTTCAAGTTCAAAATACTTTATGCAGCTGTCTCTGTGATCTCCTGCAGCTGTCTGAAAGATCTCTTGTAGCAGTCTGAAGGGTCTCCTGGAATGGTCGGGGGTTTTCCTGTAGCTGTCTGAGGGATCTCCTGCAGCTGTGTGAAAGATCTCCTGCAGCTGTCTGAGGGATCTCCTGCAGCTGTGTGAAGGGTCTCCTGGAATGGTCGGAGGGATTTCCTGTAGCAGTCAGAAAGGTCTCCTGTACCAGTCTGTGCTGCAGTGGATCTGAAGAAGCCTCTGACTGAAGACACTATTGTTGAATCCCTGTGTTACAAAGAGGATGTTCAGGGTTGTCCATGATCTTCTTCATTTAATGAAGCATCCTCCTTCACACAATGATCTTCAGAGGCTCCAGGACGGTCCCAGAACAGAGTACCTTTTTTATCAGTTGATTCAGTTTCTTTAAGTCACTGCTCCCCCAACAGATGACTACAGATGTGACTGAACTCTCTACAACATACTTATAGAAGATATAAAACATCTTGTTGGAAACACTGAAGGACCTCAGCTTCCTCAAGCAGTAAGGTCTGCTCCGTCAGCATCCGTTTTGCAGCTCTAGTCCAGTCTGTGTTAGTTGTCAATTTTCAGTGTTATTGTATCTTCTCAGCTCTTATTTGAACTTCTGTAATTTGACTGAAAATTACAAAATGACTCTATATAGTGCTATATAAATGATTGATAAACCTGGGCTTCACTTTCACTGCATTCCTGTGTGTGTGTGTGTGTGTGTGTGTGTGTGTGTGTGTGTGTGTGTGTGTGTGTGTGTGTGTGTGTGTGTGTGTGTGTGTGTGTGTGTGTGTGCTTCACTCTTACTGTATTCCTGTGTGTGTGTGTGTGTGTGTGTGTGTGTGTGTGTGTGTGTGTGCGTGTGTGTGTTAGTTTTTAAAGTCTAACACTTACTAGCTATTACAGTTCTCCAAGTTATTATTTTTTTACATTTTGTAATGGTACATCCCGTCTTTTCAACTTCTAACTTCTGGGAAGAAAGAAATACATAAATGAAAGAAAACAAGAATCTAATTTCCTCGTGGTCATATAAAAACAATGAGTCAAAGTAGTGACTGAGCATTATTAGCAAATTTCACAAGGGAACCACAGATAAAAAAGTTGATTTGTATAACAAAACAAACACACAAACAAACAAACAAGAACTAAAAGCCACTGGTTTGACCCCCTGCTTCCTTAGTTTATATGTCAAAGTGTCCTCAGGCATGTACTAAACCCCACTGTGACCCCAGCTCCTTACTTGTATGTTGCTTTGTATAAAAGTATTGGCTAAATTTATAATTTATGTAATACAACGTAAAAAGCTAAAGCAAAGCAGATTTGAATTCCCACTTGTGAGGAGCAGCAAAAACAGCACAATCTGAAGCTTAAGTTAAGCAGCGATAAACACGGAAGGGCACGATGAATCTGCTTAAAGCCCGCTCTGTAACATCCCACCTCTCCTCATCCCACCATCCCACCTCTCCTCATCCCACCATCCCGCCTCTCCTCATCCCACCATCCCACCATCCCACCTCTCCTCATCCCGCTATCACACCTCGCCTCTCCTCATCCCACCATCCTGCCTCGCCTCATCCCAACATCCTGCCTCTCCTCATCCCACCATCCCACCATCCCACCTCGCCTCATCCCACCATCCCACCTCACTTACACACTTTTAAACCTGCGCAGCCAGACAAAAGCCACAGGAGTGTGTTTTTTGAGGTCTGCCCTCCCAAAAAATATTTAAAACCCTGATTATGAAATCCAAATGACAGCAGACACCAGTGTGGAAGATGGACAGGAGTGCAAGGACATGATGAAAAAAAGCTTGTAGATTACCAGTTGAAGATAGGTGGTTTTGTAACAAGTAAAGGAGAATAACAAGCATGTCATCATAAGATGTTCGGCATGTTTCTACTGTCTTTATCTGACATTGTTCTTACTAGAAACTTCCACTAGTGCTAAGAAAAGCAATAAAAGTAAAGAACAAATTTGTTACTTTATTATTATAGCAATTTTATTGTCTCTTGGTTTTAGATGAAACATGTTTTTTTGTATTTTTTGTTGTCTGGAGGCTGTACATCAGTTATTAGTTTAAATCCTTAAACCAGGGTTCTTTCAAAACTTATAAACTGTAAGGCGTCTTTGTTCAGTAACTCAGAGGCCAAAGCGGAAAAATGTTGATGATGTGAGTAAAATAGGGAAAATGCTTAAATATAATGTAATAAAATGTAATAAATGTAATTATTCTGATCTAAGGGCCAGAGAGAGAGAGAGAGAGAGACAGAAAGATTTGGTAGAGATGAAAAACCTCTTCCAAATATCAACGAAATAAAAGCCCCGTAAAAACGAGTCAGAGATGTCCATGTTTTATGGTGCAGCGATTTTGTTGCAACAAAAACAAAGAAAATGCCGTTTTCTGTGAAGACTACAGACGACTAAAGCTGTAAAAGTCAAAATACATATCATAGCTCAATGTATAAATAAAATTATTTAGTGTCACCAAGCTAGATTAGGAATCAATTACTGTAAATTATTATCTTAATTTAACTTCGGAAGACTGTCCGATATTTGCAGTGACTAATTACATTAATTAATCTAACTAATCTTGAGATTAATTGGAGTTCCATCGCAGTTCGGTTGAAGGGAGACAGGTCCTTGTAATGACTGTTTACAGAAAGGAAAATAAATATTAGATGCCAATTAAATTGTAATAAAACCAGAAGAGGTGTAGTCTTCTTTCCTGAAGCAGGATGATGAGGGTTTTTTTTCGTGTCCTCTCGACTCCCAAAGATGTCAAGACAGATGGTGGCCCTCCAGGAGATCCATCCCTGTTGCTGTATCAGTGCACATTTCTGCTCCACAAAGGTTTTCCATGTGGGTTTTATCTGAAACCCGTGTGCTAAACAGGTGCAACATTTTTGTTCTGGTTAGCAGTATTCACAGACTCAAATATGCCCTTTCATGAACTCTCAAAGTGACAAGAGTTAATAGATGTCACTGAAGGGACTAGCATGTTTGCACCAAATTTGATAAATTTGACAGTTTGTGAGATAAAATAGACAAAAGCGGTGGACCAGCATACACACAGTAGAGCCATGAAAGTAGCTTTTCTTATAAGATTTTTTTATAAAGAAAAAAAACGTAACTTTAATAGCTACTCAGCTCAAGCATAAAAATGCGGACATCAGCTGACCTTTTAGTCCCATCCTATGGGTTGTTAACCCCAGCATGCGAACACCCAGGAGAGGCTGGTATCAACCTGATGCAGGAACCTGCTGCAGTATAAAGTAGTCACACCCCTCAAATGAAGAGTCATCTTCTTGTTTTCCAGCACCTCATACGGTTGGTAAGGCGTATAGCTGGCTTCGACAAGAATGAAGCACCAGACAGCTTCTCATTAGTCTCATTTGGGGTTTTTTGTTCGTTTCTACCCCGTATATCTTTTGATGGCATAACACGCAACAGTGACCAAATCCCTCATCATCAATCCAGCCTTCACTCTCACGTTTACATGCCAGTAACGTTTTGTTTTTTTTTAATTGCGTCATGCACAATTACAGCACAACGGTGGTGACAAATCGCGTCCAGACATCCAGAAATATAAGCACCCGTCATAGTATTTGTGATTTGTGACGTTTCAGTGCGGCAGGTATTGAAAGACACAAAATTAAGACACACACATAAAGAAAACAATACTAGCATCAGTGTCAAGGCTAGGAAATCTATACATAAATATTAATTACACTGTTTTGAGGATCCTCTCAGGAGGATTTGTTGTTTTTTACAGAGCTGCTGAAGTGTGTTAACCTGAGAGAGTTTGGCTTTGGTGGAAACTTTGTCAAAGAACACTTCAAGACACTTCAACATTAAAACCCTGCACATATATAAGATGAGAAGCAAATAGTGTTGATCCCTCATTCCTTAACACTTTCATTTTCCAACAGAAAACTATCACAATCAACAGAAGAGACTCCATCCATTTAATAGGCTTTAGCTTTTCAGACAGCAGTAATTTGGATTTTGAGATATAATCTTGGTAAGATATTATCATCACTTATGTCCTGATTGAAACAGTTTTGCGCATTGGGTGTTTGATTCATCTCATCATGTTGATTTGAGTGTTGGACATTCATAATGCACAGCTCCTTTTGTGCAGATGCTTCTGTTTTTCCTCCTTACAGTTACGCTTGAGCAAATTTCTGTTTACAAACAGTAGTTCCCTAGGCGGAAAGTTAAGTGTGGGGTAGAATTAAACGTTGCTTTTAATCTATCGTTCCTGGTTGCGTTGGCAGGAGCTGACACCAGGGACTTACTTGTGGTGTTGTATCTGACACCGTAGAACATCTCTGGACAGGGTCGTGACACGATCTGGCCGGCGCTGCTCCTGGGCCAGCAGGTGCCGATGCCATCGATTGATGTGTCACAGTAGATTCCCGAACCTGCAGCAGGAGGAAAAAGATGTGAGACTTTCATGCACACTCCGGGCTGCAGCAGGGCTGCACAGAGAGCAGAAGTTTTGAAAATGCTCCGAAGTGTTAGTAATAAGGTTTGGTGCTGAATCCGCTGCCTGGGTGCGCAGATTTTCATGATTACCCCTGCATTTTGTTTTTCTGCAGCGAGGCCCGTCTCCTGCGACAGATCTATTTCCAGCATTGTTCTCAACTTTAATGTTAGTCTTCATAATCTGGGTTCATACCAGACTTATCTCCCTGGTGTGGTATTCCACAGCGTTTCAGCTTTGTGCAAACTGCGTGGGGGATCTGTTTAATGCATCAGGGAGTGGCAGCATATCCGACTCACCGCTCCATTGGCTTGTGGTGTTGCTCAGGGTCTGGTTCCAGGAGGCGGCCAGGGACTGCACTGCAATTCAGAGAGACAGCTTCATCAGCAAATGCTACCTTCATTTGCACACTTCAGAAAGGGCTATGAAAATCTCATTAGTTTTAGCTTAACAGCTACAAAGGGTGAGCACTAAAGGGCAACGGTAAACACTGGTGACAAACCTTCCCCGGAGCAATAACAGGACAGCAGCAGCAGCAGATATGAATCTATGAATCTAGACGTGCCCCCGGGGGTCAGGCCATTATTTCTGTATTAACGCAACAGGATTTAGATAAAAAGATCCGGAAATAAGGATGTTCCTGAGGACAAGGGTGGCACTCAGTTCTGCAGAGTTTTTCCTCTAATCTGTGTTTTCACACTTATAAGTGGTGAGAAAAACAAGATGACTGTCTTCAGAGAAAAACACCTGCCTTGTTTGTTGCCTAATGCAATCTCTGGTGCACTTTAAGGGTTATTTTATTAAGCTGCAGAAGTCTCAAAGGATGGGACTTCAAGATTATGATTGTTTTTAAACCCTTTTTTTTTCCACATTCTTACTTTGTTTTCTTACTTTAAATGTCTCCCACTGTTCAACTGTGCATAAGCACCTTGACAGAGGAACCGATATTTGAGCGACGTGGTCTACTTGTGCTGTCATGTCAAAGAGAAATTAAAATTTTACATGAGATATTGACGTCAGCTGTGCCTCGCGTGTACGGGGTAACATGTACAAATGTAGTAATAAAATGGGAAAGACAGGGTGGTCTATATTTATCTGGAGATATTCAGGGCTGCATGAGAGCTGCCACTTTGCCACGTCTCAGCATCATTCTGGGTAACAGTGTGATTTTTTGTGTGTGGTTTAATTTGGAGGATTTTGCAATCGCAATCCTGCTGATGTAGGTGCTAGGTAAAAATGGGTCATTTGGGGAAAGCATAAACAACCATTCTGACATTGAGCTTGGATGAATTATTGTATGTTTTCATTGTATATCTTTACGTGACAGGCACAGGGGACATAAGCATTGAGCTGCAGTCTAAGAATGCAGCCCTTATGTTTAGATTACGTGTTCAACTTCTTTTTGTAGATGATTTATTGATGGCTTGATAAAAGAAAAGGGAAAAAAATGAAAAAAACAAACATTCACTGGTTTCAGCCTTTACAGAGGGAGAATTTGCTGGTTTGACCTTGTAGAGGTGATGAAACAAGACTTTCTAACTTCTACGGTTCATTCTGACGTCCTGCACCAGAGTGGGAACACTTTCTTATGAGGTCTACGCGGCATTGACCAAGATCGTGCATGTTGCCTTCCTTTAACTCCACAGTTCTGTTTATTGGAAATTTAATGAAAATCAATGTCCCTTGGACAAAAGTACAAATCGAGTTCACAGAGAACTTAATTTGGAAAACTGTGGTCTGTGTGGCCGGAAAACGTTCTGCTGCCACATAGACATCCGATTCCCCTCTCCACATTACTACACGGATCTTGAAAATAAACAGTTGTCTTCATCTTGAAAAGATAAAAAAATATCCTCAGGAAAGGACTGAACACCTTGCAGACAAGACATGCTGCACTGGTAATTTATTGTCTCTACGTGGTAAAATGTATGACAATGTATTAGTGAAATATATTAGGGAATCTAACTAGTAAGACAATAATAACCGTTGCACTTCTAGAGCTTTTCTGTTTGTTTGTCATGCAAAGGTTTAAACTCCTGCAGCAGTTAATTAATTGCTGCCATGCCATGACATATTATCACTCCAACAGGAGCTTCCTGAAACACTTTTATTGAGTACAAACAGGAGTAAATAATAGCGACAGCATTTGTTCTGCTTTTGTGAACAGATTTGTTTATTTACCACTTCTATAATCGTACTTGTGAGGTCTCCAAGCAAACCAAACAATCCAGAATGACACTTTGCCAATACTGACAAGAGGGCAGTTCTGAGGATGAGCTGATGGCATTTAACAGTGTAAGGTCATGAAAAAGGAAAAGACTGAAAATCAGTTCTATCTCATGAGTATATTACCAGGGAAGCAGCTCCGACACGCACACCGACAAATGACAGCCTCTTAAAAGCTTGTAGAAAAGCTTGGAAAAGGTTGTGCTGTGGCAGTAAACTTGCAGCTGATGTTGGTTTTCAACTTACATGAGATATTCCCTGACAGCATGAGCAGAGCTTCACATGTCAAATCTACCGAACAGGCCAATGGTGGGAGGCTTGCCACGACACACACCTGAAACCAGAGGACAGCGGCAGAGATCAGGTTTATTCACAGAATCAAATATTTAACAGAATATCATTCCTCTGCTCTGCCGTTTATATCTTATGCTTTTTTAACTCCTTCATGTATGAAGATGAATTTCAGCGGAATCTGAGACCTTTGATGTCCTTGAAATGTTGATGTGTATTAACGGCTGTTGTTGCATCCAAATCTGGAACATGTTTCTGTAATCACTCCCCCTTTATCAAAGCTTTCATGTTTACAAAAACAAAGAAATGACATCTTAAGGGGATTTCATGTCAAATTCTAAATCTTTTTCATTTGTGCATTGACTTGCTGTATGTGCTGCTGGGGAAAAAAGATTAAAAAATGCACATAATTATAAAAAGGCAGCATCCTCCATCAGCTGGATCTCATGTGACCGAGTTTTGCTTCCACCCCGACAACAACCTCAGATAACATCTAGCCCGTTCACACACAACCATGAAAAGCAAGAGATCCTGCATTTTGTGGTTTTGTTAAAAGACAGCAAAGTGGAATTCAATGTTTGGATTAATATTTCATTCACACACTTTGATCTCAAATGGCTTTCCTATGCCCTGGACCGATGGCTATGTTGGAAACTGTTCACAGCGGGAGCCCTGGCGACACAAACAGAACCAGACTTTTTCACACATTGCTCTGGAGACATCTGGAAACCACTGATTGACTGCTGGCACACATGGAGCACGCAGACAAGGGTGTGAAATCTTGCCAGTTTAGA
The DNA here is from genome assembly GCA_014839995.1 of Xenentodon cancila. Taxonomy (NCBI): domain Eukaryota; kingdom Metazoa; phylum Chordata; class Actinopteri; order Beloniformes; family Belonidae; genus Xenentodon; species Xenentodon cancila. Next base: position 5,647,092 of record CM026218.1, on the reverse strand, counting down.
TTTTTCTCTCTAATGAAGCCCAACCTGGACTACACCTCCACACAGCTGCCCTTGACTGTTTCCTGTGGACACAAGGGGCAGCTACAGTTACCTATAGAGGCAATGTCTAATTTCCTCCCTAAATAAAACATCTCCATTATTAATGCAGCATGTGAAACATTAACATTTCACCCTTTGCAGGATAGAAAACAGGGGGAAAGTTGCTTTAAATTTAATGAAATAGCTTTTTTGTTTCGTTTATTGCATTTGTCAGTTTATGGTCAAATGCACTGAAATAAAATACCAGAAAATTTTGAGGTCACTTCATGTGAAACGTCAGCGCCACAGATTTTAAAAGGTGGTTTTTGCATCTGTTTCATGCTCAGTGAAGTGAGGCACGTATGAAAGTACAGTAACCTGCTGAACTGACTGCACACACTTCCACATTATCAACAGCTGACAGACGGTATTTGGACAAAGCAGAATTTACTTTGAACAAAATTATCTCTAATCCAACCTCATGGGAAAAACACAAAAGAGCACGAAACTGAAATTGGAGTTTTGCATTGATGATTATTGCAATTATTTACACCATATTACTATTTTAAAATATGCAAACCGATATTAAAAACATCAAAGCATGATAATATTGGCATAACTAGTATAATTCAATAATTAACTCAACATGAGCAACAACAAAAAACTCAGTATGAAAATCACTTAAAATAACGAAACAGGAGAATACATTTTTAAAGGGAGTCAAAAAAACAAAGTGATAATTGGGTCTTTTTCAGTTTTCATATTACGCCTACTTTGTGTCCACTGTTTTAATGATTTCATGGTTTATCTTCCAGCACAGGAAGGACCGGAGAACAGGTTAAGGCTAAATATAAAAATATTTTTCAAGCTGATACAGAAGCTTTTCCACTAATGTATTGCTTAATAGGTGCAAGAGAAATAATGACCTTTTAATGTAAATAGGAAGAGGGTGGAATAAAGAGGTTTGGATCAGGGCCAGCTGGGCCAGACCTGTTCCCAACTGGCTCTTCTCTAAAATCTTCAATGCCTAATTCCAGGAGGACCAGAAGGGGGGAGCTGTTTCTCAGAGCCTCCAGCTGATTTGCTCTTGTTATTGTTCATGCACAGATTGCAACCGAAGCTGCTGCCATGCTTGGGAGGAATATAAAAGCAATTTATAAATGGAAGTGACATGTAGCATAAATAGCAACGAATGCAAAAATATCTGTAGAAAAAGAGCATTTATTGTTAGGCATTTATGTGTTGTGTTGAAACTATGGGCTGGTGGCAGATTCAAATCGAAACACCTCTGAAGGCCTCACGCTTTATCTCGGAAATTCACACCAATAAACAGGTCAGAAAATATACTCAGAAAACAACGCTCCTATTAGCTTTTAGAGATCAATTACATCTATCAGATAAGATGGATATTACCTATTAAACAGTTTTTACGGGTAGGTAAATATTGCGTATTTTAAAGGAAACAAATGAAAAGAGCTCATCTGAGAAGCAGGATCGGTCTGTGCTCTGCCCGTCAGTACTCTGGACTATGGTACAGGATTTTGGGTTTGAACTTTGTGAATTGTTTGAACACAGTGAAAATGACATTGTAGCAGTCCAGCGTAGACTAATGGATAAATCCATGGACCAGATTTTCACAGAGAAATGAGGCTATTGATTTTCATCATATCATACATCATACAGATGAAAGAAGGTTATTTTTGAGATCTGTCTATTATGCAACTTAAAACACTAGCTAGATATGATTTACACTAATCCTGATATTATGTTTGAGTCTTTACCATGACACGTTTAGGTCAACTTTGTGTGTGAAATGCTGTAATGAAATGTAAAATAGACCAAGACGAGACCATCCTCAGAGTAAAGGGGGGATTTTTTCTCTTCACCAAATGCATTTCAATACCAAATGTACTCTTAATCAAGACAGTCATACAAACTGTTATTCTGGAAAAGGTGAATAGTTGTTTTAAGGCATTTTTCTCTTCATGTATTTCAGCTTTCAAGGAAAATTAATTATCACCTTGCTAACCAATCAGGATTAAGAGTGGGCTTTTCAAGCAGTGGTTAGCAAACCTTAAAAGCCCGCCGTGAAACTGTGCGTCGCACCCAACTGTCAACTACTCCGTTTGAGTAAAACATCAATCAATAAGCCCCCACGCCCAGACCTGGTCTTGGGACTCTTAGGACCTCATCCGGCAGTTCTAGCTCCTCTGTCCATGCATGATGATGATAAAATGCACTCGGCATAGCTGTGAGACGTTCTGGTCATGCTGATATAGCTTCATTAGTGCAGAAAGAATGAAATAATACAATGAGGCCTAAAAAAATCCATTTGTAAAATCATATTAGTTTGGTAGTTGGTATTAGTTGGCTGAGGTGGAAATGTAAAAACCTACTAAAAAAAATCTATTTAACTTTCCTCAGTGTCTAGTCTGAATTAGAGGTAATATTATTTTAAAACTAATGTTGCCTCTATCGGCTTAAACTCATGCGATGGATTTTTCCTTTTGCATGTTTCCAACATATGCAAATTCATAAAACCCACAAATAAGTCGTGGTGTAAAGAGGAGAAAAGGTTTCCCAAATGGGTGAGTTTAAATGCTCAGAATGCTGCCCGAGGCCCAGCATTAAATCACGCTGCAGACCGGAGTATCTGCTGATCGAAGCCCTTTCTGTGGTACATGCCACTTTTTGCCTGGTTTTTGTGCATATTTTGAGCTTTTTTAAAATCTTCCACTCTTTATATTTATTTTTGCACCTGGCAGCTTATCCTACTTTTTATATAGTCACTGCTATGACCTCTTCTTCTTTATAATTTATAAATGATATATTTATCATTATTCATTTTTCCTTTCTTTGATTCTTGTCCTTCTGTCTGTAGACATGTCCGGCCTTCATTAAAACTAACAAAGCTGTGAAGGTGTTATTTAATCTGAACATTATTTCCTATAATATTCCTCAAAGCATCTCATAACAAGCAACTGTTGTAGAACAGGATTTGGCGTGACACCTGCTAACCTCAGCATGAATTAAACGCTGAGGCGTTCAATAAACAGCTGCAGGTTAGAGGTGTGGTTCACCTGCTGAATGTCACTGCGCCTCTCCTGCTGACATGTAAAAGAACACTGCAGCCGTAAGCTGTTTAACAGCTTCTATCCGTCTTCATCCAGCTTTTTGTCTCATTTTTTGCATGCAGTTGTATAACTGTATTTGAGTTTGAAATGCATAAAGTAATCTAATTTAGGATTTTGTTGGAGGTAAATCGAGTGTGAAGGTATGTCACACTGATGCACGATGGGAGTGCCATCTTCGGAGGTCCACACTCTGTTATCTGTGTCTGCTAATTGGGCACCTGCTGTTTTGGTTTTACTTTGTCAAAACTGCCAAGTCTGTGGAAAAAAGGAAGAGACAGAGGCTTTCGTGGAGACAGAAAGAGAGAAACTGAATCACAATGCCAATGAACATGATGAACAGCAGCGATCCATACACTGGGCTCGGATTACTGACCCTGATGCATGACCTCCACTCACATTTCCAATCTGTAAAGAGTATTTTTGACAGAGTCACTGCGTCATTTGAAAATCTACAAATCCCTATAAGCTCATGAGCAGTTTTATAGTGGCTAAGTATAAGATCTGCTAATTCACAAGCTGGTATCAAATTCCAATCCCTTGTATAACCCAACCACATTTTTGGCCCAATTATTAAAAGCAACTAATCACAAAATCTCCAGTAACATTCAGTTCTGCGTCCATTTTCTTGGGATTTAGGCAGTGGGATTCACCAGAGACTGTTGACATTGAAATTGGATTTCACGTTGGAGCTTAATTAGATAAGTGTATATGAGTTTACAGATACAATCCTAAAGGTTGGAGTTTATTGACACGGACGGTTGCCAAAGTGCAATCAGGACTCAGGACCCAACAATTACTTCATATTTTACATGGCATGATTACAACATTAATATTCCCTGTAAGTGGCTTATCTTAGGTTGAGGTTACCTGTCTCAAATTCAACAGGATTGTTTTAATTTGGTATGAAGAACACCCTTAGGTGTGGCATTTCTCCTAGGACATCTACGTCCTGTCTTCCAGTCTAGCTAGAAAACAGGAATTACAGAGTAATGTAACACAACAGACCAATGTTGGAATGAGCTACACAAGTTAAAAAATACAAAAGAAATGTTCAGAAAACCCACACAAATCCACCTTATACTAAAATAAGTCAGCTCCAGAGCCGGTCCTTAAGTTTCAAGGTCTAAACCTTTGGTGTGCCTGAAATAAAAATTAAAAAGATTGAAACGTTATTGTAAAACAGGATATAGTGCAAAGCCCCATTTTTCCTATTTTCTGTCTAATGTTTAAGTGCTTTAAAAGAATCTTTCATACATGCTTTTTACTTATCACAGTACTTTGGTAATTGTACTAAAACTACAGAGTTTACAAATGGAGTAAAGGCACTTTGTTATCTGAGGATATATGTGACATGTGAGAGCTGCATCTTAAATACAAACAATAGGACGCAGAGGGATCGTACCGAGGATTCTTCACTATTCTTTGCGCACCAGCTCTTCTCATAATGGGAAGGAGCTACAAAAAGTAATTCACCTTAGGGATTGTGTGGCAGAATCAGCATTTCTCTTTAGAGTTCAGCACATCATGCCCCCAGGAGCGGCTGCAGTGCACCTCATATCAGGGGCACATTATGAGAGGAGAGAAATGTCAAGTAATATCATTTTGATCGGTTTTCATGGTTTCACTTGTTGTTTTAACTCCCATTCCAAACCTACTAAGTCTAGTGGTTTCAGGGTGAGTGTACATGTTCAGAAAGGGGTTTTCAAGTTTCAGTGTTTGGAGGTAAACAGTAAGCACGCTGCTTCAGCACCTGGTCAGTTAAATATAAATCGCTGTAGTTATTCCAGGCAGGGGTCAATTTCTCGTTTATTGTCCAGGTTTTAACCTCTTTGCTGAGAGAAAAGAATGTCGAGTTTAAAGAGCAGAGACAATATCCTGATGGCGGGATGAGTGTTAAATCCCTTCACATCTAGATTATAATCGGCTGCAATCCCTGAGAATAAAGCCCACTCGCTTACATTCAGCGATTTTAATTAAATGTCCTCAGCGAAAGCATGAGAATGAAGAGGAAGCCTATGAATAAGAAGAGCTCACAGAACTTACCTGAAGCAGATGAAGGAATTTACGACGCATTTCCACACCTTTTCACATCATTTTCATTTGCAAATAAAATTGTGCTTGATTAAAAAAAAGATAGATAGATAGATAGATAGATAGATAGATAGATAGATAGATAGATAGATAGATAGATAGATAGATAGATAGATAGATAGATAGATAGATAGATAGATAGATAGATAGATAGATAGATAGATAAGAATCCGCTTCTTCGTGCTTGAACACACTCCTAAGACTATCCTTCCAATTAAAAAATGTGCAGGAAAAAGTCGCAGAAGCAGATATTGATTATGTTTTAATAGTGCCAAAGGCGCGTCGTTGTTGGAGATGTCGCCAGAACACGCGCGCAGCCAGAAAAACGCCAACGAGGTATCCAAATCCAAAATGCTCTGGACAGATGATATGAGAAGGTTGTCCCGTATGAACAATAAAATGTCCACAGCAGAGGAACTGTTGTATCTGCGCGGGTCAGGCGATGAAGTGTCCTTTCTCTGCTCGGTTGCTCCTGAACGGCTGAGCTTCGTCACTTTGAGTCACAGATACGAATCCACCTTCTGTGGAGACGCATACCATCAGGACGCCGTTGACCCAAACCTTAACTCCATTTACACGCGTGCTTCGCTCCGTGACTTGGCCCAGGTTGCACCCTCCAGTCCCGCAGCTACACGCAGCTCCTGACTCGTGCGTGGATCCACCGCGGTGGTGCAGATCGTCTCCTCGACGCACCGCCCACGTTGTGTCACTTTGTCGGGAGAAGTCTTGTCTGACGCCACTGGGAAAAGGACTCCTGTTGGTACAGAGGAGGAAACCGTCCAACTGCGCTCTGCTGTTCCTAATCTCTAATCCATTTGCAATCAAGACGCGAGAAAGTTAAATACGCGGATCGGCGCGTATTACTAAACTGGAGCAAAGCTCCAGTTATGGATTCATTAAAAGGGAACCGTTAAATAAGTCTAACCATTTCCAGCTGAAAGGATGCAGTTAACAGCTTTGGCTGTGAGCTGAGATGTACAGATGGTCTCAGCGACGTGAGCGAGGAGTCACCAGATCAGCCAGATCTTTTTAAAGAAAGTGCAGATGATCCGCGAAACATGCCCTAGTTTTTTTAATTTCCCTGTCCAATCTAACATAGAAAATTAATTTTCTTCAAATTAACTTAATAATCAGTGATTTCAAAACTGGAGCCGTAGATTTCTACACGTTCCCAAAATCCTGAGGTTTCAAATATAAGCGTTTTATTTATTTAAATCGCTAGAGGGCAGCCGAATCAAACCCTGGACAGCAAATAACAGAATTTAATTATAACAAGCGTTTCCATTAGCGGTGGTTCAGGGTCACCCGCCTGACGGGAACCTTTAACCGGGCCACCCGCTCACCAGCCCATAATAAGCCCCTTAGGGCCACACAAGAACCAGCGACTGAACAAACGATGCAGCTTACCGCGTGGTTGGAGTTACGCACCGTTTTTGTTGTTCGAAAAAGGCCAGCCAACCAAAACGAGACAAAAAAGAAGAAAGGGAGGAAGAAATCAGTAAACAGAAAGAGACAGAGATGTTTCCTGCATTTTTGTTTGTTTTTAACGTCGCCTGTCGTAGTGCTAGCTAAAAGAAAACTCCACGCCGGACTTCATTAGCGAAATGCAACAAAGCCACGTTTTCCCTGTAATCTCCGTCTTCGTCAAATGTGTGTTTCTTCACAAGGTTTATGTTCATTTGAGAGCACAGAATGCAAAGCAGTTTAGAAAACGCCCCCGTCCCCTCCCGCACTGCTTAGTTTCTGGCAAGCTGAGAACCTTTCCTACTACAGGAGAGAACCTGAGAACCTTTCCTACTACAGGAGAGAACCTGAGAACCTTTCCTACTACAGGAGAGAACCTGAGAACTTTTCCTACTACAGGAGAGAACCTGAGAACCTTTCCTACTACAGGAGAGAACCTGAGAACCTTTCCTACTACAGGAGAGAACCTGAGAACCTTTCCTACTACAGGAGAGAACCTGAGAACTTTTCCTACTACAGGAGAGAACCTGAGAACCTTTCCTACTACAGGAGAGAACCTGAGAACCTTTCCTACTACAGGAGAGAACCTGAGAACCTTTCCTACTACAGGAGAGAACCTGAGAACTTTTCCTACTACAGGAGAGAACCTGAGAACCTTTCCTACTACAGGAGAGAACCTGAGAACCTTTCCTACTACAGGAACTTTTTTCCCCCCATAAAAGCCACTTTTGCAGGGTCATTCTTGGCTGTGGAGACATGCATCAATGATCCGGCCCGGAAAAACTATGCAGAACCCCTGCTAATGGAAACACACCTATTGTCTAGGTTTTTCTGGGTTTGAAGCTATTTTCCCAAACCTCTGCACGGTGCCTGACCTATCATGGCCTCGGAGTCCCCGTAGCTCCACCGGAGTTCTGGCTCAGCATGACCCAGAACTGAGCTATGAGGCCTCACAGTCATTATGATTGAATCTGTCCAGCCACCCTAATCTCTGAGTTTGCTACTGAGTTAAATAATAAATGAGGACTGCCAGGGCTGAAACTAAGTCTGGGGGAATTACGGTCAAACTCCATCAAGACTAGCTTAGCTGATGCTCAGCTTACCGAGCTCGGCCTTGGGGCTCCTGGGGTTAGTCAAAGATCAGCCCCAGTGACGGTTTGAGCACAGTTAGCTGGTCTGAAAGGGTACAACTGGCCCAGGCATTTTGGCGGTAGGCAGCAGCTACCTTCCATAGATCCTCAGACCCTTCTAGGCCAGCCAGAGCAAATCATGGGAGTCCATGGATACAACCAACAGCACAAAAATACAACAACACATTATTAAGAAAGAATAAAAACTGTCTTGGGTCTGAAATCTAGGGATAAACCAGTTTTTCTACAAATTCATAGTGGAGTTGTTTAAGCATTTTTGGCTCTGCTTGAAATTTTCTTAGCCTGTTTCAAAGAGGGATAATTATCACTGTTTTGATATAAAGTTGTCTTTTGTGACAAGACAGGCAAATGAAGCGGGGCTGTCCTATCTCCCAGCAGCTTTATAATTTAGTTACAAAACTTTTTTTTAATAGATTACAACATAACTTAGCTGGTCTTTCTTTACCATAGAACAAATGATAATGTCCCCATTATTGTCAGTGCCAATGCCAATGATGTGAGTGTATTTGCAAGAGATCAAGGAGACACTGAGGCGCTAAAACCAGAGTCTGAATATTTCTATTGGTGGATTTCTAATACACTTTTTTGACAAACAAAAGCGACAATTCTGAAATTGTGATTAGATACCACTGCAGGTGTTTCAATGGAACTGTGTTTTTTTCTTGTTATGAGCGTAACTCTGCTAGAATCTCACCCTTTAAGACCTCTCTTCGAAGTAAAGAGAGTAAAGTAAACTAGTAAACTAGAGTGAACTAGTTTTGGATAAATTACTGCCACTCCCACTACTACTGTTGTAAGAGTAGTTAACAGAAGACAAAGGCACCACATGATCATTCAAATGATAATTTAAAGGCAAAGGCCATGTGTAGCCTAATGCAGTAATGCATAATGATTAATAGTTTAATAGCACAACTGTATCATATAAACAAGACCAAAAACAGCTGGTAACAACTACAGTGATGCTAGAGACATACAAATCCAAAAAAATGTGTTTCCATTACACTATGCAAAAACGTGGACTATTGATATATCTGAGAAACCACCTCATGCAGGTGTAAAAGGTTTATGCAACATTTGACAGTTGTTTTTTTTGTTTGTTTTTTTTTTTTTCAAATTCTATTTGTTTCCATTACAGGTTTTGTGCAATTCTAGTGGTAATGGAAACTTCACTTATGAAGCTCAAAGATGTTCATCACTGAATAAAATAACTAAAATCTCCTGTATTAACTATGAAAGCTTGATTGGCTTCAGTAAAGTGGGCAAAATGTGAAGCTTTTTTGCTGAAAATACACTTTTTCTGAAAGTTTAATGTTGGGGAGGAGAGGTCTGAACATTCTTGGTGTTTATATTGCACCAAAGAGTTTTAGAAACAACATTGGGATAGTATGATGGATAAAGTTTGTGCTAGGTTGTCTAAATGGAAATGGTTTCTGCCCCTGTTGTCTTACAGGGTACATGCCCTGAGTGCTAATAATCTGCTCACTGTCATTTGTTTTAAGGGTTAAGACCTTCAATTACAATACAAAGTGTCTGTAGGTGCTTTTCAGAGACCCAGAGCAGTCTGAGCAGTCTAACGGAGCACGAGCACCTTCAGACCGCCAACAGCTTGGGGACTGCTTTACCACTGAGGGGTGAGGTGGATGGACACAGCAAGGGTTTCCTGGGAAGGGACAGTAGGCTTGACTATGACAAGCAACATTTACTTATTCATTCACATTGAAATTAAAAATGCAAAAATACTTTATTAATCCCCAAAGGATAATGTATTCATTAATTAAGCACATAATCAGGTCCTCAAGCCTTTTATACCCAGGTCCTGGAAGCTTGGCAAGTTCTAAATATAGAAAGTGATCCTATTCTCACTCCAGGTGTGTGGGTACTGAAGAAGCTTCGATGTCTTCAGAGGGGAGATCCATGCCTGGGCCTTGTGTCCTTTAGATCTGCTTTGAGAGAGGCAGAATTTTAAAATTTGACCTTAATGATAAATGATCTGGGACAAAAAATAGGTCTGAGGCCCAGGACAGAGTAAAGCGTTATCAAAGACATCATGGAAACTGTTCCAGAGTCATGGAGATCTATCATGCATAGTTCTGCGATCCATCACTGACTGTAGCTTCCAGTGAGGAAGAGTGGGAGGAACACAAGCAGAGCTTGGCTTCTTTTATTACTCCAGAGTAGTAATAGCGATGAACAGAAACTTGGCACATCTTGGTCCTATTCAAGTGAGAAATTATCCTTTTTCCATTCAATATAAAACTTTGAACACTAGGATTCACAGCGCCTAAGACTGAAGGGGGTTGTTCAATATTTTAATGAAGTAAGTGGTCCTTTTGCAGGAGAAGGTATTTTTCTGTCCTGACATGAAGAAACATATTCACCAGGTTGTTCATTTTATCTTTACCAATGCTAAATAAAGTGTGAATATGATATTTTGTGGTCATTTGAAGACCTTGCTAAATGTACGGTAATGCTTAGTTCAAGATGATGAAGTTTGGAGAGTTTTATTTGTAATAAGTGCATATGGGCTGTTATGGGTGTGTCATGTATATTAGGGGAAGATAATGAAATCACATGATCTTTTTGATTGGTTCTTTTTTATGAGGTAGAGGTGGTTGTATTTTTCATGTCACTGATGGATAATGTTTAGCTTTGTATGGTTTATGTGAAACATGTTTAAAGGATCGCTTTAAATCAATCTGTTTCTTTTTTTTTTCTAATCCTTCCCTGTAGGGTCACCACAGATGATCATCTGTTTCCATCTAATGTTTGTTTGCATCTTTCTTTGACACCAAGCAAATGCTATTCTCTTTGTCCTTATTCTCTGTCCTCTGTCAGTGGAAGCTCAAATATGAGTCGCATAAACGATCATCTAATGGCAATTAGAGTAAAATGACACTAAGACATTTCCTCTCAACTGTTGTTCAACAGAAAACTTAAAAAAAGAAAAACAAATGACTTAAGCTGGCCTTGACAATCAAATGGCACCCCTAGGAAAGATTGAAAATGATTTGACCATAGTGACCTGTTAAAGTGTGTCCTGTAATTAGTATCACAGATGTCTTCAATCTTGCAGTCAGTCAGTTTGACTATTTAAAGGGTGAAAAGTCATCACTCTGCTGTTTGACATCATGGTGTTCACGACTCTGACCTTGGACCAGGTCCTGTGGCTACAGCTGCAAATATCATTTAGACGTTTAGGGCCCTCAGGACTGCAGCCAACCTTCCTGAATGTAGCCATGAGAGGAAAACTGACAGATGATACGAATGGTAACCAAAGAGTCCAGAACAACTTCCAAAGAGATTTAAGGTGAACTCCAAGGTCAAGGTCCATCAGTGTCAGATCACACCATCAATCACTGTTTGAGCCAAAGTAAACAGTTGCTGACTCCAGAGCTGAAAGTGAATCATAAAGAAGCCGGGTTGAAATCATAATGCATATAAACAAACCTTAAAGCTTCTGGAAGAATTTACCATGAACATATAAGACAAAACTGAAGCTTTTTAGGAAATTATATTGGTGGTGTTTGTGTATGTGTGTGTGTGTGTGTGTGTGTGGGGGGGGGGGGATCATGACCAAAAACACCCAAAAGATGACTAATAACCAAAAAATTGGACTATTCCAATGTGTCCTATGATCTCTGAGCTAAATCTTAATGGAGATCTGCAGAAATGAAGATCTGCGGAAAGATCAAAAACTAGCAGTCTGGAGAAGAAACCCGTCAAATCTGAGACAAATGGTGCTTGCTCATGAGATGCATGACATGGAGCTTGCTTAGGAGACAGATGGATGTTTGCTCATGAGTTGACCAAAATACCTGCCCGTCTGCAGGTGCAGACGTCTCACTGGGAGTTACAGACAACAACAAAATCAGTAGAGGATACCAATTTGTGCAGACCAGTTAAATTAGTTTGTTTATTAAGTTCCTCTGAACTTCAAGTAAAAAGAAATATTCCACATTCATTTGTTAGTAAGTCATTTTTGTATTGTTTTAGTTGTTTTGGTGAACTTTGTTATTGAAGTATGCATATAGATGTTGAGGTCCTGGGATTTCGAAAGAGCATTTTTTTTAAATAGGTTTCTGCTCTTCCGTTTTCTCTTTATGTTTTGAGGTTGGTTTTCTTGTGTTCCTTTTCTCCTTAGTTTTCTTTTGCTTGTCAATGTTCTGTTCTTCATGGGAAAGCTTTCCCCTTTGTGTGGTTTCTTGTCTCACGTCCTCTGGTGCTAATTTTCCTGATTGTTAACACCTGTAGCTCATTAACATGTCTGTCAATATATTTCTCTATTTTGTCCTTTGTAACCTCTGCTTCTTGCTATTTCATTGTGATTTTGTTGCTGGGCTCCTTGTCATGCTTCAGTCATGTTACCCACTTGTGGCGCTTAACTGCTTTCTCCATGTCCTTTCCAGTGTTTGCCCCTTGTGACCTGCCTGCTTTCTTTGTCCCTGTTATTTGGACTTTGGTTTTAGATATCCTGTTAGGTAGAGAAATGTCCTTAAAAAGAAAAAGGCTTATTGGGCCTCATTCATTTAACATGAGCATATTATATTTGTTCAGCTTACAGAGCAACATTTGTTATGGCTTTCATTAAAATGCTAGTAGTTCTGAGCTTTCTTTTTTTATTTTTTATTTAAACTTTTTCCATCTTTTTATTACAAAGAATAAGGAAAAACAACAAAAGCACATAATTCAAGTATAACATACCAGACAATGTTGCATAAAGTAAATGTACTAATAAAAAGAAAGACAGAGCTAAGTAAGGGTGTATACAATGGTCAAAATAATCCAGTATTCTCTGTCCCAAGAAACCGTCAGGGGGTAGATAAAAAAAAAAAAAAAGGAGCCTAACGGAAAAGAGAGGGAAAAGGAAGGAGAAAAAAACAAAACAAAACCAAATAAAAGGCCCTGAGAGGAGAATCAAAACTTTTGGTCAGTATAGAAAAAGTACAAGAAGAAAACACAAAAATTACATCGCAGCCTACTTCATGGTCACGTAGGTCTCATTAAATCAGGTCAAAAACGGCTTCCACATTTTTTCATAGTAGTTTGTTGCATTCCCACTGCTAAGAGAGTTCAGTCCTGGAAACAAGGACCATTTCATTGAGCCATCTCTTAAAGCAAGGGGAGATAGAGGCTTCAGTTGAGCAAAATCATTTTTTTTGGCTGCTACAATGCCTGTTTTGAGAACCTGTTTACAGGGAAGGGTCGATGTCCTTAAGAGGAGCCAAAAACGACTAACGTACAGTCTGGTTGAACGTTTATTTTATATTGTCTAAAGAACTATGTTACGCTTCTTAACTATGTTAAGAAGAAATATGTTACGCCAAAAGTTGTCCAGGACTAAGCAGTACCAAAATAAATCTGAGTCTGGCTCTGCCACGTCTGTCACACATGGGAGAGTCTGAATCAACTATTCTATTAAGTTTAGTTTTGGAGTAGTGCAGTCTATGTGTGACTTTAAATTGAATTAACCAATATCTAGAATGAATATAACACTTATGTAAACTTGACAGGCCCTCCTCCCATGGGGTTCTAGTTCTTTTGCCCACGTATCCCTGAGATGACCGATGCGGTAAGGGTAAGGGTTCGAATAGCAGTCAGCAGGTCAGTTTCAGGAAATGGAGCATCTAAGTCATCTGTCGCTACACTATCTAATTAGGGAATATTTAAATTGTCACAAAAGTTAGAGAAATCTGCTTCAGTAGCTTGAATATGGTTCTTTACAAAAGTCCCTTAAACAAGTGTTTATTTCTGTGGGATTAATTAGAAGACTGCCTGATTTGGATTTTATTTTGTGTGGTTCTGAACCATCCACAGGTACAAATAAAATCTCCTCCAGCCTGCGACCACTGCATGCTCTTCCCGTGCTTGCGTACGTTCCCTCCGGGTACATGCCTACTACGTTGATTGGCTAATTATTCTAGTTTGCCCGTAGTTGTGAGTGTGCATGTGTGGTTGTTTGTCTCTACATGTGGCCTGTGATAGGCCGGTAACCTGTCCAGGGTGGATCCCTGCCTCTTACCTGTAATGAGCTGGGATTGTTTCCGGATGGATCTTAAACTGATGGGAATTTTGCATATTTTCACTTCACTTGTTTCTGACAATGTATCTGGGTTGATCAATTAGCCTAATTTGCTTTCTGGGTCCAGCAGCTGCAGGTGAAAGAGCCAAAGAAACAGGAATGGCTATTTCAAAACAACAATGGTGTTAATAAACTGAGTCTTTGAAAGTTACCTTTGCCTGCAGATTGTTTTGAGAACAGAAATATTACCTATAATGAAGGAAGTAATTGGGCTATAAATAGTATTTGCACTCATCATTTTTTTGTGTGTGAAAGGAATAGATTACATGCAGCATGAGGATGTTCCTTTATCCCACTTATACCTCGGTCTCTGGGTGGGGAAATATGCTAATTAATGAGCATCCTGAGTGTTCAGCCAATTTGTGATTAACAACCATTCATAAACGCATATGTTCTCTTATGACTAAATCAGAATTTTATGTGGCAGTTGTGAATCAGGGATAGGTTTTTAATAAGGTGTTGATTTATGTGCAACTCTTCTCTCAGATTTAGTAATATTTCATGGATGAGGTTCATTGTAACTTCTGACTCTGTCTGTTGCATTTGGTTTCAGGACTTCTGCAAACCTGTAGGTGTTTGCTTCATTCATTCATGTGCAGTGATGTTTTTAACATTAACACTGCACAAGGACGTTTGCTGGAACTGGTGATATGTTAAACATGCATTCATTTTAAACCAGTGTGTTTGTGTCATTAGACAAACTCATTTGTTTTTGTAATAATAACAATAATACGTGTTATTTATAGGAGCCTTTCATGACACTGAAGGTCACCATACAGATAAAAGCAGGTTTGACGCTGGCATCTTTACATGTAGGGAGTCTGGAGCTGCTTGGCAGACTTTATCACTCAGTCATTTTTCTCTGTTTTGTCATATGGTTTTAATGGCCAATCACTGTTAACTGCCAGACTGATATCTCAGCTTAACAACCAAATACATTTATTGTTGCTAAATAATTCATTGTCATTTTTTTAAACGTATGATTAAGGTCATATACTACATTTATGCCAACCGTCATATACTACATTCAATCTTCAGTGGCAGTGAAAGGCTGGTGATTAGGAGACGCAGTGGCAGCGCCAGGCTGGCAGAGAGGAGCTGCAGATCAGCAGCAGATTGAGGGTGAGGAGAGGCAGTTGCAGCACATGGAGTCCATGTCCTTGTAAAAAAGAAATAGGGTGGAATGCTGTTCCCTGTGGCTGAGACAGCACAAGCAAGGATGAAGATAGTTTTGCGCTCAGCAGAGGTCACTGAAGTGACCTGCTTATATCTGCACCTGGCAACCACACTGTTCAGCATCTGCACAGTGGTAACACCTGACTCATCAATGTTCCATCGTTCAGATGAAAGAAACCTATACTATGTCATTGCTGCCTCTCCGTCCTTAATGATCTCTAATGTTTTTATTATTATCTTTTACTGGCTTTCTTATTTAAATAAAAGAGTGCCATTTCAAGAATGCGGTGAACCAGTCAGGTCCGACTTGCTGTGTCTCTGCTCAGCAATCAGTCAATTTCATGCAATTTAGAAGAACACGTTCCAAGGTAGATTTAGGTAGATTTCCTCACTTCCTTTGGTATTGAGCCAAGATATGTCAGCCAACCTGGCCAGATACTCCGCCAGCTTTATCTCCAGTCCTGATTAAAATATCTGTCTGTTTGTTTGGTGACTAACAGGTATTTCTACCTCCCTTTTGCCGTCAATCACATCCTGGCTGAGTGTCTGGTGAGGTTACTGTTTTAATTAATTATTAAATTAAAGTCCTGTACTGTACTTCTTATTCTCTCTTCTGGTTTTTCACCTCTACCATAAGTGGGTGTCCTCCTCTTACTAATGAATTCATTTCCCTTATGGATATTTATAAACAATATTTTTTAATTGAATTCAATTGAAAAAAAATAAGACACTGAAAGGAATAAAGGTAAAAATGTTTTTAAAATTAAAATTAATGTTCAGTGATAATAAAAATAATAACACCAAAAACAACAATAATGTGTCATTATGTATGAGTACATTTTTTTTACCTAAAAATAACCACACTGGGGCAGATTAACACATGTCAATGTATAATTTTTATGTCCTTATCCACGACAATTCTGGAAAGGATTCAGTGGGAGCGATTCTTTGTTTGTTAAAAAGTTTCACTCACTAAAAAAAGTTAATGTTTGCTGGTCTGATCAGAACCGGAGGACAGTCTGGATATCAGCGGCGTTTCAGCGGCATTTCAGCGGCGTTTCAGCGGCGTTCAGCAAACAAGGTCTCTCCTATTTGTGTGTTTTGTTTAAATTACAAGAGTTTTGACCTGATAATCCTTCAAAAAAAAAAAAACAATAAAACATAACGTAATGTGCAATAAATATAAAGTTGCTACCTAAGGCCAATGAAGATTTTAATGCCATAAGAAGAAAACAAAATATGCACAATGTCAAATGTGAGGTAAACATCAGTGACGTGACCCGGTTAACATTTCTGTGTTACTCCTTCAACGTCATTTCAGCCTCCTTATACAGTCTTCACTACCTTTTAATGCCCTTTATGACAGTTTTATGAAATGCCAGAAGACTGTTTTCTTTTCTTCTTTTGTTTGTTTGTACACACATAAACTGTACATATAAAGACAGAGGAGATAAAAGAAAAAAGATTAGGGTGTATGTCAAAATTGCAAAGTATGTACACTACTTCTTTAACAATTTTACAAACAGGTGAGATGTGGTAAATTTAAAGAATATTGTGGGTCAACCTAACACGCGGGTTTCTGGAATGTAGGAAGAAGCCAGACCACCCTGAGAAGTGCAATAAATGGGAAAAAAAAGAAATTCCACACTGAGACTGCAGCTACGTTCAGAACCAGAAACATTTTTACTGTGAGGCATAAATGTTAACTACTACAACACCACTCTGTTTACAACCCATTGTAGGTTGTCTGTGAGGTGGTATGGCGTTTTGTCTTGGAAATTGAATTACTGTACATGGAAATGAGACCTAATCACAAGCGGTTCCCTGGGATACACGAGCTCTAATGCCAGGTGTGAATGCACAAACTGAAAAGCTGCTAGTTTTGAGCAGATCGTCCAGAATCCAGAACACTGAATCGTTCAGCTCCTTACTATGATTGTGGAATAGCATTCAATTGTTTTAACAAAGCTGAAAAAAAACAGAACAAAAAAATAAATAAAAAAAAACACTCAGACATTTCTCTCCCGATTTATCACTGCCCATTTTTCATCCTACATGAGTTTATGAAAGCCATGGATCGCAAAAGCTTTATGCTCTTAGACTCTTAAAATCCTACAAATGTATAAATCTTTAAGGCATCCAACTTTGGTTGAAATGCTTGCTGTCATAGTGCTCACAATGATTCATTTTAAGCAAATACGAGCCAAGAAACGAGTGGGAAATATTTGTTTGAATTTGTTATAGACAAATGCATTATACTCTCTGCTCCTACATCTTATATATATATATACACACATTTAAAATGAATCATTGTGAGTACTATGACAACAAGCATTTTAACCAAAGTTGGATCTCTCAAAGATGTATTCAATGTTTCTAATATAAACAATCAATAGAATAATCAATACAGTTTTCAGATATGAGAGTTGCTGGCCTAGTTAAGCTTTATAAGCATTCTAATTGTTAATTGCTGGCTGTAAATGTTAATTTTGATCCAAATGAATACAAGTTAAATCATCAGAAGTGACAGTCACACATCATGGCTGCCAGTATCAATACCACTGAGGCTTCAAGCACACAAATGGCTTTGTGCACAGCTTTCTTTAGACTCAGTGACATGCATGAGGGCATTATTCAAAAACCGCTTTAATCCAAGGTGACAGCGCCATCCACTGAGCCCGCCATCTCATGAAGTGTCTGTTCTCATGAAGGGGTGACAAGTAGACCATAGCAAACTGAGTTTTATGGTTAGGATACGCTTTCACCTTATCAGTACAAGCGTGCTGTCTGTAGAACACAATGTACCCTCAATAATCACACCTGCCCATGAGGCTGGGATGCTGAGGAACATCAGCCTGACCCGACAGGTGTCTGGCATACTGTAACAAGCGTTTGTTGTGGTGTTGATGTGGATTCTCTGAGTTGGCAGTCTGGATTAATTCAGGAAGGTTGTGTAAGACGGTCTTTTTAATCCCTTTTTCCTACAGCTAGAGGATGTCTGGTTCAGTCTTAAGCACAAATGTACCTTCAATCACTGGGGATGAGAACACAAGCGCTCTTGGGTGTAGCACATTTATATAATCAACATGTGCTCAGCACCTGTGAGGTCCAGATGAACCCACTTCTCTACAGGCTAATAATGACAACGGTTTTGTGGGAGGGAAAGAAGAAATTGAATTATAAGGGCATTGATGAAATAGTTACTCTGTTTGCAGAGTGGAAGACGTCCAAACAAATCTGTGATCCAGCTTTTGATAAAATATGAGGCTTTGCTTCTGTAGTTGGTCTTGTGTGACCTTAAAATAAATACTTTCATGATTCTAAGGTGTAAAATATACATTTTTTTTCTCTATTATTTATGCACTTGTAGACAAAACAGGTTAGATTTTTCCAAATATGATCAGAAAATGCATTTCAGTTAAGTAAGACTTTACAGTTTCTTGTTGACCTTGGAACATATTCTATTCCCAAAGCAATCAGTCACTTGCTTGTTGTCTCAGTCAGAGGCACTTCCAACAGCTGTTGAATATTTATAGCAGGTAGCTGGTGTTTAATGGGAAAGAGAATCAGAGCAGCATTGCTGTGATAACCAGTTGCCTCTTCTTAATAACACACATTAACAAAAATCGAACACCAGAATACAGCCGGAGTTGTGGGTTGCGGCACACTGACTATTAATGAGACATACGTAACAGTTGAGCTGTGCATCTGCACCAGGATGAATGTGTGTGATCAGTTATGTGGAAGCTCCAGCTGTGAAGTGATTGTAAAGCATGAATGACAGCAATGAAGGAGATTAACTGATGCGACGAGACTCCAGTGCTCCTCCTCAGCTCATGATTGGCTCCAGCTTTTGTCCAGATCATCATCTTGATCCATGTGCTTACTCAATGATCACTTCAATTTTTAGCTGGGAGTTTTTGCCACCTCTTTATTAGTTCAATACACATCTCATGTGCCTCATTAGCTGAACTTTCAATTATCTGATTGAGCACTGAAATGATACTTTAAAATGAATTGCAGGTGAAAAGGCTGTGACAAAGAAAAGTTTTACGTTTTTGGTTGTGCAAAAGATACAACCTCTCCTCCTTTCGTCTCACTTTGTTTCTGTGTAAAAACGTGATTAAAGTGTCTGACTAAATTGATGGTTAGAATTTTTTAACAATAATGAAGCCATAAGAAAAAAACAACCCTTCCTTAGAATTAATAGGAGACATTACAGCTGGAAGCAGCCCTTGATGAATAGATGATCAACAGGAAAAGATATAAAAAAATAAAAAAATATTCTGGCAGTTAGCTGGTCTGGAGCATCCAGATGTGTTAACATGACGCCAATAGGGAAAGACATTAGCAAGGGTTATAGAGCAGTAACTGTAGCTGTGTATCAAGGAAAAAAGATATTTCAGAATAACTTTGAGTTCAGTGCTGTACAGTGAAAAGTACGTATAAAGCATTCAAGGCAGTTGACAACCTCATGTTATACCAGAGTATTGAGAGGAATTGTAAATGTCAGCCCTCCTGTCCAGTAACCTGGTCAGAATTGGGTCATGCAACGGAATGAGGGGCATGGCTCTGTTGAGTTGCTACAGAACCAGGGAAAAAGCCACTGAACCAAATCATCTGTGTTCCCACATGACAATTTTGTTACTTGACTTTCTATAGCTTTTATTTTCATGGTGAGAGCACAGACTTTTCAAACAGTACTTGCTATCACTACATAATACAGTACAATGTGAAAGAGGAGGATTAACCAATGGCCTCAATTTGCTTATGATTACTTCAAAATGTGTTTGAAAACTTCAGAAGAAATGGAGTCCCAGAAATTTAGTTTCAATAATGTTGTCAATTTTGGAAGGATTCTCTAAACGCATCATTTGTCAGTAAAATCTAAATTCACTCATGCAATCATTGGAAACTTCAAAAGCTCTCCAACAGGAAAACTTGTCACTTAGTGAGATGGTGACCTAGAAAAATGCAGCGGCTCTTTATTTAAGGAATCACTGCGTGTGTGTAACTCTGTACGTTTGTTAGACTTATATGCTCGTGCTGCTTCTTGTTTTGAGTTTTTGCCACATCTGTGCACTGTGTCTTACTGGCACATTCAGAGCAACACTTCAGGAGCTCTTTCTACAACAACAAACACAATGCTGTGTTAAAAACAATTGAACAATCTGCAGGCTCACTCAGGACGGCTGTGTGAGGGAAGAAAAAAAGATGATATGCTGCAGAGAACAGGGAACTCTGGTTATGCTGATGTTCTTCAGCAGGACAACATGCTGTATATTTATGATGTGCATGTTTCTCAGTGCGAGAGTGCATCCACTTCTCCCTAACATACAGAGATATTTCATGAAGTAAACAAGTCAGTCCTTGAACTCAACGCGTGACAAAGCAATGTGAGTTATTGTCGAAACCTTCGGAAGATGGCGTATTGATTTTCTGGCAGGGATGGATGAAGTAGCACCTCGCGATTGTGACACAGCACTGCACATGTTAATAAGGTCACCTAACAAAGATGGGCTTTGGGTTTCTATGCAGACCTAACTTTTGTGAGACAAGCATGTTCATTCAGAAAGACATGCTGATTTTTTCCCTCTTTTCCTTTTTTCAATAATAAGTAGACTTGTTAGAATTTTTCATCCACATGCAAAACAGCTTTGACATTTAAGGCCGGTGCTGTAGAGCTACTGTGGAGAGGTACTGTAACAGAGCACCGGGTTATTGTTGCCCGACTGCAAATAACACGCTGTGTTCTTCACCAGAGGATGAAAACAGATAACATTTAATTCCCAATGCCGCTCAGGGGATTACTCACGTACAATTGAGTTTGGAGAAAATACATGTAGTTTGTACAGTTTTAGTGACATCATCACTTTACACTCCTGACATTTAACAAAGACAGAAGTGGTGGTTATGTAAGATGACAGCAACACACATGAAACTGCAGCGTCTGCACAGCAATAGATGTCATTGTATTCAAACTGTCCAGTGGTGTTCATGTAACCATAAAATTATGTTTAACTGGAGGCAGCAGCATCACTAAGAGGGACAGGCAGTGAACCAATAAATGCAGATGGAAACTCACAATCAAAACACAAAATGAATAAAAATTTTTAAATTCATGTGAAAAAAAAGAAAAATACAATCAAATGAATGTTACACTAAACACTAAAGTGTTTTAAAGAAATTCAATGAAAAAACTTTAATCTAATAGGAGGAACATTATGGATTTAAATGTATTATTAGACGGTTCAGAGTTGAACTTTCATTGGAGACTATAAATGCAACGCAAATTCATGTGGTCCCCAGTTGCACAATGGCAATTACTGTTGGTGCTCGTAAAGTAAAATAAATATGCACAATGCAGTATAAACAATACAAATAAAATATGCAATCCTTACTACTGATTATGCATTTTAGCATTTTATATTCAAAATGACTGTAAACAATTCTTCTTAACGTCTGCCATCACAATCACAACATAACAGTAAAGGTTCACTTTTTGTTAATTATAATTTCTTAAATAAATAGATAATACAGAATTGAACCCATTTTGATTCATTAGTGTTAGTAAAATAAATCAATAAATAAAAATACACAGAGAGAAGAAAAAACAAATGTTTATAGCCCACAGGGAATCGCTGTGACAGTGGCCCTAATTCATCTGGACACTCAAAGTGTGTTTCTACACCGCAGTCATTTATTATAGTGAAGCCACTAATAACTGTACATAATCACAGCAGCTATGTTCTCTCACTAATCTATCATTTATTAAATATTGTTCATACTTATAACGATGGATAACATGTAACTAAATCGACATTATTATTACGATAAAGGTGTTTAAATGTCTAGAGGTAACCTAATCTGGAAATGACTGGAATACTCTGTCTTAATGTGTTATAAGATGAGATAAGCCAGTGATCATTATCATTGTTACAGCAGCATACGGAAGATAATAGCAAGGAAATAAGAAACAGCAACCATCCATCCATCCATCCATCCATCCATCCATCCATCCATCCATCCATCCATCCATCCATCCATCCATCCATTTTCTATACCCGCTCATTCCTTTGCAGGGTCACGGGGATCTGCCAGAGCCTATCCTGACTCATTACAGGCGAGAGGCAGGGGTCCACCCTGGACAGGTCGGCAGTCCATCACAGGGCCACATACAAAGACAGACAAACATGCACGCTCACATTCACACCTACGGGAAATTTAGAAGCATCAATGAACCTACCATGCATGTTTTTGGACTGTTGGAGGAAGCCGGAGTACCCGGAGGGAACCCACGCAAGCACCTGGAGAACATGCAAACTCCTCACAGAAAGACTCCCGCCCGGGAAGAAACAGCAAACAAACTGTAAAAAGAATCAGAATGCATCGAAAAAGTATATATACTATACGCATAAAAAAAGTTTGTTGTGTAAATGCATATACTGCAGTAAGTATCAGAAAACAGAAAGGTGGCTCGGCGAGACTGTGTTGTGAATTTTATTCAGATTAAGATCATGGTTTCTTCTAGTTTCTTATTCAGTTCAGTTCAGTTCAGCCTGTACCTTACAACTGGAACAGACCTTATAGTATATTTATGACGAAACTGACAAGACTGGAACAGTACTTATATATTTATGACCATAGGCAAGTGTTATAATGCCCCCGTTTGCATCCAGTGGCGGTACTTTGATATCTTTATTTGACTTGTACTAAAGACAATATAACAGCAAATAGACAAAGAGCTATGTAAGAAAAACAAAGTTAGAATTACCCAGATTTGTGTGTAGGGACACCATTGACATTATCACTTTGGGGGAAGGACATTTTGAGTCTTGCCAGTGGCTTCAAATGGCCATTTACTTTGATGCAGCTTAGTTCCCACTGTACTAACCCTATCTGGCATTACGCTGCACACATAATCTGTTCTCACTCAAAACGCCTTCTATTCATATTTTTTTGGCCCCTAATGAAAGTTTATACTATGTACTACATTTATAAGTTTACAGTATATAATAGTGGTTTATACTAATAATAAATGAAATTTTTGTTGAGAGTCTTTAAAATTGAAACTCACAGCAACAAAACTGAGAACACATTTTATTTCCATAATGTTTATTTTATGACTAACCCAAGACCATCATCATTTTGCCAGTGTTGGACCCAAGGGCTGTGTCTTCCTGCATGTATTATTATTATTATTATTATTATTATTATTATTATTATTATTATTATTATTATTATTATTATTATTATTATTATTATTATTATTATTATTATTATTATTATTATTATTATTATTATTATTATTGTCCAGGCAGAAATGAATTGTCAGAGGAACTGAAATGTCTGGTTGTAAGACTTTACAATGATGAAACTGATACAGAAAGATTAAAGATTGTCAGAGGAAACAGCTGCAGCGGTAATAAGGAGGTTGAGACACAGTGAAACAACTAATCAGAGGTGAGGTGGCTGTTTTAAAATGGCTTTGTCGTTGCACAATCGAAATCTAAAACGCAGACTGGCAAGTGCTTGAGACTGCATAGTGATTATCTGTGGAAATCTGACAGACCAGACAGCAGAAATGACTCTGTGTTATGTCATTCATGGCAAAGAGCAACTGAGAAATGTCTTTGATGAATGGAAAATTGAAGAAAAACTGAAAACTTCAGAATCCTATGATTGAAAATCTTTGTTGCTCTGAGTTTCTGCTGTAATGCCACTTACTCACTCCAAGTATGTCACAGTTTTGATGACATCTACCTCAAATCAAAGAAAGTTCGTAGAATTGTCAAAATGCAAAGAAAAATCTTATAATTTCCTGCATTTACATTGACATTTTTTTCTTTGCAGAAAGAACCTAGTATAATTCATATTTTCTTTTCTTAAACTTCATTTTATGTACACAAACATTTTTGTATTCCATTGAACTAAATTTTAATTTGGACTCTGTTTGAACAATTCATGCAGGACATACTCTGATTACAAATGGATATGATGGTTAAACAGTAAGTTTATTTTTATTTTTAAGTGTCCTCTCTGTCCCACCCTTATTTGCATATTCTGCGCTCAAGCAATGAGTCTGTCAGTTCACGGGGACACAGCAACCTGCCAGCTTCTCCGTCACCTGTCCACCTGACTGACATCTACTGCCCACGTCTCACTGAAAATAAACCCAGCAGTGAAAGTGAAAAGCCGATGAATCTCCTGCTCAGTGAACGTGATTTAGCAGTACTAATCACAATTAGCTGATTGTTTCTTAAAGTTACCAAATCTCTCAGAGTAGAGGATGAAATTTAGTAAACAATACCCTCAATTCAATTCAATTTTATTTATAGTGTTTAATAAAACACAAGTTGTTGCTAGGTGCTTTACAGAGACCCGCATGAACCGCATGACCCGCAAGCAATTATTACATAAGCAACGGCAGGTAAAAACTCCCCTAGTGGGGGAAAAAACCTTAGTTCAAACAGTGGCAGGAAAAACTCCCCTTTAAGAGGGCAGAAACCTGGATCAGGACCTGGATCATAAGGGGGGGACCCTCCTGCCGAAGGCCAGCCGGGTAGAGCAAGAAGTAGAAAGAGAGGATAGAGACATAGACACACTGTCAAAGGTACAAAAGACAGGATACATAAGTATAACTATCCGTCAGCAGCAGATCTAAGAGTTCTATGTGGTTAGTTAGTGGACTACATAAGACGACTATATAAACAAGTGTAGACAGCAGACACTGGGATGGTCAGAGGGAGAGACTGCATGTCAGGATGTCAGCAGATATCCAACAGAGACATCCATACAGACAGGTGGAGGTAAACACTGGGATGGTCAGAGGGTGGGACTGCAGGTCAGCAAGCAGCTCCTGAGGTTCTGGTCTGCAAACATGTACAGAAGAGAAAAAGAGGGGACAGACTACAAGAACAATGGAGCACAATTATACTTATGAGATACTTCAAATTAATAACTTTGGCTGAAGAACGGACAGAGATAAAGGGGAGAGAAGAAAGGGTGAGGGGCACCAGTCAGTGGATCATGGTGGTGTCCCCCTGCAGCAGGTCTACAGCGGCAGATCCAGGATGAAGCTGTGGTGAAGACCAGCTGCTCTATGGATGGTGCCTGATAACAGAAAGACCTTCCACATTTGGATACTCTAAGAGTTATGAGTAAACGGTGAGCTGAATTAGGAACACTATCAGGTCTTGCAAATATTGCAGCGCTAGGCCATTTTGGACTTTATACACAAGTAATACAATTATAATTTGGATTCTGAGTTATAGAGGGAGAAAATGGAGGGAAGCTAAAACTGGAGAGACGTGGTCTCTCTTGTTGATTCCTGTCAGCACTCGCGCTGCTGCATTTTGGATCAGCTGGAGGATATTCAGAGAATTATTTGGACATCTTGCTAATAAAACATTAGAGTAATTTAGTCTAGAAGATACACAGCTGCTGCAACGACCTTTTCCAGAATTTTGGATATACATGGAAGGTTGGAAATTGGTCTATAATTAGCTAAAATGTCTGTGTCAAGAGAGGGTTTTTTTTCTCAGTAAAGGTTTAATTAATGCAACTTTAACTTTAGAGATAAGTTGTTTTGGTCCAGTATTGTTGTACCAATAAGAGAAAACACATTTTTGAGTAGTCGAGTTGGGATGGAGTCTAACAGACACGTATTGATGACTGAGATAAGCTCAGGGAGGTCTACAGGAACAAAAGAGTTTAGAGTCAGGTCAGAGGTTAAGGACGTTGCTAAAGCTGAAGAAAAGCCCACAGTCACTGCCGGGTGGTTCTGGTTGATTTCCTCTCTAATTCTGATTATTTTACTGCTATAAAAGCTCATAAAATCTTCACTACTGAGAGCTGCAGGAATGTACGACTTAACAGAGTTGTTAGTCTTTGTCAGTCTGGCTACAGTGCTGAACAGAAAACGTGTGTTATTTTTTATTATCCTCTATCAATAATGAATAATAAGCTGTTCTAGCTTTGCAAAGAGCTTTTGTATATACGTACTATTGGACCATCTTTTCATGCACGATAAGAATCTATTTCCGATTTACAAGAGTACCACTTCCTTTCCATTGTACACAGTTTTTGTTTTAGCATACAGATATGCAAGTTATGCCAGGGAGTTAGGCTCCTATGGTTAGAAACCCTCTTCCTCAAAGGAGCAACTGCATCTAAAGCTGAGTGCAAAATAACTGCAGTGTTACTGACAAGGAAATCAACTTCTGCAGAGGGAGAACCTCAACCTCAACTACTTCACTATGTTCCACTGTGGGAAGATGACAAGTGATAGCTTTATCAAATAAACATCTGCTAAAGTAATAGCTTCTATTCTATGCTTTAATGTCTACAATGTTAAATTCCAACGATGATAAATAGTGGTCAGATAGGAGGGAGTTTATTGGCGACACTGACAGATTACTGGATTCTACACCGTAGGCGAGGACAGATCAAGGGTATGACTAAAGCAGTGCATGGGTTTGTTTACTTTTGGTAAAATGCCCATTGATTCTAGAAGAGAATTAAAAGCCAACTTAAGACTATTGCTGTCAATTGCTACTATTGCTGTATGATGACTTTATCTGTACTGATCAATAAACCAGATACGTAATCTGAAATTTTGGCCTGTACCACTAATAAAACTGGCTTCTCTGATTTCCAGCTCAGGAGTTTTAGACTAAGTCTGAGGCTTTCGAACATATTATAATCGCATTTAGGTTTAGATTTTATTTGAAGACTGGAGATATATAGAACTCCTCCACCTCGGAACGTGCTTCTGGGAATATGATAATTAAAGTAACCGGGCGGCGTCGATTCATTTAAACTAACATAGGGGGTTGGCGCAGTTACACACACACAGTATTACTTTTAGTGAGTTACGACTGGTGTAGACGGGTGTCATTAGAGCCAACATGTATGATATCTTTGCTAAATTTATGATTATTCTTTGCCAGCAGCTTCAAATTTTTTTTTCAGAGTCAGAGTCAAGTTTATTGTCAATTCTACCACATGTGAGATACATACAGAGAATCGAAATTGCGTTACCCTCAAACCCTCGGTGCTACACAATAAATACATTTTAAACACAAAGTGCAGGTTAAAAAGAGACAAGAAACAAGTTGTGACATGACAACAACAGTTTTTCGGTTTGTTTAAAGTGACATGGTGCAAAGCAAGCAAGCGGTCCAGTTCTGCCAAAATACAGATACTGAGATCAGAGTGAGTGAGGGGGGGGCAAGGCGGGAAACGGTGGAAGAGAAGGGAGAGTGTTAAGTGTCCTGACAGCCTGGTGGACGAAGCTGTCCTTCAGTCGGCTGGTTCTGGCTCGGAGGGTCCGCAGCCTCCTCCCTGAAGGCAGCAGACTGAAGAGGCTGTGTGACGGGTGGGTGGGGTCTCTCACAATGCTGAGGGCTTTGCGAGTCAGACGGCTGCTGTAAATGTCCTGAAGTGAGGGGAGAGAGACACCAACGATCTTCTCAGCTGCTCTCACGACGCGTTGGAGAGATTTGCGGCAGGTTGCGGTGCAGGATCCGTACCACACGGTGATGCAGCTGGTCAGGATGCTCTCGATGGTGCCTCTGTAGAAGGTGTACCTGATGGGGGCCGGGGCTCTGGCTCTTCGCAGTTTGCGGAGGAAGTAGAGGCGCTGCTGTGCCTTCTTGGCGAGTGATGCAGTGTTAACAGTCCAGGAGAGGTCCTCTGAGATGTGGACACCCAGGAACTTGGTGCTGCTCACCCTCTCCACAGCAGCACCGTTGATGGTCAGAGGAGCATGCTGGGTGTGTTGTCTCCTGAAGTCAACAACAATCTCCTTGGTCTTCTCCACGTTCAGGGAGAGATTGTTGTCGCTGCACCACTCAGCCAGGCGGCTCACTTCGCTTCTGTAGTTTGACTCATCGTTGTTGTTCACGAAATTTGCTTCGATGTCGCCCACTGTCGCTCCTGGGATGTATTAACTACATCCTAACATGTCTCAAAAAAGAGTTGCCAATCACCAAGGTCGGTTTGTCAGTGGGTATGTCGCTGAGTCGTGGCTTCACTTTACAGTTGTTTCAAATACTGTTAAAAACAATACACTGCAAAACAGCTCCTATAGAAATAGGCCTAATAATCCTTAATCTAGTCAAAATAACCTTATTTTAAGCAAACTATCTGTCAATGAGTTGAGAAAAAAATGTCTTGAACACAATTCTACAAACTAGCAAAATAGTCTAAAATAGTCTTCTAGTTTTCTTGAAACAAGACTTTTTTTTACAGCATGAAGTGAATTTTGGCAGTATAAGTGAATTGTCATAATTCTGAAGCTTCATCTATCATGTAACCTTGTATAATCAACACTTCTTCTTTGTCGAAACTGCTCTTGTTTAACTTTTATGATGCACCATAACTACTGAAAGCAATCAAAAGGCCACACATGTGACAACTCAACTAAACTCTGTAAAAAGGTGCAACATCATGATATACCAAACAGATTTATGAGACATGAGATTGCTTAAATGTATTCTGGGTTTTAATTAAAATATAAGGTACATTAATCAAGTTATAAAATGGAGAAGCTGGAAAACAGGATTATGTGAGGTCATAGATTCATGCCAAACTGTCTTAAAACTTTGATCAACATGACCTGCTGTAATTATTAGAAATATCTGGGGGGGTGTACAAGTGCCAGATGGGCTAGTAATTCAGAAGTTGATGATATGCTGGGATTTTTATACAACAGTCTAGCTTGCACAGAATTGTGCAGAAAATAACCAGTGTCAGTTCTCTGAGCGACGAAGTACTTGTTGATGCCAAAGAGAAGAAGAGGGAAGACAAAAAAGGCAGCAATAGCTCATTTAACTGTACAACTGAGACGTTCAGGGAACCATCACTAAATACTCAATACTCAAACTTTGAAGCAGAAGGGTTACAACAGCAGAAGACCAGGTGTGACTCCATCCTGCACCAAGAGCACCAAGGCTGCAATCTACATGCACTCAAGAAATGGTGTGAAAACTTGGATTGGTCCTGCCTGGCGTCACCGACTCAGGTTGGTGGTGGTGGTGTTATGGTGTGGGGGATAATTTGTTAGTGTAACAGCACCAGCCTACCTAGGTAAATCAAGTCATATATGTTTAAGTATGGTTGCTGAGCATGTCCACCTTTTTGAAAACACAGTGCACATCTTCTGCTTGCTGGGTCCAGCAACATAACACAAGATTTCAGGAAGCTTAAATCCTCTCAAACTGTTTTTCTAAACACAACAATGAGGACACTTTACTCAGATGACATCTGCATTCACCAGAGAACAATCCTTTAAAGCACCCCAGGAAATTGGTAGAGCATTTTTACATCATGAATGTGCATATGACAAAGATCTGCAGCAATGGTACGATGTTGTCATGTCAATATGAACCAAGCCCTGTGAGGAATGTTTCCAGCACCTTGCTGAAAATATGCAAAGAAGAATTACCAGGAAGGTTTGTTTGTGTGTGTGTGCACCACATGCGTGTGTGTGTTTGTGTGTGCGTGTGTGTGTGTGTGTGTGTGTGTGTGTGTGTGTATGTGTGTGTGTGTGTGTGAGAGAGAGAGAGAGAGAGAGAGAGAGAGAGAGAGAGAGAGAGAGAGAGAGAGAGAGAGAGAGAGACAGAGAGATTCCACCTATCCAGTAACTGAGATGAGATGCGTGATTTTCCCAGCTTGGACTCAATAAAGTCTTTCTCTCTGCTGCTGCTGATGTCACTAAATGTGAACTCACTGCTGCGTTTCAAGGGTCACCAAAACAAGAAGCATCGATACGCCAAGTAGAATAAAATAAAAAATAGGCCGGTTCATACCTTTGCACATATGTCACTACATTCAAAAAGTGAATACAGTGCTGAAATCAAAGTCTAGGGATGATTTAAATGAGAGGGATTTATATGTCTAGAAACATGGGTGTCTGCAATGATTAGCAGAGCAAAATATCTAATTGTTGCTGAGATATTTCAGCTGAACCAAAGTGATGGACCGAAGCACAGACTGTCACTGCCAGTGTTAAAAACGATAAAGAGCTTCACATATATGCTGCATAGTAAGGAGTGGGCTCCATTGGTGGAGAATTGATTATGTCTTGTCAGCAGTTTCAGTGGCTCTAGCAGGCCTGCATTCATCATGTAGTCGTGTTCCTGAGGACCTGGCAGAGCTGTAGCAGGTGTGAAGGTCACAAGGAGAGTCATATTTTAATCAAAGACCAAAGAGCTAAAAATAATACTCCCCTGGCGGGCACCAAGGGAGCATTTTCAGACTGGCTCTAAGAAATGTGAAAAGGCTCTTGTTCACGTTTTAATTATCACGCATACACAACAGGGTTGTTATTATGCATAAATGTCAGCTGGACAGGGTTTCTCGAATGAAGATGTTACAGATGAAGAAGAATGTGTCGCAATGCACCTGCAGTCTGAACTTGGGCCAAGACTAACAGCAGGACGTAGCATGCAATGAAGCAAAGTCCGGAAAAGATAAGCAGCACTTTCTAATGTGTGTGAAGGTTAGAACAGCATCTGATGATAGTATGAGGCCATTCCTGAAATATACACACCTTTAACACATTTTTACTTAACATAAAATACTGTATCAAAAAAACAAAATCACAACTACATACAAAGTGAATACCTGATAATATTTCAGCAAATGCATAAACTGTTCATTTGATGCAATGACAGCACATCAAATCATAATTTCCAGTTAACAGCTGATACAAGCAAAGTTATGATGGTTTAAAAATTTAATAAAAATGATAACAATATGTTAGACTTTCCCACACTGGAATATTAAGTACATCAACACAAATTCCAAAGATATTTAAAATATGACATAATGCAGAGCTGATTTACGGTTAGAAAAAAAGAGTACAGCTAGAAAAAGACTTGACAGTTATGATTTATTTGCAAAGGATTCCAGAAAAAAAACATTCATCCTGTCTAGAAATAATGTGGCAGCACAGCTTAAGTTTGCAAATTGTCTTCTGAACAAACCATAAAAAAGATTCTGCACGCCTTCTAAATTTTGGGATTTGCTAATGCCTATCGATGTTTTTTCAAATAAATCATGACAGTGTTAAAAGTAATGTGATGTTCAACTGTTCATCTGGCTTTGTAATGTAATGTGATGTAATTATTTATTAAACCTGGTAAAGATCAGATAATATCTTAATGTCTAAACCTGATAAAGAAAGTGTACTTGACTCTACTCTAAATTACACAATAAACTGATCCAAAACTTTCTCTGAACAGCATTTACAGCACTGCACCTCCCTTTGAGATCAAGGAGAAGTGATGTTCCTTTTTTCCACGTGATGGCATATTAAATAAGTCAAATAAGACATTTGATGCTGACATGATACCACCAAATTCACTATGACTGACACATATAAAGTCACATGGAGCCACATCTCATGGAGCCGCATCTCATGGAGCCACATCTCAAGCTCTCTTCTGCCCCCTGCTGGTGGCTGACAACCACCCGTGGGGTTCAACGATCTTAAGTCGCGTTATGTTACAAGTACAGGCTGTAGTGTACACGTGCAGATGCATTATAGCAATGAGAATTTGGTACAAAGCACTTTATGTAATACTCTTGAAATTAAACAATATTGCTGGTTACTTAACTGAATAAACTGTTAAGTTAACTGAACAAAGTTTTTCTTTTGCTGTTTTGCCATTTTCCCCCCAAAATTCCTGACCTTTTTCATGTTTAATGCCATCAGATCACTTAATAGTTTATAATAATTTTTGATTCAGTCTTTTTGTTAAAGATATATAAATATATACATATATATATATATATATACATATATGTATATATGTATATATATACATATATATAAATATATACATATATGTATATATGTATATATTTATATATCTTTAACAAAAAGACTGACTATATACATATATATATATATATATATATATATATATA
Source organism: Xenentodon cancila (assembly GCA_014839995.1). Classification (NCBI taxonomy): domain Eukaryota; kingdom Metazoa; phylum Chordata; class Actinopteri; order Beloniformes; family Belonidae; genus Xenentodon; species Xenentodon cancila. The sequence goes on along the minus strand of CM026218.1, from coordinate 5,615,041 downwards.
ATATATATATATATATATATATATATATATATATATATATATATATATATATATATATATATATATATATATATATATATATCTGGTTGATGAACAGTAGCTGACAGAGTTTAAATGCACTCTTATGCTACACTTTTTTACAATTTAACAGTCAACATTACAGACAAGTAAGTGTAAGTAAGTGAAATGTTTCACTAAACAATTGTCTGGCAAAGTGTAATACTGCTTATCTTGTCACAGTGTGATGGTTTGCTGGGAAACCTGCATCATGACATTCCCATGGATGTCATTTTGAAACCAGACACGTACCTGAACATTTTAGCAGATCAGTCACCTCTACCCCGACGATGTTATTGCAGCACACCAATAAGGTAGAAGCTTTATCCAACTGGACAACAAAAACTGTGGCAAGTGGTCATAGTCTTTTGCTAAATTGGTTTCAAATGTATTTCATAATGTAGGCGTGTCCTGAAATAATTAAACAAGGATTTTGAAACTTAACATGATGTACTGACATTTAGTAGTCAGCTTGGAGATGTCAGCCGTCTATCTGGCAGCAGATTACATTTAAAGATAGAAAGCCTAAATTACCTCTCAAGAACAAAAACCAAATTCTTTGACATCAGAGCGAACGCCTATGTTCAACATTGGTTGCTATCTGTGAGAGGCTAGACCATTGATTATTTTTGTTTCTGATATAACACATCCCAAACGTGAGTCATCTGTTGGTTGGTTCATGGTGTACTCTTTGTCATTCCACAATGGTACAACACTAGTGGCAGCCTGTGGCAGCAGCTCTGAACAGATTGTGTCTTATGGAGTGACTCCATTGATGAAATTGATCAAATGATTCAATTAATTTTCCTTTGAAATATGTTGTACATCAGTTCGGCTGCTGTGCAACTGGTCTCCCACGTCGCTCCTCAAAGGTGGAACGAGTTTCCTGTGGCCACAAAAGCAGTTGTCCCTAATTACATTCAAGAAGGTGTTGAAAACTGTCGTCTTCCAAGAGCACCTTCTGATCTGCGCTCCCTTTTAACTTCTCAAGCACTTGATTGTTGTCTTGGTGCCACTTAGCTGCACTTATTTTGAGACTGCCATATCTGCATCTACTTTGTGACCTACTATGTTCCTGTAGCTTGACAGTATTCCTCTGATGTAAGTTGCTGTAGATAAAAGCATCTGCTAAACATAAAGTAATGTAAAAGCTTTCTGCTGGTTAGTGTAGGATCTTTTCTTCTCTTCCCGGTGGGAGTCTTTCCGTATGAAGTTTGCATCTCCTCATGCTTGCGTGGGTTCCCTCCGGGTACTCTGGCTTCCTCCCATGCATGTTGCAAAAACATGCATGTTAGGTTGACTGGTTATTCAAACTTACCTGTAGTTGTGAGTATGAGCGTGCGTGGTTGTTTGTGTCTGTATGTGGCCCTGTGATGGACCGGCGACCTGTCCATGTGGACCCTGCCTCTCACCTGTGATGAGCTGGGACAGGCTGTGGCAGACCCCCCTGCCCCTGCAAAGGATAAAACGGGTATAGAAAATGGATGGCCGGAGGGATAGATCACTGTAAACAGCAGGGAAGAGTGTGAAGCACCACTCCTCCCAGCTGAACATTTACTCATCTTAGCAATCAGATAGAAAAAAAACTTGAGGATATTTTCTGGCACTAAAACTAGTGTTTTTTAAATCATTCATTTTTCTCATAGATATTTTTTTGTTTTTAATTGTTATGCCCTCTAATGTAAAGGTTGCTGGAATGAGTAAAAGTTGCCCTATAAAGTGTAATTTTCACAATAAAAGTATTTATCCATTTATGTACTGAACAAGATTTATCATGAGGGATCAACAGCCCTATCTCATATTTACCTTGTTTGAACTATTATTAATCAGTTCGCCTATATTTGTATATGTAAGTGAACTTCTTTTATATTGGGATTTATGTTAACACCAAACTACATTTTTTTATACTATTATATTGTTAAAAGTGCCATGTCATCACTCTGAACTGGCGTGGAAAAGAAAATGCAGAATCAGCACTTGCTTTGCAAGCGTTAAGCTCAACGAAACAAACAGCTGTGGGTGCTTAGCCTCCTGTCCAGTCCAGTGAGCCATAAAAGAAGATTATTCATTAAATCTGTTTTCATTGCATTTTGTCACATTTTGTTTTTATCAACTTTTCCTCTTTGGCCATGCATAAAAGATTTGTAACAGCTTCCAACAAGCTGTTTTTAATGCGTGGATTTGAGACACAAAGATTGGCTTTATGTTCACTTAATCTTATTTAGACACTGCTGTTTAATGAATGGGACAGTGTATTTAGTACTTTGTCTGAACCTAAGTTCATTCTTTTTATGTTATTTGTATTCAAGTAAATTAGCTGGCGGTAAAACTCTTGACCACCGGGGTAGGAAGCATTCACCCTGAGGGGGTTGTTCAGACAGGCAAACAGACAGACACGTGTTCAGCTGACTCGGAAGTTTCCATGGAAAACTGCTTGTATTGCTGCCCACATGAAGATGCATGAATGCCAACTGTTCACATGCTACTCCTTACGCTCCTGGGAGACATTGCACAGCCGGCTTGCATGTGGACTCAAATAAAGAAAGTGATTTAAAAATAACCAAGCTGATCCACGGTCCACCTTAGAACACGTTATTAATGATGTCTTCATGTGTCATTTGAATGTTTAAGGTATAGACCTTTATTCAAGAAGGATTAAAATAATCTTCACCATAGTTAATACAGAACAAATATACAGTTTTAACAGATATTTTAAGGCCCCATAACTGTTGTCAAGTTCTTGCTCAAAGGGAATTTTTTGGCATTTTTTTCTGTGTAAAATAATCTGTCGTATTTCTGCTGAGATGGTTTTTGTTCTGAACTGGGTTTCCTGATATTTAGTAACAATTATGAGCCACCCTCATGTATTTCCAGTTTATCTATCTGTTATATATCCTCATTTCTTCCACTCCAGTTTTATTCTGCTTTGCAACGTGAAGTGTTAAAAGCCAGGCTTAAAGCTGCTGAATACAACTATCGCTATGACTAATAAACTGACTTAGCAAGAAAAATCTGTGTGTGCGTAGGTGTGTGTGTGTGTGTGTGTGTGTGTGTGTGTGTGTGTGTGTGTGTGTGTGTGCTTCCGTTGTCCCTCATTAATTCAGACACTAAAATGATGAGTCAAGCACTAGCACCACGAATAGAAAAGGTAACGCTACTTATTATCCTCCAAGATCAAACAGGCCTCATTACAGGCAGGCACTCTGCTAATAACCTGCTCACACTATTTCATTCATTGTTCACTACAAACAAATGTTTCTACAGCCATATTTTCATTGGATACGGAAAAAGCATTTGATAAAGCTAATAGGGAATTTCTCTTCCAAGCAAGTAAAAATATGGCTTTGTTGAATCATTTATTCATTGGAGAAAAATTCATTACACATCACCGATGGCAACAGTCACCACAAATAAATTAATATCACAGTGCTTCACTCTACAAAGGGGTACAAGTCAAAGATGTCCTCTTTTCCCATCTGTATTTACCATCTTTATAGAACCTCTTGCAGCAGCCATACGACAAGATAGGAACATTTTAGGAATCAAGACTGGAGATACATCTCATAAGATCAGCTTATATGCTGATGATATCCTCCTGTACTTACAAACTCCATCAACGTTGCATCTCCAAACCTTCCAATGAAAATATGGCTGTAGAAACATTTGTTTGTAGTGAACAATGAATGAAATACTGTGAGCAGGTTATTAGCAGATGGCCTGCCTGTAATGAGGCCTGTTTGATCATTAATTCTTTCTCTTTTATATCAGATTACACTATTAACTGGTCTAAATCTACCATACTACCACTGAACTCTAACAGCTGGGCTTGGATCCCCCCCGTTGTGAATGTGCCCCTGGGACTTGATTGTAGGTGGCCGCCTCCTCCCTGGTTGCCCTGGCTGTCATGCCCCATCCCTGGTGATGGTGTTGCTGGGTCTGCCGGCTTGGCTGGCTGTCGTCTCGTGGTGCCCGGTGGCCGTGGTTGACCGTTCAGGCTCTATTAGCCGCTGTTGTTGGGTGGGGGAGAAGGGTTGGTGGTGAAGGAGGGGGGGGGGGGGGTACCCCGGGGTGATGCTGGGGCAGGTATGGGATGTCTGCCATCATCTCAGTGCCCTGGTTGGCAACAGTCCTGCACAGCCCCACCGGATGGCCTTGTTGGCCCGCTCTGGGCCCTGGCGCCCTTGTTGTGGGGGATTCCTAGTGGTGGGGGCGTGTGCTAGTGACCTGGCTCCCGTGGCTGCCCTGGGCTCTCTATGCGGATGTGACCTCTAACCCTGACGTACCTCCTCCACCCCCACCTCATACATAAACATCAATTCAAATACATAACCATGGGCGGGTGGGGCATGCTGGTACAGTCACCCCTGCACACATTCACTCACAACACTAATATCAACAAAGAAATGAACAAGGAGGAGAGGGGGAAGAAAATTAACAAAACATATATTTTAGTTATATGGAGGGCTGGGGCATGCGAAGATTATCCCCTCCGTATGTCCCACTTTCCTTTTTATTGCACCTAAGACACATACAAACATACATAAATAATGGAAAAAAAGGAAAAAGACAAATAAATAAAAATACACATTTTGGTTATATGAAAGACTGGGGCGTGTGGGGGACTTCCACCCTGCATGCCCCACCTTCTGGTTTTAATTCACCCAAGATACACATGAATTTACATAAAAATTAACATGGGGGAAAATAAAAAGATAGAAAAAAAGAGGGAAAAATAATAAAAGGTCAACTGGGGTGGAGGGGAATTAGCAGGGCCTGTTGATGACGTGTGAGGTTGCAGATTCATCAGTTTCAGAATCCACGATACCTTCAACAGACATCGCTGCGGGTCAACAGTTGAGTTATTAAAGTGCAGAACAATGGCAGAACTGCAACATTCCTATGTGGCATATATGATTTTGTTGGTTTTTGCAGAGTAACATAATAGATTACATAGGTTGTGTGTTCTGCAGAGTCATCTTAAGTAGTTTAAATGAGGCTTATGTTAAAATTTGAAACAGGGAATTCTCTCTCGCACTCAGTCTAAATCCATTTAGTAAACCTTAATGAGATTACAGCTTTTAAAATCATAATTAATCTGTCCACACACAGATGAGGCACTACACTGCCACGAGATGTTGTCTTATCTGATCTTTTGAGACAAATTAATTTGCAAGAGACAGGAAGACCTGCGGCCTCTCTTATGGAGGTTATCCACACTGTTTGGTTTGCCATCAAGGTGAGATGACCATTCAACAGCGCTTCCGCTATTATCATTTTTGTTTTGTTTTGTTTTTAAGTAATTTACTGAATCTAATGTATCTCAGAGTCAGAAGGAGACCAAGGAGCTGAAAATGATGTCATCGCTCAATGCATGTTCATTGTTCGTAGTTGTGGGAGCAACATCTCTGGTAAAAGTTTGCACAATCAAAGGTAATAGTGTTAAACATTTTCAGGCCTCTTCTGAGGTTTCAGCTTTAGACGGAAACAGCTTTAATGATTAACTCTTTGCTTTTTAGAAATGGAAAATCTTTCTAAAATAATCAAACAAGTGCAGTTTCAAAAGTGATATTCTTTTTGTTTTCTGTTGATATAATCTTGCAGGGTTGTGGCGTGATGTCTGGATGGCAGTAACAAATGTTTATCGGAGATACTTCACAGTCTTGAAGAAGACTAGAAGACTTTCACTTATTCTGTGCCCAATATGTTTTTGTGGAACGCCTTCAGAACGACCTTGACACCTTCTCTGATGAGTGGGACAATCATCCCCTGCGCACAGAACAAAACCTGACTTCTGACCAGCTTTGGACTGTAGGACTTCTTTAGAACCCAGTGGCTTCTCTGGAGAATCTAGAGGTTTGACTCTAAAATGTGCTGTAAAAGCTTCTCTCCCAAGAAATAATCTGGACACAATTTAGTTTTTGTGTTTGAGTTTGTGCTGTTCACTTTTTTTATTTTTTTTACTTGTACTGTTTTGTTTAAAAGTAGATGAAGATGTGAGGTAGTGTTGTACTTGTATTTATTGTTATTGTTCCATCCATCCATTATCTATCGCTGCTTTATCCGTTTCCGGGTCACGGGGGTCTGTCGGAGCCTATCCCGACACATAGTAGGCAAAAGGCAGGGGTACACCATGGACAGGTTGCCAGTCTGTTGCAGGGCCACATACAAGACAAACAACCAATCACACTCACATCTAGGGAGAATTTAGTATGATCAATTAACCTACTCTGCATGTTTTTGGACTGTGGGAGGAAGCCGGAGTACCCAGAGGAAACCCACGCAAGCACAGGGAGAACATGCAAACTCCACACAGAAAGACGCACCGGGCCGGGAATCGAACCGGGAACCTTCTTGCTGTGAGGCAACAGTGCTAACCACTAAGCCACGTGCTGCCCTATTGTTAGCAAAATCCTTTGACTGTGTTTTTAATACAGTCAAAGGATTTTGATTTTGTTCATTATAGATTACTGAATCTGTTGTCAGCACACTGATTATGTAAGATTCAAGAGTTTAAATTACACATCCCGTTTGTATTTTTGTTTTTGTAATTTTAAAGAATTTCAAATGTTTGAAATGTCATGTCTTGCAAAATGCTCAAATCAATTTACTGACATCATTTCAAGAGTGAAATACTTCTTTATTGAGCTGTAACAATGTTTTTCATTTATAGAACAAAAACATGTTCAGATACTCTACCACAGCATGTAAAATTATTAGTTGTCTGTTGAAAATGTTGACTATTACAGCCTATCAGAAAATGCTTAAGGTTTTGAAACCTATCTCAAGTATTTCTCTCTGAAATTTAAAAAAAAAAACCTGTCCTACATAGGATTTTCAAAAATGATAAGAAAAACAAGCAGAAGCTGTGCTTGTTAACATCAGTCTTTAACTGTAGTTGTGGAACATCAGACGTTCTCTGTAAATAAAACACAAATATCACAATGTCATGAATGAACTCTTCAGCTTTAGTTCATGTAAACACTGGCTTCACTTTCTCACTTTTCTGTACAAGTCCTGTAAGACTTTGTTCACCAAGTAGATGAAATCACCCAAAATACCTGCAGCATGATACCGGATTACTCAGTGGGACGTGGCTGGTTGTCACCATCAAACCTAGACTCGACCAACGTCTCCACCCATTCTGACTGCTACTGTCACCATATTGTTAAACTCCGTGTATGTGTAAAGTCTTCAGCAGGAAAAGTTATTGTATTTGTGCAGGCACTTACAAGTGGGTAACAAATGTAGTGTTCAGGCATTCTGTCCTTGCATATTTAACATTTGTTCTCTCTGATGGAAGATGGGGTTTGTGCTCTTGTCTAGTCAACCACTGCATGACCGCTGGGACATTTTTGACTGGCCCTGACACACTAAAATACTAATTATATGTTTTATTAAACAGAAATGTTTTCAGTTTAGTTTTAAAGGTTGAGGTGGTGTCAGCCTCCTTCACCCAAACTGGAAGTTGGTTCCATAGTGATGGTTCCTGATAGCAGAAGACCCGTCCTCCAAATCTACATCTGGATACTCTGAGAACTACAAGTAAACGGAGAGCTCAATTAGGAACATATTGCACCATCAGGTCTTGCAAACATTGCAGCGTTAGGCCATTTGTGACTTTATACGCAAGTAATAAAATTATCATTTGGATCCTGAGTTTTCCAGGGAGACAATACAGCGAGGCGAACACAGGATAGATGTGGTCTTACTTGTTGATTCCTGTCAGCATTCACGCTGCTGCATTTTGGATCAGCTGGAGGATATTCAGAGAATTACTTGGACATCCTGTTAATAATAAATAATAATAAAACAAATAAATAAATAATAATAAAAACTCCCCTAGTGGGAGAAAACCCTTAAACCAAACAGTGACATGGAAAAACTCCTCTTTAAGATGGAAGAAACCTTGAGCAGGACCTGGATCAAAAGGGGGCACCCTCCTGCTGAAGACCAGCCGGGTAGAACAGGAAGTAAAGAGAGAGGAGAGACACAGACACATCGTCAAAGGTACAAAAGACGAGATACATTAGTATAACTACACTCCACATGTCCTTCTTGGTCGTGAGTTTGCTGGTCCCAGTTCCACATCCCTCTTGGTCTTCATCCTGGCCTCTTTGGTGAGAAACATGTTTTGAATGAATTATAACATTTCCAGAGTCCAACACTGTTTATACATTTTCCTGATTCATTCTAATCCCTTTACTTAGAACGAAGTATTATATGAAACAATTCAGGGCACAAAAGCAGATATTCAGTTCCTTCATTATTCATCATCATCATTTCAGAGTTCAATCACTTGTTTAAGTTCAATGTGTTGTAATTGGATGTGTATTATGATGGGTGCATTTTGTCCTGAAAAAACATTAAATGAGATGCAAAAAGGCTATTTTAAATGACCATGCACAGGGTTTAAAGAGGAAAACTTTTAGGTTTGAACGGTCATGTTACTTTTGTCTGCATTGACAATAAACCGTTACCACTGTTACAGTAGTAACAGGAATGGATTGACTTTTCAAACCTGATATAAATAAATAAATAAATAAATAAATAAATAAATAAATAAATAAATAAATAAATAAATAAATAAATAGATAGATAGATAGATAGATAGATAGATAGATAGATAGATAGATAGATAGATAGATAGATAGATAGATAGATAGATAGATAGATAGATAGATAGATAGATAGATAGATAGATAGATAGATAGATAGATAGATAGATAGATAGATAGATAGATAGATAGATAGATAGATAGATAGATAGATAGATAGATAGATAGATAGATAGATAGATAGATAGATAGATAGATAGATAGATAGATAGATAGATAGATAGATAGATAGATAGATAGATAGATAGATAGATAGATAGATAGATAGATTTTAAATTATGAAATATTGGAGAAGGGGTAGAATTAAATACGTTTTAAACAGAATAGATGTGTTATGTTTATTGCTATGTGTGTGCACATAAGCTATAGATTTATTTAATAGATTTTTTTATTTTGTTTACATAAATTGATAGCTGATTCATTTATTTACATAGATTTATTTTCAAGGGGGTTTATATGTTCAAATGTGTGTGTATGCACGTGTATATTTATATATATGTATATTTATTTATTTATGGACTCATACTAGTGTTAACGTTATTATGCTTTAAACAAAGGTTTTGACATGTCTGGAATGAATCAATAAAAATAAAAAAACAAAACGGGAGATTTAGCCATTATAGCTAAATCTAGCTCTCTCCAGCGCACCTCTGCCGACTGTTAGACCATGTTAGATTCTCTGTCCGTGAGTCGGGAGAAGGTGGAGCTTTCGGCAGTATGCACATTATATGCAGATTATTTAAAAGCAGACTGCACGGCGGCCCCGCCCCCTCAAACACGCCCCTCTGCGCAAAAACAGTGACAGCTCTTTGAAACTGGCGCTGTGACATGGACTGTCTGGGGCCTTGGCGAGTCCAGGACACGCCTCTGCTGGTGGGTCTGGTGCTGAAAAATGAATGAACTATTAGAGTGGATTGCATCACTATGTGGCCATGTATCTGTGTGTATATCTGATGTAAAGCAAAGTGAATGAACATAATGCTGAGTCTTTATGGTTGAAACTATTCGGAGAAGGGAGCTTAAGTACCATCTTTAACCTTACTTACAAGTGTTCAATAAATCCTAACCAGTAAGAATTAGTGCATTGAAACTCTTCTTGACTGACTAACTGAACAGTACACAGCGGACTCATATCAATTCTGCCACACTTGACTGCTGGGTTTTTTTTTTTGTTTTTTTTTTTAAACTTCATTGTAAATCTTGGTATACCATTTGGCTGAAAAGTAAAGTTTCTGATTTAAAAAGAAACTGCAAAAAGATATAATAAATATCAGTTATTGCAACTGATTCTATTGTATGGTTAGCTCCTGCATGATTTTCATTTTTATTTTGCTCATGTAGAGCATGTTTCTATCCCCATATTTATAAAACTGAGTTTAAATGTTGTGTTATGATTGTAGAAAATAGAAAACATGGGTTTTTGATAGAACATTTTGTATGTTAAGTGTGAAATCAACCCTTAAAAAGCAGACCCATTTCCACTTGAAAAAACCATAAGGTGCACAACACCGAAGAAGTGTGTCAGACTTTGCAGGACATTTAAAAGCAGTGTGACCCCTGTGTCACCATGGGTCATTACATGTTAAAACTGCTTGAATTTAGTTATTTTTCAGAGTTAAAAAATAAATTAATGAATTAAAAAAGTCTGACTGGCTGGCTGACCTGCTACATTATTAGGTATTCCAGGTGTGCCTCATAAAGTGGTCGGGGATTGGAAATTATTTAATACTTATGCTATGATTTCTTTTCTCATTCTCCATAATAGCTTATTGTTGTGTTACTATTTAATTATTTTTCACAATGAATAAAGAGCTTTGTAAATCAGGCATCTCCCTCAGCACCACCTGCCTTTAATACATGTAGATCACCAAAAACAGATGTTGCTGACTTATATACCATGTTAAAGAACCACTTTCCCAGCAACAAATTAAAGGTGTTTTTCCAAGAAATGCCAGCAGTCTTCTTTAATTCTTTAATGCTTTAATACATGCCATGTTTCTGCAGTTTGCGTTTCAGCATGAGGAACTTTCTGGAACATGAGATGACTATTATTTGCAAATTGAGGCAATAAAAACACATGAAGAAGAACAGAGCGTGATTGTTTGAGGATGGAGTGCTTATAATCTCTAATTCTCTCCTGCTTCCTGGAGGTCAATACCAAATCTGGGTTCTGGAGAATGTGAGTACAAAGAACAGTATGAAAACACTTTAATCACGGTTGCAGCATTTTTCCTTATTTAATGTCCATCAGCGGCAGCTTTAATCTATTTAATATGTTCCAAACAGCAGCTGGTTCACTTTCAAAACTCATTTTCTACATGAGGTCATTACAGACGTATGAACAACATGGAGCGTTAGAGTCCTAAAGGTACTGGCTGTGCCTGGTTCTGCTTTGAACTTATCCTTATATACAACAACAACTAAATGGATAAGACTATTTTAACTTTCATTAAACATAATGCCTATATTTATTTTATATTCATTCATTTTTAAAATTTAATTATTTTGACAACATGCAAAATATAACAAACACATAAAACATTAGAAGACAAACAAAAAGCTGCAGAAAAGTGATGAAACAAAGGACAATGTGTTGTACGAAGCCAGTGTGTTGTGTGTTATAAGTCTTACAACAACTACCTAACTACACTACTAATAAAGTAAACTGAAAAGGTATTTTGTGTTATTTTCTTTAATGTAATATATTCATTAAGAAAAGTTGATCCAGTCATTAATATGCAAACCAGTTTAGAGCCTTTGTGGTAAAAGCTGATCCTCACCATTTCAAAAAGAATCTTCAGTATCTCGGATCAGATCTGGATAATGTGTAGGAGGAATATTTGACCATTCTCATATCAAGAACAGCTCAGTTCAGACAGATTTGTAGGATGTGTGGCATAAATCATTCTCATGAGATCATTCCAAAGCATCTCCGTGACTAAACCCGAGGCTCTGACTGGAAAGATGAGTTTTCTTTTGCTGAAGCCATGTTGTGGTAGATTTACAGCTTCACCATACTGTTAGGATGGTGTTTTGTGTAAGGTGCCATATTCTTCCTAATGAATTTTAATGTTCTTTGATCTTTGGAAACCTCAAAAACAGAAACTCTTTTTTTAAATGAGCGACAGATGTTTGCCACTGCAACCAAGTCTTTTAGCTGTTAGCTGTTACTTGTGGGTTCTTCTTTACATCACTGAGGATTCTGTGTTTTGTCTTCAGAGTCATCTTGGCTGGGCGCCCAATTGTAACCACAGCACTAAACTGTCTCTATTTATAGACAGTTTGTCTAACATTGGGCTGATGAATGCCTAAGCACTTGATGATGGATATGGATATGTAGCTCAACTAATCTTGGTCATCTTCAGAGTTCTCCTTACAAGGCAATGTTCACATAAGCCTATTCTTTTGAACAGCAAGTCTAAAGTTTTTGAGTGTTTTGTTTTCAGTTAAATTACCCCTAGACCACACCACCAATCTAATTTCTATTATTTGGACTTCAAGTTGACAAACCACTGACTCCAATTAGCCTTTAATGATGTAATTACTTACTAGGTTCACTTGCGTTTATTTCTTTAAATGCTTAACAGGTGCCAACCTTTTTCCTATTTCCATGAGGCAACATTGGTTCAAGTGCAGAGTGAGCGATTTTTGCAAGTGCAAACATTTCTGTGAGTATTTTGGAATACGGGAGAAAACCCACTCGTGTGTTACCCTCAGGCCTGGAGATAAGCTTGGCTTAAGTGGGTTATTCCATGTATACGTAGTCTATATATATCGAAAGAACAGTGCTTTGCTGAGGGAAAACAGATCTTTCCATGTATTTATTTATCTTGTGATTTTCTTGTTTTTTCAATCTGGGCTCAGGTGAATCATTTGAAATTATTGACAGGTTTACAGTTTTTCCCAAAGTGAACCCCCTCATCTACACTCATCGCTCCAGAACCATCTCCATCCTCACAGTCACTTTCAAATAAGCTATTGGCCAGTGGTCACATTTCTACGTTGTTTACACATGTACCCGGTCCATGCACAAGTTTCACACACGCTCTACGGCAGCTGCATTACAGGGCTTTGCAAAGAGGAGGAACCTTTTTCCCGTCACGTCAAATATCACAGACTAAACTACAGACAGTATTTGACTGCTTCTTTAATAGAAAATAGTTCAACAAAAACAGAAAAAAACTGAAGTGAAACTGGATGTAGATGGTTCAGCAACAATGGATGAAGATACTTGTTTAAGGAGATACTAATTTAATTTTATATTTTTATTTATTTATTTATTTATTTTATTTTATTTTATTTTATTTTTTTAAGTGTGTGCAGATGTGTACCCTTCACCGGCCCTAATGACAGTCTAACAATTTTTGTATTGATCCCTAGGTAGGACGAAGAAAAAGATAAAGAAAAAATAAATAAATAAGTAAATAAATAACTAAATTCTGCCAAAGAGGGCTAAAATCACCAGGTGTGATATGTGAACAGACTGGAAATAGAAAGAAAGAAAGAAAGAAAGAAAGAAAGAAAGAAAGAAAGAAAGAAAGAAAGAAAGAAAGAAAGAAAGAAAGAAAGAAAGAAAGAAAGAAAGAAAGAAAGAAAGAAAGAAAGAAAGAAAGAAAGAAAGAAAGAAAGAAAGAAAGAAAGAAAGAAAGAGAGAGAGACGAGACAGTGGAGGTGTAGTGTGGTGTCAGTTTTGTAATGTGTGTTAAAAAGGAGAAAATAAATAAATAAATAACAGGTTTATAATGTGTTGTTTAAAGAATAAAGGTGGACACAGGACAATAAGGTGTTATAAGCAAAAAGAGGACAGAGAAAAGGGGGAGGAGCATTCTATTTACTATTGCATACCTGAGTGTTTGGGGGTGTAATTTTATATTTTTAAACATTTAATTCTTATTTTGCCAGTAAATACATTTCCTCAGTTACGCTTCAATACCAGTATTACCAGATTAAGTCTCCTATAAAATGGGATCATGCTGAAGTATACAAACTGATAAGCTGTATATGAAATATTGAGTTTTAATTATGAGGAGATGAGGGATGGATGAATGTTTGGATGTAATAATGCAATGATTGGTTCACACAAATTTAAAATGACCTGATATACTGTAGTTCAAGAAATTGTAAAAAGTTATCATTTTCAGTAATGTAAGTCAATAAGGAAATGTTTATTTACGACGCACCTTTCACAGACAGATGTCACAAGGTGCTTCACAAAAGAATAATAAAATAAAAATACAACAAACTGCAAATACAATCAAAATAAATGTAAAACTCTGAAAATTACATTCACAGACGGACTAAGAATAAAAATTAAAATATCATGATGGTCATCTGTTAAAATGCTTGGAGAAACAAGTGTGTTTTGAGATTACTCTTAAAGCATCAACAGAGTCCAAGGAATGTAAGGAGAGAAGAAGCTCATTCCGGAGTCATGGCGCAACATCCTGGAAAGAGTCCTCCTCGGGTCCTGAAACGGGTACGAGGGACCATCAAAAGGTTCTGGTCCAGTGACCTCAGCCTCCGAGAGAGGGTGTAGGGACATAACAAGTCTCTGATGTAGGAGGGAACCTGACCATGCAAGGCTCTGAAGGTCAGCACCAGGTTTTTAAATTAATTCGAAATGTAACTGGGATCCAATGAAGGGCTTTGAGAATCTGAGTGATATGAGCCCCTCTATTGGTGCTGAACAACAGCCTCGCTGCAGAATTTTAAAACAGGACAGCTCTTTATTATTCAGACAAGAAAACACACTTTTACAATAGTCTAAACGAGAAAGCAGTAAGGCATGGATAACCAGCTGCAGCACAGAGTTTGCACCTAGCCATTTTTTTATTTACACAAGACAGTTCAATAAGCAGTTCAATTTCTGGGTCTCAGAGGCCTTAAAAGAACAATACAGCTGGATATCATCCGCAAACAGGTGGTAAAAGACACCCTCATAATCCTGGATTAACTTTCCTAAGGGAAGAACATAAGGAAGAACAAAAGAACAAAACCGGGCCCGAAACGGAGCCCTGGGGAACTCTGCACAACAAGTCGGCTTGGTCAGACAGGATCTGGTTTGCTACGATTCTAAAATTCCTATCCAATAAGTACAAAGTGAGCCACTCTAGAACAGGACATTTCAACCAGATCACACAGTCTTGTTAACAAGATGTGATGATTGACAGTATCAAATGTTGTCATCAGTCCTGTCTATATAATGTCCTGGTTGCCATTTTTCCCTTTTCTTTTATGTGTTTCTCTAATGGAGGCTTTTTGAGCATTTTGCATGTTTTCTGGGCAGCTTTTGGTTTGATTAAAGGACTTTGTTTAGACTCCTGTTACCTCTATCTCAATCATCTGGGTCGTCCTCACTACACAATTTGTGCTAAATTTATACATTGAACATGTGATTGCTCTTTTTGTTGCAGTTATTGTTCCTCTTCTTTTCCTTTCTGTGGTTCCCTTCAGGCGTCGCCACAGCAACTCATCCGTCTCCATCTGCCCCTATCCTCTGCATCCTCTTTCATCCCTCTTGTTTCCAGTGCATACCTCCACCTCAGATTTTCTTCCACCTGCTCCCTGCTCTGAATACAGATCACAATGTCATCTGCAAACATCATGCTCCATGGAGATTCCTTTCTTACTTAAGCTGTCAGTTTGCACATCACGATAGCAAACAAGAAGGTGCTCATGGGTGACCCTTTGTGCATTTCCACCTCCGTGTTGAACTCCTTTGTCACAGCGACGGCACACCTCTTCACTGTTTTGTAGCTTCCATGCATGTCCTGCACAGCTCTGACATGCTCCTCTACCACTCCAGACTTCCTCATACAGTACTACAGTTCCTCTCTTGGTGCTCTGTCATATGCTTTTTCTAAAACTACAAAGACACAATGAAGCTTCGTCTGGCCTTTTCTGTCCTTCTCCACTCTCTCCAGACACTTCCATATCTCCATGGGACCAACTGCCTTTCCACTTTGATCCTGTTTAACACCCTCCTAATTTCACCTTTACTAATCTTTAGGTGCTTTCTTTGCGTGTCCCACAACGGTCACCTCTTCTACTTTTCCTTCTCTTGCATTTTCCTTGTTCATCAACTCTTCAAAGTACTTTTTTCATCTTCCTATCACACGCCTGGCTCCTGTCGATACATTTCCCTCTTTATCCTCCACCACCTGACCTGCTGCACATCCTTCCCATCTCTGTCTCTCTGCTCCACCAACCTGTACAGATCCTCGCTGTACAGACTCCTTACTATCCAACCTATCCTCATATGCCCTTTGTTTTGCTTTCCGTCCCCTCAGTCTTCCACTTCTTCTTAGCTAACTTCTTTCTCTGTTTCCACTCCTGCACTTCCTCATTCCAGCACCAAGTCTCCTTGTCTACCTTCCTCCCAGATGACACATCAAGAACTCTCCTGCCTGACTCTCTGATCACATCAGCTGCAGTTGTCCAGTCACCTGGAAGCATCTCCTGGCCACCCAGAGCGTGTCTCGGCTCATCCCTGGAAGCCACACAACACTCCTCCTTTTTCAGGATCAACCACTTTGTTCTCTTCATCTTCTTCACTACCAGGGTCATCCTACATATCACCATCCTTTGATGTCTGGCAGCACGCTCATCTACTACTACTTTACAGTCACTAATCTCCTTCAGCTTATATCATCTACATAAGATGTCATGAACCTGTGTGCTCCTGCCTCCACTCTGAAAAGTGACCATATATTCCTGTCTCTTGTGTATTGTATTTACTAAAGCCATTTCCAACCTTTTTGCAAACTCTACCACCACCTGTCTCTCTGCATTCCTGTCCTGATACCAAACCTGTCTATCACCATCGTCATCACCTCTGTTGCCGCACCGACACGTCCATTGAAGTCTGTTCCAACCACCACTTCTCCTTCTCTTCTAACTCACATCTTACCCATGGGGCAGAACCACTGACAAAATTGAACAACACACCTCCAATTTCCAGCTTGAGAATCATCACTCAGACACTCTTTTCACCTTCAGAACATTTTTAATCTTCTTTAAAGATAACTCCTACTCCATCCCTCTTCCCATCGGTACCATGACAGAACAGCTTAAATCCTTCTCCTAAGCTCCATGCCTTGCTACCTTTCCACATGCTCTCTTGGACACACAGTATATCCACCTTCCCCCTCTGCATCTTTGTTACAGTTATTTTTATTATTTATTATTGTTTTATATTATGAATTTGCATTTTGTAACTTTTATAACCTTTTTTTTACTGTTTCGTGGGAGATTAGAAAATCACAATAGTAGGGCAGTATTCAAGGAAAGAAGACAAAGGAAGACACCATCTGAGATTACGACGAGGGCATCAAGACAGGTGAAGAACCAGAACTGAAGAAAGAGAAAAGATAAAATCGTTGTCATCTTTTCCACCACACTGTTCACACAATCCTGTTCAGTCTTAAAGGTCTGCAGACACTTCCAATGACCTGGCCTATCAGTAGAAAGGGGAAGACCTTCGTCTTGATACAAACACCCATAAAAGACAGCCGGAGGAGGAAAAGGTGGCAATAAAGAAAAAACAGTACTCCACAAGACACGAGAAGCCTCAACAGAACATTGAATCAACATTTTCTATTAAAATCAAAGAGTCACCATCTCCTGAGTCTTAATCAGATGAAGATGGAAGCTATTTTGGCTGTTCAGAAACATTTTCAATAGGTTTGGTATCTGCAAAAAGCGGCCGCATGAATTAAACACCTCAGGTCTTGTTGTCTATATCTGTAAGAACTGTGTACTGTAAAAGATAAAGCAAAAACATGAGAAAAAGTGAAAAGTTTAATCAACTTCTCTTTATTTTGTAACTACAAGATTTGAAGTGTGAATCAACTCGAACTATGTGCCAACCAACAATGTGTTGGGCCAGATTGGCACATATACACAACATGGCCTTATTCATAAATAAGGCCATTTAAAGAAAAGCAAAAAAATTGAATTAAATAGGGAAATTAACTGTATTTGTCTTTTAAGCTGATATAATAATCTTCCAGTTGACATTAACTAGCTATTTCAAACTTATGGCAAGACAGAGAACTATTACTGACAGTGAGAGGTTTAAAAGTGTGCCCTACTGTTTGCAGCCAAACATTTCTATTGGACAACTACAGACAAATCCAAAATATATGCATAATTCAAACTAAAGGAGAAGCTTTGCTTTGTCTTGTGTGTAAAAAATAATGAATTATAGTGCAGAAAGTCTCCAGTCCTGCTGTGCAGATGACTCTGAGTCGCTCTTTCACTTCAGACCAGCAGGGGGAGACCTTGTCCTCTCGCCTGCCAGCTCAGACAATAAAAACAAGGCGAAGCCCTCGCAGTCGGCAGCATCTCGGCTCCAGTCAAAGACAGGCAACCAGGGGAAACCGCTCACGACCGGCCGGCACAGACACGGACACTCGGCTGCAGATATGGGACTAGAGATGTAGCCGCAACGATGCCGCCCAACTGCATCTGTCGTTTGCTGCTGCTCTTGTCGGGGCTCGCGGTTTGGGAGGCTCGGACCAAATCTCTGCCGGATCAGGGAGCGTTTGGTAAGATCGCCGAGCGGGAGCGGGAGGGGGGCGGGGGGGATGCAGCACAATGAGCAGATGGGAGTGGTTGGTTTTTATGGCTTTTGTCGACAAAAACGTCGATGTCTGCAGCGCTGTGCATTTATTTTCAGCATACCTGGCAGTAGATACACTGACGCGGAGGTTTTTGTCTGCCATCTCCGCGGGATGAGGTCGTTTTTGACCACATAGATTGATTAACATCCCTGAGCTGAAATGACGAGAGGCCGTGCGGGAGTTGTTGGGGAGGTTGTACGGGAATACTGTCCAAGTGTGAGGTGTGATGTGAACACAGGCCTGTCCTCCTCGGGAAGGCCTGCTCGGCCTTTATTCGTGTCATTGCTGCCTTGATCTTTGATGACAGCGAGACCAGGAGGACCCGAGCTGCTGCAAATGTCACACACCAACCAGCAGGCATTTTATTCAGCTGAATGAATCTAAATCCGTTTTTACGTGACAAAACCGCCGTTATCTTGTTTGAGAGTGAAGCACAAACGCCTCAAAATATTGTGTGTTTATGATGAGGTGTGCTTTTGGAAGGGGTTATGTAATTACTGTGTATTATGCAGGCCTGAAGCAGCTCTGGGATGCGCGATGGTCACACAGACATGTACTCTGCACACTTACTCCTCTAATTTGGACATAAATCTACTGAACATGAAGTATTGTTTCTTAATACATTTGGGTGCAGAGTAATAATCTGCAGACACATTTTAAAACATGCAGTCACTTCAATAAATACAATGTGTAGTTATCAATCAATCTTTCAATCGATCTATATTTGTATAGCACTTTTAAAACAACCAGGGTTGACCAATGTGCTTCACAATTAAAATCCAATAAAAACACGCACTACAAAAACAACCATAAGCCACATAGAGACTTAGACTGATACAAACCATTCTAGTAAAAAATCCAATAAAAAATATTATGAACCAAATGCAAATCTGAGTTATAGATTATTATAGATTAGAATTAACCACAATAACGATATAAGACACCTTTTAACTTATTTCGAGTTAATACCTCAGTTTAAGGTATTGCTCGTGATAGTATTTAGACCTTTCACACTCTTTTTACTCATAAAAAATACTTTATTTTTAAACAATTTCACTCAGTATGTTTATAGTGGCTCTTTATTTTAAGCAAATGGTTTCAGTCACACCTCCCCCACTGTCTCTTAAACTATTTTGTGTTGAAACATTTAACCAGTTATTGATTCACTTTTTAGATGGTTAGATGCAAGCATTTTTAGTAGTATTGCACCGATTGCAATTTTCTTTTACAATTTTAACAAAGGTTTAAATATTGCTACCAGTTTCAGACAATTATACTTTTCTTAAGCTTCATAACATTGCTCATGGACGTTTTAACTGCTGGATTAAGTTTGTTTTCCTACACAATTTCTTTTTAACTTGCAAACAGTACAAATAGATTTCTTTTCTATCCTATACTCGGGGTAAAAAACCTCTACAACATGTTTCCCATGTTGTTTCCTCACAGAAATGTGGATTTCTCAGTATTCAGTCTCTAACGTTCAGACAGATTTTGTTGTAAATAAGAAGACACATATTCTGACAACTTCCAACTCGTCTCTGAAAGTAAAGATGAATTTGGGACATTTTATTTGATTCTGGCAAGTAATTGACCTTTTTAAATTAAATCAAGGTGCTAACTGAGATATAAGTTGGTGTATATGTATGTATGTATATATATACGTGTGTGTGTGTGTGTGTGTGTGTGTGTGTGTGTGTGTGTGTGTGTGTGTGTGTGTGTCAATTGAATAAAGATTTGAACTGCGATTAATTGAACGATTTTCATAATTAACCATAGTTAATCACAAATAATGACATCTTTTTTTTTCCTAATGTTCTGTTTCCCTTGAAATTATATTTTGAAATTACAACAATACAAGAGCAGACAAGAGAGGGCAAACTAATCAGTTTTAATAAACATATTTACACCCTGGTTCAAAAAATGCTTATGTTTGTGTTGTTTACTTTTACGCCCACAACAACTCTGAAGGTTTTTATTTTTTCAACCACATCACATTGGGTGTGGTCGTTTGATTGACAGCCAGCTTGGCTAATGGCTAGGTGACATCCCTTTGTAAAAATAGTTTATATGAACCCAACATGGGCTAAACGCAGCAGTAACTTTTGATCTCACCACCGACACCACCTGTAAAGATATTCTGCTGTTCTGCTCTGTAGCTCCTCCAACTATATGTCAACTTTGATTGACATATAGTAAGCGTGTTTCTGTGGGCTACATGACGGCTTCATATGAGGGAAAAATATAAATTCTTTATTTTTTTGTACTTTACAGTCTGTAGGAAAAAGACATTTCAAAACCGGTCATCAGAAAACCAATGTGTCCCATCATCAACGCTGTGTGTTTTGTATTTTACAGGCTTATGCCCCCTTCACACAGGACTAAAATGATCTGGGGACCTGCTGTGATTTGTAATCATCACAGTGGATGTCTGTGATTTCAGTCCCGTCCAAATGTGCCATGTCTGTGATTTTTAAAGTAAAATTTCCACAGCAAATTACCTACCTTATTTCAGCAAACACTGAGCTCTTGAGCTCATGTTAATCCCATCCAAATGTTTAAATCATATCTGATAGATTCCAGTTTGTTCATGTTCATGAGGTTTCTTCCGTACAGGAAAGGGTCTGCTATGGTGTCCCGCAGGGTTCAGTCCTAGGGCCAATCTTGTTCAGTTCATACATGCAGCCCTTGGGAAGTATTATCCAGAACCACGGCATTAATTTCCATTGTTATGCTGATGATACACAGTTGTATTTGTCTATGAGGCCAGATGAAACAGAACCATTAGACAAACTTCAGGTGTCTTAAGGCCATCAAGGACTGGATGTCCACTATTTTTTTGCTACTAAATTCTGATAAAACAGAGGTTGTTGTTTGTGGTCCCAAACAGCTTAGGAAGGGATTAGATGGTCTTGCGATGGCCTCCAGTAAAACTGTACAAAACCATGGTGTTATTTTGATCAGGATTTTTTCATTTAAACAGCATATTCACCAGGTTTGTAAAACTGCGTTTTTCCACCTCTGTAATTAATAAAAAATTAATTCATGTGTTCATGTCTTCTAGACTAGATTACTGTAACGTGTTGTTGGCTGGATGTCCAAGTAATTCTCTGAACAGCCTCCAGCTGATCCAAAATGCAGCAGCGCGAGGGCTGACAGGAATCAACAAGAGAGACCACGTCTCTCCAGTTTTAGCTTCCCTCCATTGGCTCCCCGTAAAACTCAGAATCTAGTTAAAAAATTTTATTACTTGTGTATAAAGTCCAAAATGGCCTAGCGCCGCGATGTTTGCAAGACCTCATAGAACCATATGTTCCTAATAGAGCTCTCCGTTCTCAGAGTGCAGGTCTACTCGTAGTTCCTAGAAGATCCAGATGTATATTTGGAGGACGGGTCTTCTGCTATCAGGAACCATCACTATGGAACCAACTTCCAGTTTGGGTTAAGGAGGCTGACACAACCTCCACCTTTAAAACCAAACTTTAAACGTTTCTGTTTAATAAAATCTAGAGTTAGTGTAAACTTTAATGTGTTAGGACCAGTAGTCACAGCTGCAGCTGCAGGACCAGACTAGAGCAGCTGGTCTTCAACACAGCTTCATCCTGATCTGCTGCTGTAGACCTGCTGCAGGGGAACCAAACATGATCCACTGACTGGTTCCCTTCACCTCCTCTGTTTCTCTTTCCCTTCTTCAGCTCAATCCTCAGTTATTAATTAACAGTATCTCATCAGCATAATTGTGCTCCATTGTTCTTGTAGTTTGATGTGCTGGTCTGTCCCCTCCGATCCTAAAGAGCTGCATCCTGACCTGCAGTCCCACCCTCTGACCTGCAGTCCCACCCTCTGACCTGCAGTTTTACCCTCTGACCACCTCAGTGTCTGCTGTCTACACCTGTTTACATAGTCATCTCTGTAGTCACCAACTAACCACGTATCAGTCATATGTACATGGAAGTCTTAGTTCTGCTGCTGATGGATAATTATACATTTTGTTTACTGGTTGAAATGTTTAAATGCCAGGGTTTTACGCTGATACACATAAGTTCACATATTTAACAGAAATTGCAATGAAATTGACTTAGTAACCATTTGATGTTTTGACTCAACGTGTTGGCTGACGTTGAATTAGTACAGCTTTGTTAAGCGCTGCAGCGTGATGAATAGAGATGAAGTGATAACGGATCGCTGTTGGCTGAGCCAACTGTCAATCTGCTGTATTAGAAATCAATTTAATGCTTTACATAAATTCTCATGGCATGGTACCCACATGATGACCCGATGGCATAGCACCCAATAAATCTGACCCTCTCACTGAATCATATCATCGTTGTCTCCATCAGTCATTCTCAGACCGAAGTGCTTCAAACAAAGCAGGGATGTGCTAAATCAGACGGTATCCTAGAAGAACAGGGAAATGTATTATAGTTAGAAATAATCAAAATCAGTCAATGAAAAGGCCTGCTCAATTTTTATGATCTAATGAACTAAAAATAACTTCTGTTTCTGTTCATAAAGCTATTGAAATAAAAAAGAAATGAGGAATTTTTAAATGTTGTCTGAAAATTCGCGGGAGCCTGTTAGCACAAAGCCTACAAATTCAATAAAATCCTTTAACTTTGATTATTGATTCAAATTACAGCTTACTGTGGCACAACAAAGTGACTGCAGTGAGTTTTAAAAGGGTTCAACTTGACTGAAAAACTGCTGAAAGCCTTTGAAAGTATGAAATGTCCACTTTGTGACACTATGACTCAGTGTTTCTGTCAATGGAGCTGCTTCATGCCACAGACTGTGGACATCCTCTCCACACACTCACACAAGGGAGCCTTTATCGTGCTGCTGATGGTAATGGGTGACAGCACTTGTGCAGGCTCAGTGGATGTGGACATACAAACACCCACACACGTACATGTACGTGCTGCTTATTATTTGAGTGTATCCGCTAGGGCAGCCGCTGCCCCCACAGAGAGGAGCTTGTTGCTGGAGGCCTTTAAAGGACGTCAGCTCGTAGCACCACAGGAACTGAGTCAGGGGCGAACGAGCACAACAGGCCGGCTTTGGAAGAGTCTGCCGGTATCCATGGAAACATCCCCAGGATGACCCACATCCATGTCCAAGAGATGGGCTGAGAAACAAGTTGTTCTAAGGCTGAGAACAGCAAAACGAGATTTGTGGAGGGTGTGTCTGCGACGACTGCAAACACGGTCATCATCAGGACAATAATCCGTCTGTATGGCATTTGCTCCTCTTCAGTCGACGCGAACGCGCTGACATATGTTTTTATGCTTTAATCTAATCACAGAAGATGTTGGGATGATATGAAAAAAAACCTTTTTATGGGCAGTTTTGAGCAGATTGCACGAAAGTCTCATTCTCAAGTGTAATTACTGTTAAAGTGTAATTAATGTTCAGCAACAGTTTAATCAGCGTACAGGACATGAACTCCATCTGAAATAGGCTTTTTCATGCTAAATTCCCCACAGCTAAGTGAATTCACACAACCACAAACCAAACTGATAGCAAACTTTTATTTATTTATTTTTTCTGTCTAGATAAAATGCAACACCTGCTGCCCATGTTCAGTGTGTCAGTGCTTTTGTTTTTGCAGAACCGCTTTTCTGTTCTGATGGTGCAAGAAAATGAAGTAACGTCGATCTGACTTCCAACTTCTGGGGCTTCCTTTCTACACTTTTGTGTAATATCTTCACCAGTATCTCCTCTACTTTCAGATGTGCAAATAAAAGTCCAGGTGTTCGACAACAGTGATCTGTCACCACTGGCAGATGCTCAGGTGGAAGTCCACGGAAATCGGACCCTCTTGGCTACCAGCCAGGCCGGTAGCGATGGCGTTGTGAGAGTGAACTTCCCATACCGTGCAGGCACGTGGGTCATCATTACTGCCTCCAAGCGGGACTATGTCACCAACTCTGTGCCCTGGCACTCCAGTCGCATCCCCTGTGAGTCCACAGCTGTTTAGTTAGTCACAGTCCTACACTCCCTTCAGCTCCTGATGAAGGCGACATGTATAACATGATACAGATTTTACATTTCATCATTACAACTCATGAACTTAATCCTGAAATGGCTAAACATGATATATTTTATAGTGATTAAAATCACTTTGGTGGAGTTTTAAGAACAGTGACGTTATTTTTGTTGAAGTTAACAGCAGGTTTGTTTGTTTTGGCAGTTTCAGTGCCAACCAATCAAATCATGCGACTGACTCGCCACTGCTTCCTGCTGCAATTCCAGACATTACATCCAGACATAAAAATGTAAAAAAAAAAAAAAAAAAAAAAAAAAAAAGGAATTTTAGTCAGTTTTATTTTGTCGCAAAATGAGATTTTAGGAATAACACCTTTGTTTTTGTTCGCCCGGGCCAATTGTGGCACCCAGTAGCAGAACAGATCAGAGCCGGGCCGGGAGCAACAACATGCCCATGCCTGCAAGAGCGGGCTTACGAGCTTCGGCACCACGGAGAGAAACTCTGTCATCAGCAGACGTGAAGCTTAACAAACTAGGAGAACAACAAAAACATTAGGTCACTAATAATAAAAGACAAATTCAAAGCACCACCAGCACCACTGATAGCGACCGCATCATTTTGAACCCCCCCCCCCCCCCCCCCCCAACACACACACACACACACACACACACACACACACACACACACACACACCAGTCCCCCTGGTGGCGCTAATACTGACTAAATAAACTACGGGCGTGTGTCTTTTTGTTGCTGAAATGTAAATTGCACTTTTCATTTGGGAATCTGCCTGTTTCAGTGTATGCGTCGGTCAGCCTGTACCTCCTCGTTCAGAGGCCAGGAACACTAATCCTCTACGATGATGTTCTGCAGGTGCTGTCTGGGTCACCAGGTGAGATTTACTGTAATTCTTCACTGAAGAGCTCTGGCTAATATATGTGGCATCCACGCTCACTAACGCAGTAATATTTTACACTGATTTAAGGATGAACAGCTTTTTCCAACCTGGTAGAGCTCGGGTTGATCCTTCAGCAGTAACTCTCAAATCACTTTTAGATTAGTTTGTCTCCAGGGGATAGGGATAATGGTTCCTCTCTTCTCTGCCCCTTTTTTGCTTTTGTTTTGCTTTTCTTCTCTCTCACACAAATACAGCGACATCACGTCTACTGCCTTTTACCTGTAATAAACCTAAATACAGTAGGTGCATTTGTTTTCATAGTTTCAAAGCTTATCGGGTTCCTATAATGAGAGAGTGGGTGTTTGTTTTCCAGGAGCTCATAACCAGCCCCTGGTGCAGCTACAGAGGAAGTCCATTCAGCTGTCGTCCAGGTCCAACTACACAGCTCTGTCTGCTGTGCTGACCACAGCCAGGAGTCAGTACGAGATGGGGGGCTTCCCTTTTCTCCTGGGCCAGGAGACCAACAGCTCAGGTGTGTGGAAGCAGTCATGTTTCTGTTTTCTTTGATCTGATAATGAAAACCTTAATTCTGCAGCTACATTTTGCACAATTAACAGATTTGCATTGTTAAACATGGCATTGTGAAAAGCCAGGTCCAACGTTGACCCAGAACCTCGCCACAAATGATCTACAACTATCTTATTTGATTGTTTATTTCGGTTTTGATATGAGAAACAAAGGTGGTCCCAGCCTCTGCAGGATGACGATTAAATGTTTTCCTCTCTTTTCTGCAGTAAACTCACCACCTACGAAATGGTCTTTTTCTTATTTTTTGCTCTTTTCCCATATAGTAATGTAGTCTAATCTACAATGAACTACAATAAATGCCTGTTACGGTCTTACAAAAACAAAAACATAGTATTTATTTGTTTGTGGGCTTCAATATTTCATCTAAATCATCAAAGGAACCAAACAATAGTTTGTGTACAAATTTATATTTCTTCCAAAACATCCCTAAACAGGCTGAGGACGGGGGGAAGTGAAGGTTATATGTGTTTTCTTCTGTGTTTAGGTGCAGAGATAGGGTGGACAGACCTGACGGCGCTGGCGGTGATCAGCATTCAGCTCTTTGACAAAGATGGCAGTGCAGTGAAGCTCTCAGATCCGATCCACATCTCTGTACCGCTGCCATCCGACACCCGTAACAGGGTGGCCACGAGTATCCCTGCATGGCTGTATCAGCCAAAGACGGGTAAGGAAGACACATTAATCATAGATGGTGAAGAGCAGCGGAGCGGGCGGGAGCTGATATAACTCCTGAAATAGAAGTCCGTTTTAGACCGGGGCTACTGGAATGTGCCATTTGAAAATGTATTTTCTAATATTTCATCATTACACCATTTTAAAGTTGAACATAATCACGGTGTTAAACATGTTCATTCCTTCAGGACTGTGGGTTCGGAACGGGACGGGATACATCAAAAAGGACGGCAGTCAGTTTATGTGGAACGTGGTGGTTCCTCAGATGGGATACTGGTTGGCTGCCTTCCCCTCATCTTCAGGTGGTCATCCATCCTTTGTTTTGCTGCCTGTGCTGTTTTTTAATGGTTGTTTGTGTTTTCATGTGCCAACACACTTTGTTTTAAGACATAAAGACAACAAAATATCAGTGAGTTTCCACATTCCTGAACTTTTAGTATGATACAAGTAGCTGGATTTATCCCCAAAATGCCCAAGTTATTCATAAATTTCCTGGACAAAAGTCCCTTAAAGAAGTTCCAGTTTCAGGGACTTTTTATGGAAATACAGCGTTTGTTTTTCTTGGTACAACATAAAAAGAATTTTGATTTTAAAATTGTTTAAACCTGTATTTAGAGTTTCTCATCAAGTTGCTGTGACAAAAAGACAGCAGTTTATTTTACCTACATTCTTTTAAAAAAATCCTTAAACTTTAAGCATTTTCTTCACGAAAATAAATGTTTTAGGTCTTTAAAAAAGCCTAAAAGTAATTTACTGTTTAATATTATTTTGAGAATATGCAAATGAGCCCTTCCTCTTCCACTTGTTCTTCATACTGCTAAAGTTAAACAAATTCACATAAACATTTCAAGGGGACACAGATCTTAACGTGCTCACTTGGATGAGTCCAGTTACAGATTTGCAGCCCAGAAACGGTCGCTTCAGCACCAAGTTTAAACCATCCACCGCTTATTGTACTCATACATCTTGTAGCTTATAAAAGTGTTGTAACAGTGTTACACTTAAAACACTAATATTTAACAGAAAATGCAGGACGTTTGCAGTTCATATGATCCAAATGTAGTCAATCAGATTCTTTAAGTCTGTTCTCCTGTCTGAATTCAACCGTCATGGGTCTGCTGATGGGGCAAATAGATTTTTCCTCAGAGGAGGAAATGATTTATCCTCTCGGCATCAGTGGCTTTAGTCCATCCTGTCCTGTCAGATGGGATGAAGTATGTGGAGAGCAATGAATAAATCTGAGATGACATTGTGCCCCAAGGCTCATTGAATGAATTATTTTGCAGGTTTTGGTCTGTCTCACCCAGGCTTTAGGGATATCACCACCTACCACACCTTGTTCCTGCTGTCCATCCTGGGTTCGCTGGCCCTCCTGGTCCTCATCCTCCTCTGTGTGCTGCTCTACTACTGCAGGTGTGGGGACCGTAGACAAAGGTCTCAGTTTTAGGTTTCTATAAGCAGTAAATTTAACATACTTGAAATTGAACCTGCTGGAAATAGTTTAAAAGAAATTTGTAGCAATGTTACTTTATGTTTAAGTTCTCACTTGATGAGACTCTTCTTGTTGTCTTAAAGAAGATTATAGGCGTATCTAATCATTGTGATCTTGGGTGTCTACATCCGTTCCAGGCGCAAGTGTTTAAAACCTCGCAGACAGCAGGGCAAACCCCACATGTCCAACCTGAACGGAGCCAAGAGAGACCAGGGCACATCAACGTCCCGCCTAAATCTGATCTGTGGAGGCCACGTTGAATCAGGCCCTTCCAATGACAAATCGGACTTGTCCCCATCTCGAGACTACCAGAGTTCAAGGGAGGACTTAACTAAGCACGTTCCAGCTCACATGCTGCGACACGCAAAGGGAAAAAATACCTCCGCTTTGCAGCACGGAGAAAGCTTCCCCATGAAGGTCACACGTGCCACAGAGACCAACAACCTGGACAACCCTTTGCTCCATGAAGACTACAACCGAAGCTACAGCCCTAAGGAGGGCAAAGAGTCTGAATACCACAGGCACCACAACGCCAACGACAATCGAGGATACTCGTCCGATCCCCCATCTCCTCCGCGCTTTCAGGGCTATGTACCAAGTCAGTCCGACAAGCCTCCAGAATATTCAGCGGCAGCAGCAGACAGTCTTGCCAGACCTACCTCTCTCAACACCCAACCAGGTCAGATCATCTTCTGCAGCTCCATTGACCAAATGAAGGAGAACATGTACCGGAGCATGGTGCCAACCCTGGTTATCCCGGCCCACTACATGCGCCTACCAACTGAGTTTTCTAATAAGGACGGCAAGGACCAAAAGGACCAGGACAAAGACGGCGCACAGATGGGAGGGGGGCAGCAGCATCATCACCACCACTCGCAGAAACATGGCCAGCAGCAGCAGCAACAGCGGCAGCAGAGCGGGTCCCAAGGAGATGATTCAGAGGAGCCGAGCTGGGCATCCGACTCGTCTGGTGGAGCTGTGACGATCCCAGTCCTCTTCAATGATTCGACTATGGCTCAGATGAATGGAGAACTGCAGGCTCTGACTGAAAAGAAGCTGCTGGAACTAGGTGTGAAACAGCACCCGCGGGCATGGTTCATCTCCCTGGACGGACGTGCGAATGCTCACGTGCGCCACTCCTACATTGACGTTGGGAATGACCTCAGTGGTAGTGGATTTGGAGGTGGTTCCACTAGTGCTTCACGAGACGTCAACCTCGAGCCACCTCTGGAGTCCCAAGAGCGAAAATCAGCTGTGAGCCGGAAGGGTAAAGATGAGCGCTGGGGGACCGGAGGACGGAAGAGCCACGGGAGCAGCAGCGGTGGTGGGAAGAGCTACTCAAAATTAGCCTACCCTGACCACAGTGAGCCCAGCAGCAGCGAGGGACGCCCGGTTTCACCTGAGGAGAATTCTCTCACCCCTCTTCTAGATGAAGGGCCATCCTCGCGAGGGTCCACCATCCCCAGAAGAGGACGCAGCCGCGTGAACAGCAGTCGCAGCAGCAACAGTGAGAACCGGCGTGACTCCATGACCAGTCCTGAGGATGATCCTGATGACAAAGATGAGAACAAAAAGAGCCCTTGGCAGAAGATTGAAGACAGGCCTCTCATGGTCTTCCACCCCAGAAAGTGACCCTTTTGGGCTTATTGAACACTGGACCTTTACTGTTCCGTGGGGAATCTTTCTAGATCGAGCAGGAAAGATTAGTGAAGTGTCCTCTGAGAAAGATCCCAATAAGCACAACTTTTGCTTTCTGGTCCATTTCAGGTTGTGGTTTGACTTTTGGGGGTGGTGCTTTGGCTCATGCTCACGCTGTCACCTCTGGCTAAAACCTAGTTGATCAAACTGAATCTGTTCAGTTTATTGTGCATCCTTTCACCCGTCACATCACTGAACCATCGTCTGAGCCGTTGCTTATACTGAGTGTGGATATAGCCATTTTATAGAGCAAAATAAAAAAAGCACTTACAGATAATTTGATAAGTGATTAATACATAGCAAATATTTGGGCACAAATAACATTTTTTATGGGATTGACTACTGATATGTAGGTGAATCGGATTCCTCTTCTGGAATTATTTTACACAAAGGCTTAACTCCTTTGTTGTTAATTGAAACTCTAATATGTTTTACTTCAATGACGCAGCTCCCTAAATCCTGAACAGTTTGAAAACCTATCAGTTTTGCAGTTGTTGTTTGTTTTGTCTTTTTTCGATTTGCATTTTGCTCCTTCAGGGATGTACTTGGAATTCTCCTCCGCCTGTATCATATAAATGTGTTGTACTCCATGATTTAGATCGCTACGATTTGAAAATTGAGCATCATCTTCAAATGATTCTTTTAGTCACTGATTTATCACAGTGATCTACTGAACAGTTCTGCCAAAAGTTTGCATTTCTGCCTTTTTTCTGTTGAGGTTCTTTTTTATCCAGCAGAGACTTTTTCATGTAAATAGATTCCAAGAAATTTGAGAGACCATTTGTTATAGGAAGGTTGCATGCATATGAATGTATGAAATTTGCAGAAGGCACCAAAAGCCCCCTCACCCAGAGCTCTTTGGGTTCATGCGTTGACAAACCCTGATCGCCAAGAAATTTGTGTAAGTCAGCCAAACAACCACTTTACTTGAAGATTCACTGAGATCCACGCAGTTGTTTCTCTCCTGTAAGTGCCTTCTTTCACAAAGTATCGAGTGATAGGCATGCTGTTTGAAATGCAGTTAGTTGTCATCTAAGCCACATCGTCAAGACTAGGAGGTATTAATAAGCACACTGCATTTTAGGAACAACAGCACGCGTCACTCTGGGGAGCATGCCTGGCGAAACTGACAAGTCACAACATGGCTATTCCATCCTAGGATATATCAAAATTTCTTGTATCTATCCTCTTTTTCACCAAACCTGTAAATGGTATGATGAATTCTATGAGATTTTATGTGTATACTATGTGCATGTAACATGTAGAATAGTGTGTTTTTAATGAAACCTTTTTTGAAACAATAATAAGGTTTTTTGGCACCAAATGTGAATCACAGATGTACTAAATTGTGTTGCCAAATAGACTTGGGTATATAAAGATACACTGTTTTACCCCTTATCTCGCTCTAATAAATTTCACTTCCGGTCGTAAATGTTTACAACAATGACATACTGACCAACATGTTCCTGCTGTTACTAGCATCACTGCCTATGGCACATCAGCAACTGTGAACTTGAAGATTTTCTTTTATTTGTTTTTGTTGGAAAGTATTAGGTTGCCTATGAGGTGAAGTGTTGGAAAAGTCATGCTGACATGTTTTCTCCGTTTGCTTGCTGTTCATAAGCCTGTGTCACTCGCCTACAGTACAATCTGATGTAAACAAAGTGTGAAGAATAAGACATCCATGAAATGACCCTGCTGAAGCTTCGTGTCCACTGCTGTGAATGTAGTTTTCAGACCATCTATGGAATTATGAGTTGTGAAGTTGTGGTTTTCCTTGCTTGTTTTTGTTCTCCATGAAGGGTGTGTTTTTCTCTGTGGATTTTGTGATCTTGTTTCTCAGAGTACTCATTCACCAGTGATTCCCACATGGACTGAAAGCCCTTCGTTGTCACCACATCCAACCGGCAGCCAGCTGTTGGATTGTGACTTGAGGGTCAGGACTGGACTGCAGGCCTTCAACCTGTGCAGCACATCACATGCATCATAATCCCGGTCAGTTGTTTGTAAACTGTAAGTTGGTTTGTTTTTCTGTACATGAGACAAGATAGAAATAAATTTGTTCCCGTAGTCTGTGTGGACTTCTGGTTTTTATTTTAAAAACAACAAAGAGCTGTTAGGTGATGGTGTGAACGAATGGTGCGTCGTAATCTTCTAACGACCGGAAACGTCCGGCAGATGGCTTCCAGTGGTGAACCGCTACGTGAGTGTCCCGGGCAGCAGAAATGAGAAGAAACGCGGTGAGAAGAACCGTGAACGTGGTATAAAAACACGGGACGTCGTCTCCTCGGGGCTGTAATCGGCTGCACTTTTCCTTTAAATACGTCAGCGCGTACGGTCACGTGAGAGCGTGTCATGTGATTGCTGAACTGTTAGTCGGCAGCTTCACTGTGTTTGTTTTATAATTTCAGGTTTTTCCCTGAACATGCAATAAGTGGAGCATTGGTAGTTGTTGAGTGTGTGTACTCCACCTGCAGGGTAGGAGCTCCACTCCCGGGTGACACGGTGAAGGTCGTACTACGTCAGCCTCGTTCGCGGTTAGCCTCCTAGCCCGTTGGCTACGTTGCTCCCTCTTTCTATCCTCTTTTACTTAACTGTCGCCGCGTTTCGCCATAACGCCGGTCCGACTTCCTCTTATACTTAACTGTCGCCACGTTTCGCCACAACGCCGGGCGTCGTGGGGATTATGAAGCGCAGCTCCTGGTCGGTGCGCTGAACACTTTCTGCCGTTCCCGTCCGGCCTGTCAGCTAACATGGTAACGTAGCACATTTATCCGGATATCTTCGCTTCAAAGCTGAAAAACACACGTTTTAACACGCTAAAAGAGCATATAAGTGAATGTATTAATGTTTTGCAGCAGATGATCTTTCTCGTCGCACCTGCTTCCTCCACTGAAATGTTCAACTGCCTGTTTTAGTAAAAAAGTTGGGCCTTGAATTTAATTTTAAACTATGATTAATCTGATGCATTTATTACACTTTCAGAAAAGTGAAAACGAACTTATTACTAACTTATTAGCTGGAAAAACTATTGTGTAAACGGTCGTGTTTATATGACAAAATTCATTTGTGTGTAATATTAAACATGAGCAAGAAGGATTCACACTAAACTTTGACCATAAAGGTGACCTCATAGCTTTACCAACATAAAAGCAACATATCTTGAAAATCAACACTGAACTTACAGCATATACCATGCTTACAATTTGTCATGGTTAAACAGTAAATTTAGTTAAAATATATCTTTCGTTTTAGATCGCATTATTTCCTAATAAAGCCATCCCAAGAGTCCAAAAGATTTGATAGAAAACTGGATTTTACAGTTTTCTGGAAAATGTTCAGGTTCAGGAAGGCTGATTTGACTGAAGGGGTTAAATATTTATTGGACATTTAAAATGTTTATTAGTTGTACACCAAATATACAGTGGACAGGATGAGGCCGTAGGACATAAATCTGGATAGTCGCAGTGTAAGAAGTAGCTTTTGAATCCTTTTTAGTGATGCTGTTCTTTTACTGCTGTTTAGGACATGAATTGCAAAAGATATGGCATGCATAAAAAGGGCATGACTTTCAGCAAGGAACTGGATTTGTCCAGTGTGGAAATCCAGTATATCAGTTGGAATGCTTGCAGAACCGCTGCACAGACTGAGCTCTTTGCAGTGAAACCAAGATAAGACTGTTTCGAGTCTCGTAAGGCCACAGCGCATTGCACTACACTGCTGACAGGTCAACCTCCTGCTCCCTGTGTTCAGAGTCTGCAAATGGAGTTATTGTGTCTGGTTCTGCTGGGCCTGAGCAGCGCACTCATCTGTCCTGATGGAGGCATGTGTGAAGACAAGAACACTTGCTGCAAAAACAACCAAGGTGCATACGGATGCTGTCCGCTGCCACATGTAAGTAAATGACACGAGATTTATAAATGAACTGCATGAGGAGCGAGTTGATCCCTGTTTTGTTTTGTTTTCATTGCTTGTTTGTAAAAGTGTTCTAAGTATTGTTAGAACATGGTGCAGTTGACTAAGCAGGAAAGAAAACTGTCGGTAGAAAGTCTCCATAATCAAATGTGAAGTTTCAGTGGGTTTATATGGAAGCAGTTGACCTCTGAAGATCCTTTTCTTACAAGAATCACTATAAGCAGTCTATTAGTTATTAAAGCACTAATAGGAAACCTATTAGCTCTGTATCTGTATTCTTTCACAGGAACTTTAAAAATGTATTATTGCATAAAATGTCTACCCGAATAGAGCAGACCGACATCTAGAATGGTGTAGGATCTGTAAACGGGGCCTCCCCATCTAACCGGGAGCACCAGCGGGTGCTCTTCAGACTGCCTTTGCACACAGTTTGTTAGCGCTACGACCAGTCAGACCAGTGAATAAGGTGACATATTTAGAGCAACGAGTCAATGGGAGCATGAGATGTGTAGAAGAGTAAATTAAACCTTTGCTGTTGCCTGCCTGGAAACATCTACCCGGGAAAGGAGTGATTTGAATGTCGTTGTCTTTTTCTCAATTTTCAAAGAAAAAGTCTGAATCTTTAACTGTTGATGCCAAAGTCAATGGAAGCGACTGCTATACCTCAGCTGCAGCCATCTAAACGTTTAAATGCAGATGAGGTCACCTCTCTGCTGTCAGTGTGTCAATTCCACCCAGAGACATTTCTACAAGGAAAGACTGATTTGAGTGACTCCCAAAGAAAGCTCCAACAGATAATAGTTAGACGTACCTGCAAAGCAAGCAAAATTTGATAGTGACACGTCTAGATTTCAAGGCTATAAGATTTCGATGTCAATCAAGTGGCAGACCCTTGTTTTGGCTCATCCAAGTGCAAGAAAGCAGCTGTCTTGTCTGGTTGGTCTTTCATATGATTCGGTGCTAACTTGTTTATAATGTGCTATTGGAGTATGAAGCATTACTTATCTCTCACCATGTCTTGAACCCATATCCAGGCAGAGTGTTGTTCAGACCACTTGCATTGCTGCTATGAGGGGACAGTGTGTGATCTAATCCACCAGAAATGTGTTAATGAAACCATTTCCCTTTCCTGGATGAAACGACTCCCCCTTGAAGTAGCCCCGCAGGTCTCTCAGGTATGACAAAGACGCACCGTTTATTTCTACTCCCTGTTGTTTCCTTTCTCGTCTGACCTTTTGCTTTGTGACCTTTTGTACAAGAATCAAGGACTGATTGTTTTTTCAACTTTAAACTCAACTGTTTTTGTCCAGAATATCTCGGTAAGATAAGACTTGTACACCCCTTAACAGTTTGTTCATCATTAGATTTTGTTGCCGTGTTGCTGGGAATACGGCTGTTGTTGACGTTGCCCAGACAAAAACCTGTGCTTTCTGTGAAGAAAGAAGTCAGATTAATGATTTATCTGGACTGTTCCAGAGTAATATTTTCTATTTACCGACCATTTTTTTACACGCATTCATAAGGCTTTCCAAAATAAAAGTTGCAGTTTCTGCAGAAATGTTATGCTGTTTATTATAGTTCTCTGGAAGAAAATCAGAATTGATCCAGATAACTGCAGCTGGTGTATTGGTACTTGTTTTTTTAGACAGGCCTGAAACAATCATCATGGGAGTAATCTATCATCTTCACAGTGAAAGCACTGATCTGAAGGAGGAGGAAACACATTATTATTCTAATCCATAACGCAGAACTTGCAAATGCAGACAAATCATTTTATTTACAAAGCTATGTAGCATGTACTTTCCTTTCTAGTCTCTTAAATGTATAAACACACAATACATAATCCTGGCTCACTTAAACATAAATAAAATGAAAGGAAAGGCATTGCTGACAGAAACAGAAACTCTGCACACACAGGAATCTTGCAGCTCCCAGATTCCCATTCCTCTCACTAATACGGCACTGCACTTTGATTTATGAACTTTTTATTACCTCTGAAATTGAAAATATTCACCAATTTCATGCAACACAGTTGACTGTAAATACTGCTGAATGCTTACACATATAGGCATCTGCCTTCTCCACCCTTGTTATGTTCAACTATGAGGGAAATGCTCTCCATCATCAATCAAGCTCTTCCACCTGTGAACTGGATCCACACAAACCTTGTTTTCCTTCATCTCCTCTATTTACATTTACATTATACACTCCTCCCTTTTTCTCAGGTTCCGGTATATTGCTTCTCAGAACTGCAATGTGCAGGGTAATTTAAATGTTGATACACCACCACCACTAGGGATACATACGACTTTTGTACACTACTACAGAATTAAGTATAAAGGACCTGCTGACAAATTATTGCAGAAAACCTGGTGAAAAATCTCTCAAAGACCCTCCTTTAAAATGCTGCTACATTCCTGTTTCTCCGGAGTTGGTTTGGTCACTCTAGTTTGCATTACGAAAGGTGTCAGATTTAAACATTTTCATCCACAACTTGGCGCACTTTTAACTCCTGTTGATTTCCATCATATTTGATATACTACATTTATAGTAGGAAGCAGGAACAAGGATCTAAAAGGTTTGTTCTTCCTGCCACAATGTTGCACACGTGTGTCTGAAATCAGGTCATTGATTAGCAGGACGCATGACACAGCAGTGTTTAGTCTAATCAGCAGCGCTCCTTTAATGTGGCTAGATGCTTCAGGATGCCGACTGCTGTGTGACACTGATTTAATGTGGTTTCTGCCTGTGTGTAGAAACCAGTGACTTGGCAGGTGATGTCTGTTATCTGTCATGGCTGTTTCCATGGAGACAGTTTTGAGGATTATGTGTTTTTCTTTTGTTTCTTATTGGGGTTTTTTTTTTTAACAAGGCTGCAATTCATGTGTATTGTAGTAATTTAATTAAATCTATAAGTAAAGGGGGCTTTAACGCATTAGTTTCACTGTACTTCACATTTACTCCTTGTACTGTTTGTTTCCTTCTTGTGACTGTTCCTGGCTGTTGGCTGTGGCCGATGCCTCCAGCTTCTGGGGAGAGCAAAGGCAGTTATTTGTCCAGACCAGCAGTCCGAGTGTCCTGATGACACCACATGCTGCCAGCTTCCTGATGGCACCTGGGGCTGCTGTCCATTTCCCAAGGTGATTATCTCACACAGTCTCATTTCGACATAATTTCCCCTTTTCACAAACACCACATTCTCCCTACCAAGAACTGTGTTGTCATCTGGTGGCCAGTTTTACAAGTCTCAGATTGTGGTACACATTTGCTCTGTTTGGTACTCATTTAGGCAAGAAGGTGGCTTTATGTAAAGCCCCCGTTGAACGAACATTACAGGAAATACATGAGAGAGAATTTTTTTTAGAGGTTCCTACTAGTTGAAATGATTGATTTACACAACATTTAGAACTTATAGAACATACAGAAGTGGGTCTGTGATTAAATCAAAGTCAACACAAGTAAATCAACAACCTGAAATTATTGTACAAGCAATTCAGAACTTTAATAAATATGAACATATTTTAAAGTTGTTGTTTGGTTTTACAGTAAAGCAGTCTGTACATTACAAACGGCATACATTAATTATGTTTAAATCACCACTTTAACAAAAACCAGATAGACTTTGGGCCAAAAAGAAACTTGAGTGAGTGTAGTGGATTCTAGACACAATGCATGTTTGTGTTCTGTCCATCAGTGTTAAAGATGTAAAACTTCCTTCGTTAAAAAAAAAAAAATACAATCGTCTGAAAAAAGAGAAACGCGTCTAGAATTCTCATACAGTCTTTAAAATAGATAGGTGTTACTTTGCTTGACATCTAAACTGCAAAACGTCTACTGCAAACAGCAAAGTTGAGTTGAAAATATGATTGAGGGGCTTTTCTCACACTGGACTGGATTAAAATCAATTACCATATCAGGTAATGATTAAATCTCATCCAAACGACACTGAAAACCTTTTTTCTTTGGTTACATTTTCAGAGCCACGCATCTGAGAAACATAATTCCTTTTCATTCCTTTTTAACATCTGCTTAAAAATTGACTATATTGAATTTGAGAGAATTAAAGCACAAAGCACGTCAGCAGAAACTCCTCAGTGCATGTCAGTCTCTCAGTGACGACATACTTAATTAAGGAAACCTCAAAGGCATTTTTGAGTTAATTTTAGGGCACGATTTAAAGGTTTGGCCAGAACATTCTGAGAAGTTTTGTTTTAGCCCATTTCACAGATCTGTGAAAATAAAGATCCAGTAGATTCCTTCAGAAACACTTTGTGTGGTCCTAAGAAACTTGGTAAAGAGTGCTTCAGTAAAGAGGCTCCGGTCCAATTGATTTATTGGCTGGAATGAGGTGATGGAGGTTCTGACCTGCAGTCCTAGTCTACGTGGATCATCAGCTATCCATATATCAGCCATAAATACATGGAGGTCTTAGTTCTGCTGCTGATGGATAGTTATACTACTGTATCCTGTCTTGTACCTTTGACGGTCTGTCTATGTTTCTCCTCTCTCTCTACTTCCTGTTCTACCCGGCTGGCCTTCAGCAGGAGGGTCCCCCGTTATGATCCAGGTCCTGCTCAAGGTTTCTTCCCTCTTAAAGGGGAGTTTTTCCTTGCCACTGTTTGGCTTAAGGTTTTTCTCCCACTAGGGGAGTTTTTACCTGCCGTTGTTTATGTAATAATTGCTCGGGGGTCATGTGGTCTTGTGTTGTAATGGATGCTATATTTGAAATTGAATTGAATTTGACATTCTACAAACATTCTATGAAAATGTAAATGGTACACTGTAATAAGGAAGCATGTTTTCACATTTAAATAATAAAGCTTTTGCTTTTCTGTTGATACGTTTTTCATCCTTTGCCTCTGTCAGGACTCGAGTAGGTTTCCATTTTGTGCAGAAAACTGCGTCTTGGTCTGAGCATTGGTTTCTCATTATCAGGAATGATTTTCCTCTCGCCACAGGCAGTGTGTTGTGAGGATAAGCGGCACTGTTGCCCTGATGGAACAAGCTGTGATGTTGCCCATTCGAAGTGTGTGTCTCCTTCACTGAAGTCCTTCCCCATGCTGGAGAAACTGCCTGCTCAGAGGAGTAAGAATCATTCAGGTGGGCAAATATGTGGATAAAGTCACTGCAAACCGTCAGTGTTACTTACATGCAGATAATAGAGTTCTTACGCGGAATGACTGTGTTTCTTTCTGTGGTACTGATGGTTTTGTAACTTCTGCTATTGGTTCAGTGATGTGTCCTGGTGGGAAAATGAGCTGTCCAGATACTTTTACATGCTGCCAGATGACCAGCGGAGACTACGGCTGCTGCCCGTACCAAAATGTACGTAAAACATTTAAGCAATAAACAACTTTGATACAGACTCAGTCCAAAAATGTCTAATTACATTTTTCAGATTTACAGGGTATTGTTAGATCACACATATGAATCAAAGTAGAATTATCCAGCCTTCCTGACTTTAGTTTCACCCTTAAATTAACATCATTCTGAATATGATTAAAACTCAGACTTGTAACATTGAAACTTTTGTTTCTTCTTTTTGTTTAGCTGTAGGAGTCAGATTTGTATTAGCAGTTACGTGGTTCCTTTCAAATTAAGAAAATTGACCCTCTGACCACCTCAATGTCTGTTGTCTACACCTGTTTATATAGTCGTCTCTGTAGTCACCAACTAACCAGGTATCAGTCATATAAACATGGAAGTCTTAGTTCTGCTGCTGACTGATAATTATACTTACGTACTTTTGTACAGGATTTGAGGATGCATCTTTTTCAACAGAATTGTGTCTTAAGGGGAGGCAGGGCGAATCCCACTTGGGAATTGATGTATGGGCTTGGTTGATCTGTGTTTGGAATATAGAGGACCCAACTGCAGAATTAAAATTTTGCTTACCTTTTGCAAGAAAGTCATTTCAGAAACGAAATAAAAATTTTTATTGTAGAAATTCTTGGTGTGCCGTCTTTTTCAAAACTTCACTGTACTACCGAATCAATAATGTATTTACTAAAATGACAGCTAGCTGGCATGAAAACTGGGTATATTACAGTTCAAGTCAAATTTGAATCCTTCAAAGTGAGGAAAAGCACAATATTGTACCATTTACTTATAACGCTCTACTAGTACACCATGTTTTTATGTCCTGATAAGGAAATGTGATCCCTTGTTGTTTTTTTTTTTTTTGTTTTTGTTTTTTTTTTTCCCCTCAGTTCGAATTTAGAAATTCCAAGTTGTGACTACACTGTATCAGAAGTTGCTATCACAAAAACAAACTTGTGAACATTGATGGAATATAAGCAATGGCCCTCAACTTTAACAACTCTAAAAACTTAGATGGAGCATGCAAAGATGGGCCATCTGTAAAGCTCAATTCAATTTCAGTACAATTCAATTTTATTTATATAGCATCTATTACAACACAAGTTGTCTCTAGGATCTTTCCAGAGACCAGAACATGACCCCCGAGCAATTAATACATAAACAACGGCAGGTAAAAACTCCCCTAGTGGAAGAAAAACCTTAAACCAAACAGTGGCAAGAAAAACTCCCCTTTAAGAGGGAATAAACCTGGATCAGGACCTGGATCATAAGGGGGGACTACTACTTCCTGTTCTACCAGCAGGTAGAACAGGAAGTAAAGAGAAAGCAGAGACATAGACACACTGTCAAAGGTACAAGACGGGATACAATAGTACAATTATCTATCAGCAGCAGGACTAAGACTTCCATGTATTTATGGCTGATATATGGATAGTTGGTGATCCACGGGGATGAGGACTGCAGGTCAGGATGTCAGCAAATATCCAACAGAGACATCTATACAGACAGATGGCGGTAAACTCTGTGATGGTCAGAGGGTGGGACTGTAGGTCAGCATGTAGCTCCTGAGGATCTGGTCTGCAAACATGTACTGGATCTTCTAGGAACTACGAGTAAACCTGCACCCTGAGAACGGAGAACTCTGTTAGGAACATAAGTTTCTATCAGGTCTTTTTCACGCAAGTAATACAATTTTATTTTGGATTCTGAGTTACACGCGGAGCAAATGGAGGGAAACTAACACTGGTCTCTCTTGTTGATTCCTGTCAGCATTCACACTGCTGCATTTTGGATCAGCTGGAGGCTGTTCAGAGAATTACTTGGACATCCAGCCAACAACACGTTACAGTAATCTAGTCTAGAAGATACGAACGTGTGAATTAGTTTTTCAGCATCACTCTGGGAGAGGAAGCTCCTGATCTTTGCAATATTACGGAAGTGGAAAAACACAGTTTTACAAACCTGATTAATATGCTGTTAAAATGACAAATCCTGATCAAGGTTTCTCACAGTTTTAGTGGAGGCCATCGTAACACCGTCTAATCCCTTCCTAAGATGTTTGGGACCACAAATGACAACCTCTGTTTTATCAGAATTTAGGAGCCAAAAATAGTGGACATCCAGTCTTGATGTCCTTAAGACACACCTGGAGTTTGCCTAATGGTTCTGTTTCATCTGGCCTCATAGACAAATACAGCTGCGTATCATCAGCATAACAATGAAAATTAATGCTGTGGTTCTGGGCTGCATGTATAAACTGAACAAGATTGGCCCTAGCACTGAACCCTGTGGGACACCATAGCAGACCCTCGTCTGTACTGAAGAAACCTCATGAACATGAACAAACTGGAATCTATCAGAAACTCTAGGAGGCCGGTACACTACCACTAATAAAACTGACTACTGTGATTTACGATCTGGAGTTTTAGACTAAACGTGAGACTTTCAAATGTATAATAATTGCATTTAGGTTTAGATTTTATTTCCGCCTAGGCCTGTGCTTCGTCTCTAATCACGTCACGCTTGGTAAACTTTTAAGGAGGTGGTGAATCGACGCCAATTCTATTTTGCTTGGCACCTCCTTAGAATAACCAATTACATAATTTATTCCTATATTTTAATTATTTTAGCTCAAGGTTTGTAAAGTGTACATGCACCATAATAATGTCGATAAGATTATCTTTTCTTTTGCCACAACACTGAGAATTCATGCACCAGTAGCATGCACAGCAGATTTTTGAAGAGTTTAAAGAATTATCATTTTTGACTGGCACAAATACTCCTCAAGTGGTGTTTGTATTGCGGTATATTGGATTCTTTAACCAACTTGTTGGTGTAATGAAAGAAAGTGAATCAAAGTAGGTAGCTGATGCTCTGCAGGGCTTGAAAATGAATGTCTCATTCTTGCACCACATGCTTTGTTGTGAAAACCTTTTAGTTTCCACATTAACATGTTTCACTGCCTCTGTTTTTTTATATTTGAATCATATGCAGGCCACGTGCTGTAGTGACCATCTCCAC
The DNA here is from genome assembly GCA_014839995.1 of Xenentodon cancila. Lineage (NCBI taxonomy): Eukaryota > Metazoa > Chordata > Actinopteri > Beloniformes > Belonidae > Xenentodon > Xenentodon cancila. The sequence continues at coordinate 5,573,160 of CM026218.1, read as the reverse complement.
TGTTGCCCTAGCAACTCAATATGTGACCTGAAGCATCAATTCTGCAAGTTTGTTGAGACCCAGTTGCAGCTCATGAAGATGATCCCTGCTGATAGTAATCTGCTGTTACTTTTCTCCTCTTGATGTGCAGTAATTTCCAAAGCGATAGAATCACAGCTTTAAAGATAAATTTTGTCTCCCCGGCAGCCGTGTGTCCGGATGGGAAAACTCACTGTCCTGATCAGACCACATGTTGCCAGTTGTCCAATGGAACATACGGCTGCTGTCCTCTGCCGAATGTAAGCGACCTGCAACACTTATAACCTACAAGAAACTAGAAAGAATGCCAAAACATCAAGGCAAAAGATAAAACTTAACACACAAATCGTGAACAGCAGAGCCTGTAGCATGTTATCGTCACACTGGTAATGTCAATGTACAGTTTATTTACTTGTTTGTGCTTCTGCTTGAAATGTGTCTCTGCATCGTCAGATCAGATTCTACTTTTGATTTAATGTGTGACCAAAAGTCCATTGTGTGGCAGTTTTAATGGGGTGGGGGTTTTTACTGTTCCCGCCTGGAAGCTGAGGTGTCCAAGACCATTATTAAGTCGTTTCTTTAGTATGTATGCTTTCTGCCTCTCCATTTCACAGATTTTACTCTGTATTTGTTGATACACAGCTCACATTGGCCAACAACGCATCCCTCACCGTTTGATTTTTTCCTTCACCTGCAGAGCGCCAGTCTCCTAAACTAACAGAAACTGTCGGCTCTGCCATGGCAGCACCAGCCAGTGACAGGCACTCTTCTTTACATTAACTGTAATATCAGACCAATTTTTATTTATGCCTGCTGAAGTGCGCATCTTTGAGCCAGCTCTCTGAACTGCCAGGGTGACACTCTCCCACTCCATTATTTTTTTTTTTTTTTTATTATCATTAATCAATCTCATTCTGGCTGCTTTGACCAGTTGGGGACTTTGACGTTTGATTGTATTCTGTATAATAAAAATTAGCTTTGCTCCTCCTTGCTGTAGGCTGTGTGTTGTGAGGACCATCTTCACTGCTGTCCCCATGGCACCATCTGCAATGTGGCCGCTTCCACATGTGATGATCTCTCAGGTAGCGCCATGATGCCATTGATTGCCACTATGCCCAACTTGCCCTTACTAGAAGAAAACAGCAAGTGTGACGAGTCTACGTTGTGTCCTGGGAGAGCCACCTGCTGCAAGACAGCAAGTGGAAGCTGGGGCTGCTGTCCTCTGCCAGAGGTATATTAGAACTAATGTTTGGATATTACTGCACATCACTTAATCTGGCTCAAGACGCAGGTTTGTGTCTAACACTTGAGTTTTCAAAAGTCTGTGTTCATGCAAAACCGTTAGAAAAGTATTTCAGTTGTACATCCTTTTCTTTTCATGCAATAGGTCTTTACATTCACTGAGACATGGAGTTTTGTTAGTTTATTTTGTGCTTCATCAGTAGATGCCAGAATTTGCAGTTAGTTGACTTAATTAAGGTGCAGAGGAATAATGATGTGTAGGGAAATCTGATTTAATTCTGAGAAAAGCAACACCACTACAGATGATGTAAAGGCAACACACCAGGTCAGAGATTCAGAGTTTATGATTGTTGAAGTGAAGGGCCAAGTTGTTATGGAACTAAACATTTAAATGTTGTGAGGAACCAGTGCTGGACCATCTGAGGTTAGAGGGTTACCTACTGAGAAAACCTAAACTGCAAGAGTAGGTAGGTTTAGAGTGGTTAGTCTGGTTTCAAAAAGGGTCATTGTACTGAAACTGCTCTGCTGACTTGTCTACTTTAATGTGTTCTGGCAGAGGAAACCATCTTCATTACATCACCTCTCCACAGGGGTGCCCCAAGGCCCATTACTTGGGCTCCTTCTCTTTGCCATATGCGCCACCTCTCTGGGCCAGATTATTAATCTGCATGTTTTCTCATATCACTGCTATGCAGATCATACACATCTCTAGCTGTCATTCCCACCAGACAACCTTACAATCTCTGCACCAATTTCAGCTTACCTCTCTGACCTGACTGCATTGATGAAGAATCACCACTTTATACTTAACCCGTCTTAGTCCTGCTTATCCCTGCCCATCATGTCGTCCCTCTCTACGTTCAAGAAGGTGTTGAAAACGGTCTTCTTCTAACACCGCCTTCTGTCATGAACTGCACTGGCTCTTTAACTTCCTGAGCATGTCATCTTAGTGGCACTTATTTAAACACTATTTCATCTGTACTTAAATTGTCATCGGCTGTGCTACTGGAGCTCGAATGTATTTCTCGGTAAGTCACTTTAGATAAAAGCATCTGCTAAATCTAGCGTAGAGTGATGGTGACTTTCTGAACTTTCAGCAGAGATGGCTGAGATTTGCAGATGTTCTGCCACAGTGTGTGACAGCAGTATTGACTCCTTATTTGTGCTATAATATTGTCACGGTGCAGCCTGGGTGCATTGCAGCAGGTCATGCTTGCAAAAGTCAGAGCAGAATTTAAAAACAGTAGTAACTTAGTCCACAGCTAAGAGAGAAAATAAGCAGTTTGGCTCAGTCAACAAACTCCACTCAGGTAGATGTGATATTCATTTCCATTTTTCTTACAGGCTGTCTGTTGTTCAGATCACATCCACTGCTGCCCTGCAGGCACCGAGTGCGACCTGTTCCACAGCACCTGCAGGTCCGCCCAGGGAAATCGCCCCATGTCTGTAAAAATGCTGGCTGTTGTGACAGAGCAGCTGGCAGCGCAGAGCAAAGGTGAGTCGGTGGCTGTCGGCACTGGAAGCTGAACTCGTACATGACTAGATGTTCCTGTTATATTTCACCTGAAGCAGTGCCGTCATCGAACTCTTAGCCATTGTTAACAGAGATGTTTTAGGCATTCATTCATTTATTTATCTGTATGTTTGGGCAAATCACAATACTAAAATATATTACTTATGTAACTGATGGTGGTCAACTTGTTGTCCCGTATCAGTTAATTTTCCTTCCTGGACTAAAATGATGCAAACAACATGCCATAAAGCCGTGGTCAGTCCTTGGGGCCCAAAGCATTTGCCTGGTTGGCGAGTGGCAGCTCCGATTATACTAGCGGTGTCCAAGATTAATTTATCCATTCATTTATACCACACCCCCTTGGTGCTGTAAAGGACATCCACCTTAGGAAAATGCAAATAATAGTGAGAGGTTTCTTAACAAATGTAGGAACTGATGGGTTTTCTTCTGTTTCTATTTACCCTGTTAGCCAATTTGACCATTAATTAGGTAAAATCAGTATAATGAAAGGTAATGTTGATGTTCCTGTGTTAGTTTTAAAAATGTATTATGATATAAGTAGGGAATTAAATGGTCTTCTATACTTACAATGATCACAAAGCAAAAAAGGCTTAATTTAGGGTTCTCATCGGTCCATTTGTTTCCTCTACATTTAGTTGTTTTACTTCTAATTATTTATCTCTTAAGATCTAACCAGCTCAAGGACGAGCACGCTGAACAGCTTAAGTTGATTAAAAAATACTTTTATTATACTCTGAAGGAAAGTACATTGTCGAAGTAGTGATGATTTAAATCTATTTGCTGTTTTAAATTACCTTTTATATTTATAAATAGATAAATTACACATAAAAAAAAAACAAACATACTGATCATATTGCCTTTCTGAATCTGTCTGTGCAGACAAAGTTCGCACATTTGTCACCTGAACATTTGTAGGAAGTCGGATAAACGTCACCTAATCATTTCAGTCAAACACAAACAAAACAAAGTGTCACTGTGGAGTTCTGGGCTGGGAATCTTTCCAAACATCTACTGCTGCTTCACACTTGAATCTTAACCGTGTCTGACCGTGTTGTGTTGTGGGTAGGGAGAAAATGTGTGGAATTAAAGAATATATCACAGGAAATGCATCTTCCAACACTTCAGTAATCTAATCCGGTGACCATGCTAAAATAAAGTTTGAGTATGTGCTGAAGTTAAATCTTTGCATTTGTCTTTCAGTGCAAGTTGTTCCCTGCAATGACTCTGTTGCTTGTGCTGATGGAAACACCTGCTGTAAAACATCCCAGGGAAAATGGGCCTGCTGTCCTTTACCACAGGTACTGATGTGCTGCTGGCAGGCGAACACCCGCCTCCTCAGAAATACTCAATATATCACATTTGTCCATTCATCAATCAATCAAAACTATTTATCAAACGCTTTAGCATACCAAAGGGCGACAAACTTGCTGTACAGGTGAATATAAATAGAACAACATAAAACCATAAAATACAAATAAAAACAGTAGGCAAAGCCAAGATAATAAAGAAACATTAAAACATGTGAGCACGAAGGTTGAGGACAGTAACGGCCTCTTTACACCGACCGCTTACAAAAACGTTTCTCTACTCCAAGTCTCCAAACGTACCATGTCTGACAAATCTCAGCTTCAACTAACAGTTGAAGCGTCACTGCTAAAATCCTGTGCGAGTACGTTTTTATTGGCGTTTTTCATCTGCAACATTTATAACTTATTGAGCTCACTGAAAACCTCCTAAAGATGATTTCACACACAAATCCTTTCTTCTGGTTCCAACTTCTGTGATCAGCACTTCAGACTTGCGCTCTAATTTTCTTCAATGTTTCACTCATTTGAACGTATAAAGCAAAAGTATGCAGAATTGATCATAAGTTTCTACATGGACTTTTTGATGCAGATTAGTCAAAATGAACTGTGCGCTGTGAGGACAATGCTGACACCAGTCCTCACGGCATTGTCTCTAAGCTGACTGCAAGCACATGTGGCATCCTGGGAGGGGGTGAACTAGGTTCTGCTGACACACACCTGGTGTGTATTCTGTGTACCTGCAGGCTGTTTGCTGTAATGACCACGTCCACTGCTGCCCACATGGCACTGTCTGCAACGTTGAGGCTGAAACATGCGATGACCCCTCTGGGTTGGTACCACCGGTTAGCTGGCTGACGAAGATCCCCGCTCTGACCTCAGACGAACAGCAAGAGAAATGTGACAAGGAGACCATGTGTCCGAGCGGCACCACCTGCTGTAAGAGGAATTCTGGACAGTGGGCCTGCTGCCCCCTCCCACAGGTCGGCATCGTTCCTCCTCACAGTCCAAGGCTTTTCTCTCTCTCTCTCTCTCTCTGTGTGTGTGTGTGTGTGTGTGTGTGTGTGTGTGTGTGTGTGTGTGTGTGTGTGTGTGTGTGTGTGTGTGTGTGTGTGTGTGTGTGTGTGTGTGTGTGTGTGTGTGTGTGTGTGTGTGTGTGTGTGTGTGTGTGTGGTCAGATAGGTATTCTGAGTTCTCAGTCCAGGAGTCCTGTACATTTACACTGAAATACATATGTAATTCGTGGGTGCCACAGGATTAGGTTTGTGCACAACTGAGAAGAGCTAAGATGGGTGCAGATGCATCATCATCATCATCTATTAAATCTACTTCCTTGTTCTGTGATCCAGTACTGTGAGGCCCAAACATCCCTCTCCCCAGACACATCCTCTAGACTTTCCAGGGGAATACTGAGGTGTTCCCCAGCCTGGTGACGGATGACATCTCTCAAACATGTCCTTGTGTGTTCCAAAGCCTCCTCCCATTTGGAAATGCACACATCCCCTTTTTTTTCGACCCTCCTTCTTCTTCTCCCTCTCTGCCATCGAGAACAACTAAACACTTTTTCCCCCACATTTTTATCTCGGTTAAGACGCACTTCCTGAATAAATGTTGTATTATCATAAAATTAACCAAAATCTGGTATTTTTTGCTGGTATGATAAGGACAAAAGCAAAAAGTGAAGCAGTAGTTAATGAGAGTTAATGTTGAAGTGTTTGTTCGTATTTTAGTAATTTTTAGATAATGTAGTTATGTGGTATCAACATTTTCAGAGTAAAGGTGCTTTTGAAATAAAATCAGGGGAATGTCAGTATTTTATCAGGGTCTTAAATTGTTATAGTGCATGTCATTTTCTGTTCAACTGATTATTTTATTTTTATTTAATTTTGTTTATTGCCTTTCTAGGCTGTGTGCTGCAATGATTACGAGCACTGCTGCCCCAGAGGATACCAGTGTAATGTGGCGGAGCAGTCCTGTGAAAAACCGGGGAAACTCAGCCTGCCATGGCTGCAGAAGATACCGGTCCTGCAGGAGATACCGGTCCTGCAGAAGCAGACCAGCAAAGCTGTTTCTGGTCAGACTGGACCGGCCGAGAATATGTGCGACCATCAGACCAGCTGCCCCAGAGATACAACGTGCTGCTTCATGGAGCAGAGCCACAAGTGGGGCTGCTGCCCTCTGCCGAACGTAAGACACGACTATCAATACTCCCTGACATGGAATGAGTCACAGCTGTGATTGGATGTATGTGACAGTCGCAGGGTTACGTTTGTCTGTCATTCAGGCAGTCTGCTGTAGAGATGGAAAGCACTGCTGCCCCAGCGGACACACCTGTGAACCTCACCGGTCCTCCTGCTCGAGGGACTATCACGTCGTACCCTGGTTCACTAAACAGAGCGCTTTGATGGTGGCAGGCTCTGCGTCTGATGTCAAGTGTGATGAGAAAACCAGCTGTGCTTCAGGAACGACCTGTTGTAAACTCCAGACAGGAGAGTGGGGCTGCTGCCCGCTGGTCAAGGTGCAAATGCATCAGCTTTATGTTCTTGCATATTCACAGCTCTGAAGTTGAAGCTTGTTTAGAAATTAATGTTACTATAATATAATATATAATATACATGTATAATCAACTTTTATTTGTATAGCACATTTGTTTCATATCTGAATGTACCTTGGTGACGTCAGCGAGCACCAAATGAATCTTTGTCCCTCTGTTCGTCAGGCGGTTTGCTGCGCTGACCATGAACACTGCTGTCCTCAGGGCTACACATGCAACATGCAAACAAAAACATGTGAGAAGAGTATCTCCAGGTTTCTCCTCGGATCCCTTCCTCTGAGTACGGTGGTACGGTCTGAGCTGAGAAACAGAGAAGACAGAGAAGATGACTCGTACGTGCCATGTGATGGCACGGGCGGGTTTTACTGCCCCAAACAACACACCTGCTGCAAGGTGTCAGCCGCAGAGTGGGCTTGCTGTTCCTCCCCTCAGGTATGTCCATGTGCTCATGTTGAACTCGAGATGATGTCTGTTCAACACATTGGCTCTATCACTCTTTTATTTGTGTAAATGTTATCTTTAATCGCTTGGTGTACTTCACCGCAGGAGACGTGCAGTGGCTCTGTCATGGCTCACGCAACATTGAAGCCTTAAAAGTTGAGATGTGAAAATATCATACCTGTAAAAAAATCTAAGATGCAATGTTTACTCTGGTAAAAATGAAAAAAAGACTATAAACCATGGACAATCCCAACATAACCATCCAGTGTCTTCAGGTTTTATCTTAAATGAGTAAAAAATACTCGGGCCCTGCAATCATTTACCTCACAGGACAGATGCAGTTTTGCAGTGAGGTCAGTTTGGTACCAGTGAGCTCGCCAGCTCTCCAGTGTCCCTGTAACTGATGTCTTATCCCTGTAGAGTCTTTATTATAGAGGGATTTGTTATGCAGATTTTATTTTGGTTTGCATTTTTCTTTCACGCTGTTTTGGGTAGACATGTTTAAAATGTAAACTCGTCTCTGCCAGCCATTAGCATGTTTGATTGATTGTGTTTTGTTCTGTCCGTTTTCGCTCCCAGGCCGTGTGCTGTGGTGACTCCAGACACTGCTGTCCTCCTGGGTACCGCTGTGATCTGAAGACTGGAGGCTGCACCCCACAGCGTCAGCTGACCTGGGAGGCTTTGTTTGGGAACCGAAAGCGAGACCCTGTCCCCTATGGACTGTAATCCCTCTGACGGTGAAGTCATGCCTCAAGTCTCTAGCATTTGTCTCCTGTTTGTGTCGTCTGCGTGACAAAAAGGGCTTCTTCCTGACATCCTGTGTGACTTCTCATGAGCACGCAACAGGTTTTTGGAGTATTTTCATATTTAGGTCTGCAGACAGGACAACTGCGTGCACATTGTGGTCGTGTCCAGTGAAGAGGACAGTTTGATGACACCAGAGGCAGAAGGGGCGTTATGTTCTGCCCCTGCTTTAAAAAGTTCACTAAACTCCTGAGAATCAGTGTTTGTGTATGAAGATAGAAGCATGTAGTGAAGAGCTCTGCAGTGCATGCTTGTATCTGCTGTGGGTGACCCGCATCTTCCTTTAATGTGTCCAAAGCCTTTTGTTCCATCTAACGAGGGAAACCAGCAGGTTAGACTGCGGCGTGACCTCACTTACTGTCCACCTATCCCCCCTGTCTGCCCGCTGCTTCCCATTTTTAGGAATGAACTTAACTGATAAGATATGGAAAGTAGTTACTTTACTTCCACAGTATGAAGTAAGTATAAAAGTGGTGCTGAATTACGAAGATGCAGCATAAAACTTTGCCACCGTTACAAAATGACATTTGGAGTGACTAAAAGTTGAAATGTCTCTCACTGGAATTGTAAAGTTTCTGATGTGTAATAATGAAAATCCCAAACGCTCCGTAGTTGTTATCGGATGAGAAACGACTAGAAAAGGACCAAACTTCCACCAGCTCGGTGGACGCTTGTCTGCACGGTGCTGCTCTGCTTCTCGCTGGATGGAGACGAGCGTGAATGTACTTTTTGCCTTTTTTGTGAGCAAAATGTTACGAAAAGATGAACAAGGCTGGATCTCCAACTAACCACCTCCATGTGTCATTACTGGTTTCAGTCTTAATCAAGTCGTCACAAATGTGCACCACCAGGTTTCCTACAAAAACTATTTTTAAGTCTTTATTTTGAGTTGAGGGAAACTGTGAAAAGCCCTCATTGATCTGTTAAGGCCAAATTAACAAATGTAAGAGCCTGAAGCTGTTACCCAGTTTTACGTAGATGAATCATCAGACGTTTTATTCGTGACCTTTCTGTAAGAAGACACTGATTCAGCTGCAGCAGTGGGTGCTTTTGGTGTTTAAAGGCATTCTGTGTGTTTATTTTATTATTTTATCTATGCTTCATTGTAGTTGAATGTCAAATTGTGTAAGATCAGAAATAATTGTAGTTTTTGAAACTGAAAGGACTAGTTCTGAGAATAAAGGTGTGCCTTCTTGATTTCAGTTTGAGACGTCAGTTTTCCACCCGAGTCTATTGTCAGTACATATGTTGAGTTTTTAACTTTAAATGCCATTTGTTTTCAGCTGTAGAGTTCAACATTTGATCTTTCAAAAGGGAGATGTTTATGCGGGCAGATTCTTAGCTGAAATAAAGTTCTTAAAATAATAATTCTGGTTGATGTGATAATTAAATTTGATTACGTCATTTGCAAGAAGTGCAGACTGTGGCATAGCAACAGGCCCACACACTTCCTCCGGCCTCCTCCCTCCGTATCCTCTTACTCCCTGGCTGATCCTCCTCGTCAGGAAGTTGTTATGACGACCTCAATAAACAAGATAGGTGTGGAGTGGAGACGCAGCTGTGTAGGCGTGTGAGGGGACGGTGGTCTGTGTCGCACTGCTGTCAGTGGAGGAAGTCGACACCGAGTCCTGATCTATCTGCTGCCTCCTAGTGGCCACAAGCAGGCAGCAGCTCGTCTGCTTGTGGAAATCAGTGCAGTTTTAGTGGTGAATAAGGTCAGATGAGCTTTCTTTGTAACGTGCTCATGACAGATCCTAAAAAGCTTGGATATGTTAATTAGTTCTTAGAGGAGTTTTATCTCTCACCCAAACAAATCTTCAGTTTTGAGTGGCTGGTGTGGAGCTTCTGGCTGAAACTGCTGAACCATTCGAGTTGCACATCCGTCACTGATTCAGCCGTCACTCCTGTGGGAGGTTGGGGTCTTTTCTCCACCTCGCATTCTTTACCTGGTCGGCTTGTGAGTCACTGATGACATTAATGGAGGTCACAATTTTAGCAGTAATTGAAGTGAAGAGACAAAGTAGAGCATCATGGTGAAGACAATTATGAAGGGCATAAGGTTGCTCTCCACAGAACCATTGAACAGCTAAATGGGCCATATGGATCACATCATTCCGGTGCCAACATCCCGCATCAGTGCAAATGCATCAGCCCATCAACGTCTGGTAACACTGCCACCCCAAAATCTGACCATTATCCATGAATCTGGCCTCATGATTTTCAACAGATGCCAAGATTTCTGCACAGCACTTTCACTCTCTGACTCAAATATGGCAAGGCAAGTTTATCGTGAACCAGCGGACCTGAACTGGGAGGACCTGAACCAGCGGACCTGAACCGGGAGGACTGAACCAGCAGACCTGAGAGGTCTGGACGGTTGACATGGCAACAACAAGTCTGATGTATTTTGGTTCTGCATCAGTCGGTGATCAGTGAATGAGATAAATGACCAACAAGACTCCCACTGGGTGGACTTGCACCTTCAGCTTCACCAGGTACCGGCTCCACAGCGCACGTTTTCAGCGCGTTGTTCAGCTCTTCAGTGAAGCTCACTTTTTCAGTACATAAGATCCATGATTTTTAATTCCCATATTCCGAAATTCCCCCCAGTGGAGCCTGAATTAGAGAATATTTATAACAAGGGCTGGTTTCGCTGATGCTTGCATCTCCACAGATTTCCTCCTCCATCATGCTGATGGGACCTGAAGAAGCTGGAACAGCCGCCTGGAGCTTTTCAGCTCTAACTTTAGCCGGCTTGACACCCAACAGTAGAGTGGACCGAAGTGGCACAACCCGCTGACGCGTGAGCAGGTTCTCTGCACAGCCGCACCATTGGTCCACTACTCGTCCCATTCATGTGTTGCCAGGGAAAGAGACCGACACACAAGTCACACATGCAGACACACAACACACACTCCCTGTTCTGGTATTCTGCTAATTCCCACAGGAATGTGTGGAGTCCAGCCCACTCTGTTCCCGACAGCAGATGTGTCGCTGCGGAGGAAGCTCACCGGATGGTTGGGTGTCAGTTGCCTGATCTGAAAAACAAATTTAGCAGATGTTGCTATGTTTTCTGATACGTAGCAGTCTCACGTTGTCGTTTTTTTTGTACAAATGTCACTCTTTCTTAGAAGTTTGTCATGAAATGTGTTAAACTCAGATTTAAAAATCAAATGTTGAAATAATCTTTAATGAAATGACACGTGTCCCAGCGCATAATCACATCTCCATTTATTTTTATTCACTATGCTGTCGAGTTTCCAGGTATCTTTGATTGACATCTGTTTTTTCTCCAGCTCTGGGTGGCGGTTTTGCTGCTGCACTGCATGATAATACCTGTATAAATATTCATAGTGTTGGAAATCTCCTTACACCATCTTCTCCCTTCTTTAATTAATTATTAGAAATACTCACTGATGCTGCTGAAGATGAGAGTACTGTTAAGCAATAATGCCTGTGCATCATCCAATATCATGTCATCTTCATAAATGGAAAGCTCATTTTTGGTTATTGCTCTAAAAGCCAGCACATGAAGTTATGCAACACAGTGTTTTGAGTCTCCAGGTGGAGAAACAGCTGGACATCAGGTGTTGGATAGAGTTAGATATCTAATTGTGTTGGCAACGCGGTGGTATTTTAGGCTGGAAAATCCCACCAGGAAAACTCCAAACATGTTTATTATGCAAGGAAAAGGTGGCACAAATGTTGCTAAAAATAAAACAGGCAAACCTCATTAAGCATTTAAGGATCCATCATGTGAAAGGGAAACAAGGACAGAAATGCAGCAGCAGAAATGAGAGAAAGCATCCAAAGAAAGACGGAAAGCCGCAGCAGCGATGGAGAGGCTGTGGAATTCCCAGTCCTGGAAAAGAGTTCAATCAGCTTCACAACCGTCATCTGGACCTCTAATGTGTCCAGATGTCAAAATGGAAATACATTTTTTATCTGCTTATTTCTGGCTCCAGTTTAAACTTAATTCCTGTATCTCTTCATTTAATTGATCGTCTTTAGTTGATGTTTATTGAAGATAATGGTTTAATTTGTTATTTAAAGAAAATCCTTTTTGTAAGAATAACCCGAGTATTGGATAAGTATTGTGTATTGGTAAATGCCCTAAACCCGGGTATCTGAAAGAAACAAAAAGGTTTCAGGTCACATGGTTGCCTAGATACTGCAGGTGGTTGAAAGCGGCTGAAGTGCCCTTTGGCAAAACACAAACCCCCAAACTGTGTGTGATCTGTGTCTGATCTCTGTGTGATCTGTGTCTGATCTGTGTGGGATCTGTGTGTGATCTGTGTCTGATCTCTGTGTGATCTGTGTCTGATCTGTGTGGGATCTGTGTGTGATCTGTGTCTGATCTGTGTGTGATCTTGCTGGAAGAGGAGCAGTTGTCGTGTATGAAGAGGTGTTTTTCAGTGTGAGTCGAGGGACTGAGGAAAACAGTGAATTTTTGTCGAAACTACAAACAAGATTAACAGGTGTTAACAGGTAACCAGAAACCTTTTTACAGTTTAATTATGTAGATTTAAATTACATAGTGATAGTGAGCGGGTTAGAACGATCTGGCAGCAATAATTCTGTTCAGACGGGTCCGGTTGGACCGCAGGTACCATCCAGTCCGCTGCAGCACACAGCCACGATACTGAAACAGAAAAATGATGTCCTCTTAACTAGACCACAGTTTACCAACAGCATATTTGTTAAAAATTTTAAAAAAAAACATCCTGCAGCACACCACAACCCAAAAATGAATGTTTGCCATCTTCACCTTTTGCTCCATTAAAGACACTTTCTTCTTAAGTTAGATTATTTATTGACTTAAGTTCGAGATAATGCACAAAGTGGATCTTTTTCCACGGCACACCTGACGACCTCCCCGGCACACTGCTGCACCGCGGCGCAGGGGCTGAAAATCACTGGACTAGACCATCCCATAACTGTAACATGTCTGTGGGTCATTTATCTTTTTGGTGAGTACAACTCTTTCATTTTCTGTCAAAAAAAAAAACCTTCCAACTGATATTTCTGGACGTGCAGAACAGGGACACAAACATGACTGACGGAGACGTGACGGCTTTATTTTCATGTGAAATTTAAAAGTTGGTACTAACACCTTTGCTGTCATGCTGCTCGCTCATGTCCTATACCGCTCCGACATGCCTTCCCCTACGCTGTCTCTAAGTCTACCATTTGTGAGTCCAAGTGGTCCCAACCTAGTCTGCGCATCTCCATCAGCATTCCCTAAGCAAACAATGTTCATTCCTGCCATCAAACCACACTGCTGCTCAGAAATCATGAGCACTTTTCTTTTCCTAGTTTCCATTAAAGCTTCATTGTGTGCGTTATCTGTTCTACCCCCCCCCCCCCCCCCCCCCCCCCCCCCTCAGGTTTCTACAGCTCTGGACATCACCTCTCTTCTTGAAAATCAGTACTAGTACACTTTTCCTCCATTCCTCAGGCATTATCTTATTTCCCGAGATATTGTTGAACGCTATAGTATAGGGGTTGGGTGAAATCAGTGATTGTATTTAGGTGGCCAGATGAGGAGAAGAGCACATGTCCTCCTGGCTGAAGCAGCACAACAGTCAAAGATCCAAGTGTCACCGAGGACATCTGTGGAAAGCACGCAGCGTTTGGAGGCCGCTAGGGGCGGGGCAGTGGGGGAGTGGGGGCGGGCCAGGCTGAGCGAGGTGTAGCAGCTCATAACTCCGACTGTCAGTGGGCCAATCCTCAGGGTCTGCGGGGGCAGAAAGCCGGTACATTACACTTGCCAGCTAACATACACATGACAGAGGTCTGGACAGACATTGGTCTGGACTCGGATCGGAAGATCTTTCCTATTTCACTGGATTTCACCTGAACCTGGTTTTCTCAGGTACCGTATCCCACAGCGGCTGCTTGTGTAAAAATTACCTTGTCTGAGCTTCACTGAAGGCGTCCTCCTTGTCAGGTCGAAGAGTTGAGGTAAACCGGTGTACGGGAGGCTGAAGTGCTGCTGGACTCTCGTTCGGCTCTTTAGGATTATGCATGCTCTAGTTCAGGGTTCATGAATGCTTCACCCTTCTTATTTTCCTCCTGCTGTGTATTCAGGTGAATACACCTGCTGATTCCCACACACTTCCAAGTTTACACATTGACATGATCAAGCGTCACCCATTCAGACATCGCTGCTGCAGTCTCCTCTTAGCATGAGGACTCCAGGATAAGCGTTGTCTTTTATGAGAAGGAGCCGGTTCTGTTTTGGTTTCCCAGTGTTCACTGTCAACATGGCGAGTTTAGAGATGGAGAGACTCTGACAGCTGGACGAAGCAGCGGAAGGCATGCAGCCGGGTCTCTGTACTATTTATACTCAACCTGCTGGGCTGACGCTGGTGTCCGTTCAGTCCCGCCTGCAACAGCAAATACCGCCACATTAAAGCGCCTGCCAGCTACAAATCTCTTTCCACTATGACTAAATTGACCAGGAGTTTGTAAGATGGTGTGATTATGTTTAGGACAAATTTATATACAAGGATGTGCAAAAAAAAAAAAAGCCTTTGATTCAGATTGCAGCTGTGAAGCATTGGGGTGGTTTAGGTTCATATGGGCCAATGTACTCTGTTGGGGTTAGTTCAAAAGTGTATTAGTTAGTTTTAGAAAGCACCTTTTTTCAACAGGCGTGCTATGTTCCAGGACAATAACGTTAAAACAGTTAAAAATGTAAAAATGCCTCTAAACCGACACAAAGAGCCCAGCAGCTCTGTAAAATACTGCAGATGGATCCACTAAAGACAATTTGGTTTGCAACAGTCATGGGCACAAATATACAATCATATAATCGTATAAAACAACGGCATGACAAACTGAGAAATGAAAACACACGACTGTGTGCGGACTGCATTACTTACAGCCCAACTCGTGTGTTTTCACTGCAGTTCAGAAACCCAACAGCTTATCGGACCAACAGTTTCAAATAAATGTCAGCTTACTTAAGAAAGCATGGCTCCTCCCTGGAGACGGGAGGCACAGCTCTCGCCTTCGTTAGGGCTCTGACCCAATACGTCTTTAATGCCGTTGAATTTTGACCCGTCTTTCCATCTGATGTGAACATTTTTTTCCAAACCTATTTTTTTTTTTTTTTTTTCTTTCTTCCCTTTCTTGTCAGTGTGGACATCGTGCACACGCTGTATGTACGATGCACACCGAAATTAGTCTCTGCTTTTAACCCATCAACTAGTTTCACTAGTGAGCAGTGGGGCTGCTAGCAGGGCAGCGCCCCGGGGAGCAATTGGGAGTTAAGGGCCTTGGTCAGGGGCCCCCAGTGATTTACCATTGTGCGCAGCCCTGGGCTTGAACCTGGGTCCTCCAAGCCCACCACTGTAACCACTAGGCCACCACTCCCTATTTGTGCTTGAGGTTAAGGAAACCAGCAGATCTTATTAAACATTGAAATAGGTTCACTAGGTTGGAGATCGACTCCAAACTCTTTCAGCTTATACAAGAAAAACAGGGTTTGATTGATGGAGATGGAGTCTGTTATCCACCCACCCATCCATCCATCCACCCATCCATCCATCCACCCATCCACCCATTTTTTTACACCCGTCTTCATCCTGTACAGGGTCGTGGGGTCTGCTGGAGCCGATCCCAGTCCATCACATGAGTCTGTTGTCATTAAAGTCAATTTATCAAGATGTTTCCCAGATTACTTACTACACTGCACAAAATAATTTCTAAAACAGTAAAAAAAAAAAAGGCTTGTTTCAAGAAAATTAGAAGACTATTTTATACTATTTTACAAGTTTAAAAATTTGTTTTCAGAAAAAATGTCTTACTTTGACACATAGATCTTTGCCTAAAGGAAGACGTGTCTAGTTTTAAGAGTATTTTGCTTATTTCTAGAGGGGTTGTCTTTGTATTGTGACAGGATCTACACTGAAACTGGGCACTGCAAACATACTAATCACAGAATTGTTGTCAGTCAGATGAATCCATGTAAAAAAAACTGTGGTTATCCTCAAACATCACCATATTTAATATCTTATATTGTCCTATAATGTGTTTTTTTTTTTTCAGGTTATCTACATTCATAACAGAAGGATCCCACCTACAAATGTTATCACATCACTTTGGGAGCTAAATACTCACAAACCCAAGTTCCAAGTTATCCAAGTTCTCACCGGGTAGATGCAGTCGGACAGCAACAGAGAAATGGCCATACCCCGGATGTTGAACTCCAACACACCATTCATCATCGTAACTGGAGGCTCTGAACTCCCATTTCTGGGCAAAGAGGACAGCGGCCAAGGATGTGAGGAGGAGACGGACTCGCTGGTCCAGGTCATGGCCCCCCATATGAGCCGTGTGATGCAGCACGGCACAGCCAAACATGTTGTCAAGGAGGGGCTGGAGGACAATCCCTGTGTGTCCATAGTTGCACAAGCTGAGAGTAAGCCTCTGCCCATTTTCAAAAGATCTTTATGGGATACAAAAACCAAACCTTTCAAGAGTTAATGAAGAATAACAGTCCAATGTTTTAATGTTATTTTTGAATAATGCCTGCTAATGAATTTGAGAGAGAAGTCAGTGTTGGAAAAGCTTATTTAGATGAATGTAAAAGGGTATGAAAGTTACCCTTTCCTTGGTCACTACGCTGACTACTTATGGCTTCTTCATGGCAAATTTTATAGACCTTTTTTTTCCTGAGAAGCAAGAATGTGTCTTTGCTTTTTCTATCGTCTTTATTTCTAGAGAAAATGACTTTCCAGCGTGTTTAGGTAAAATGTAAATGTAAAAAATGTGTTACTGAATTTTGTGGATATAAGTGACATAGACGTTCAAGCTTTCTGGTTTTTCATTTGTGATTTGCTGCGATTTTAAATTTCATTACTTCATCACATAGCTATAAGTTTTTAGTTTTATTATCAAATGAAAATATTTATTCAGTTTCAATTTTATTTATATAGCATCTATTACAACACAAACTGTCTCTAGGATCTTTCCAGTGACCAGAACATGACCCGCGATCAATAATTACATAAACAATGGCAGGTAAAAACTCCCCTAGTGGGAGAAAAACCTTAAACCAAACAGTGGCACGAAAAACTCCCCTTTAAGAAGTAAGAAACCTGGATCAGGACTTGGATCTTAAGGGGGGACACATTCACGTAAAACTGTGTAGCTGTCTTTATCCAAACTGAAGTTAACTGAAAGCATTCTACTCTAACATCATTTAGAAAACTGAACAAACCAGCCGGACCAGTCTCTTTACTTAGTTACTATTACTTACTGGGTAGAACAGGAAAGGAAAATAGGACAGAGAGAATAAAAAACAGAGAGATGAGAGACACAGATATATTTTCAAAGTTACAAAAAGCAAGCTATATTAGTATTATTTATCTGTTAAGTGGAGAACTAAGAGTTCCATGTATATATAACTGATACCTGGTTAGTTGGTGGACGACGGACACGACTGTATAAACAGAACAAATCTAATAAACTGAGGTGGTCAGAGGTGGGACTGCAGGTCAAGATGCAGATCCTGAGGTTCTGGTCTGCAAACATGCACAGAGAGAAAAAGAGGGGACAGACCAGCACAACAAACTACAAGAACAATGAAGCACAATAATACGTATGAGATACTGATAATTAATAACTGAGGATTGAGCTGAAGGAGGGAAAGAGAAACAGAGGAGGTGAGGGGAACCAGTCAGTGGTTCCTGCTGGTGTCCCCCTGCAGCAGGTCTACAGCAGCAGATCCAGGATGAAGCTGTGGTGAAGACCAGCTGCTCTAGTCTGGTCCTGCAGCTGCAGCTGTGACTACTGGTCCTAACACACTAAAGCTTACACCAACGTTTTATTAAACAGAAATGTTTTCAGTTTAATTTTAAAGGTGGAGGTGGTGTCAGCCACCTTAACCCAAACTGGAAGTTGGTTCCATAGTGATGGTTCCTGATAGCAGAAGACCCGTCCTCCAAATCTACATCTGGATATACTAGAAACTTTTTTTTCTAAAAAGTATTAAAACATAATTACTCCTGCTTTCCCACAAAACTCCTAACATGCAGTATTTTTAACATTTTTTTCTTTTTAGGAGAAGACTTCCAGGAGTTCACCCCTTCTAGCACTCAGTGCCCCTTCTCAAGAGGTCACCTTCTCCAGAAACACAGGTATCCTAGCCTGGGATCGCTTCCTACCTGGTTGCTGAGGTCCGGTTAATGCCAGATCAGGTTGGATCAGTGGAACTCCTGCACACCAAACTGGAAAATGCATTTTTTAAAATAAACGTATGAATGATGCCAGAGCCCCATTGGCCAGGGTTAGACTGGAATAGTGAAACATACAATTCCAAGATCACAAAATATTCACTAAATCTGGCATCTACCTCACCTGCAGTGCCACTGGACCACAGCAGTAGAGATCACATGATTTGTGTAACTTCATCCATATATTGTTCATTTCTCAGGAAAAAGAACAAAACATGCAGTCAATGTTGACAAGAGTAATCAAAAAGATGGGACATTCCTTCCATCCACTATCTTTATTACATTCAAAGCTTTTCACGGGCGACCGGTAGAAAAACCATCGTAAGGAAAGATAAGATGGTTACGTTAAAACAAAGCTCAAACATTCAGCTAAGCTCAATGAGGATCAGCTGAACATTAGTCAGTCAAACATAGTTTCTGTAAACGTCTCAAGTCTGCAAAATGGATCAAACTTGACAAGTTTCAAAACTAGTCTATGCAGCTAAAAGTCAATGGATAACAGAACTGCCAATAATACCAAGAAGTAGTACCAAGAAAAACAATGATGTTGGGCGTTTCAAATAATGGGTGTAAAACCTAATTAAATCAGGCTGAAGACGAAACTGACATTTTGGTTCAGTGATATTTTAAATAAATTCTTCTGAAAAGCTGTGTCACTAAAATAGAAACAATCAAGATACTCAAAGTCCCAGAGGAGCTGAGAGGTGCGTTGGTTCAAAAATGAACCAGTCACTGCAATTCTGAAGAACTTTCCAATATGAATAAAACCAATGTGGAAATTGAAAGAATCTGAGACTTAAATTCAGAGTTATCTCTTCCTGCGCACTACCGTTACACAGCCTTGCCTTGGCCTTGCCTTCGACCCTTAATATGATTTCAGGGACATCAGGATTTGGGTTTTTTCACTGCCTTGGAGTCTCGATCACTTTCTATCATCAGCAGAAAAGTGAATTCCCGGCTGAGCTTACAAAAGCTATCCTGCAGGTCACTGTCAGGGTTGCTGCCAGCTGAAAGCTTAACAGAAGTTAACTGTATGTAGGACAATTAACCTAAACATGGAAATAAATCCATCACAGAATAAGTTCTGCCTCCTGGATAGTCCAGTCCAGTTCCCAGACCTTAAACCCCACAGAGACACTGGAATGACCTCAAAAAGACCTTTCACAGGAAACGTCCTACAAATGTGTCTGAGTTGAAGCAGTTCTGTAAAGACGACCGGTCAATTCAGGTCAAAAAGTCTTTATTTTTAACATGACGGCAAGTAACAGACATGCTTGAACGTCCTTAACCAGGAATGCCAGAGAAAACTTAGGAACTCCGACCCCTTGAACTCAAAACCAGATTCAGATGGACCCTCATTAGTTCTGTGGTTTAAGATATCAAAAAATGTTGGCGTACGTAAAATTATACATATTAATAGTTAGAAATGTTCACGGTATAAATATATATTGTGGCATACTTGAGTATAAATTAGGAGACCTGAGTTATTATTGCCATGTGCAGTTACACGCCGCTGTATATAAACGCTCTGAGTCCCTGCAGTCGATTTCTTACTCATAGATATTCCTACACACATTAAAGCACACAGATACAACTATACTTATCACTATCCATATATGTATAAATATATGTATACCCATATAAACACCCACAACCACACAAGTCCCACCGCCAGGTAGCAGAGGCCTCCAACACACCTGATCCGTAGCTGCTAAAATGTTTGCTTGACATTATTGTTGCCAAACGAGGTTCAACCAGCTTTTAACTCATAGGGTGTACTTACTGTATTTACCAGTAATGTGAAGTATAATGGGTGTCATCAATAAAAACAGAATAAATTATAAACAATTTGTGTGCCATCAGCTTAAGCAAAATCTGTTCATCTGTAATTGTGCCTCAGATGAAGATGAGACCACATTTCATTGCAATGAATGGGGAAAGCCACTACATTTCTAGAGGTCCTCATACTTTCTTTCCACTGTGTGTAAAAAAAAAAAAGCCTTTAATGTTTCTTTTCATGTTTAGATTTCTCAAGGAGGATGCTGCCCTCATTAGTGACACGGAGGATGAAGAGTTGGATGGGGGTGCAAAACTCCTGCATCATCACCTTCTGAAGAAAAAACGCAGGAAAACCAGAAGCCGGCAGAAGGAAGGAGGGGAACCGCCTGTCATCCGGGGTCTGTGGGTGCAGGAGATTGACTGGCTGAAGACAGGATCATCCACTGAGATCATACCACCTCCTCCTGAGTTCAGTGACTCAGTTCCCTGCTGCTATGGTGACCCACTCCAGTCCTGCATATACAGAGGCTGCAACTGTGCAGGTGATGATGTCTGGGGAACAGAAGAAGTGTCACCTTGCAGAGTGACGGATGTAGATGACTCATCCAGCACTGACGACGGAGCCTCAGACTCTGAATGTGGATCTTGTAACACTCATGAATGTGAGTCAGACTCATCTGGCTGCACTGATGCCGACGTAAAACATCAATGTAAGTTTGAGGTCTTGTCTCATTCTGCACTTGACCTCATGCAGTTGTCAGGATTTACTTCCTCCTACCATCCAGCGTTGCCTTCTGATTCCAGTGAGCATATACAAAATCAGCAGGGAATGTCAGGCTCTGCCTTGATATGCAGCAACGTGAACACATCCCTGAGTGGGTTGGAGGAAGACACTGGTGACTCAATATTTGATGAGCTACAAGGGAAGGTGACGCAGGTGTCAAAGCTCTTTATCTCCGCCTTCTTTGGAGCTTCAATAAAACAGATGCTGAACAACTGGAAGATCAGAAAAGCTGCCAACGAAGGGCTCATATTCCATCATGTAAGACTCTTGAATCAGTTAATGACTTGTTTTCCATGTAACAAATATAAGTATCCATTATGAGTGTTTTAGGTTTGGAATGACTAAGGGCTTCTCCATGTCCTAAACCCCAACATACATATATCTAAAATAAGTGTCCAGTATTGGTGGAAGCAGTGCATTGCAGTGGTTAGCACTGCCGCTCCACAGGTTTCTATGCGAGTTCTGCTCGTTCTCATCGTGCTTGTTCGGCTTTTCTCCTGCTGTGCACATGCTTGTTGTATGGGTGATAACTGAAGTGGTTATGAGCGTGCATGGTTGTTTTCCTCTGTGTGGCTCTGTGGACTGGTGAACTATCTAGGGGTCACCCTGCATCTCCGTCATGCAAGGGAAAGATTCCTGCATGGTCAGGACCATGAACTGACCAGAAAGGAGCAGGCTTGGATAACGGCTGGAATCATTCAATATTCATAATGGCATAAATGTTAGGATGGTAGCAGTTGGCAACTTGTATTGTAATAATATATAAATAAAATGGAACTGAATTGAATTGAAATATCTGGCTCATGCAAAAAATGCTTTTTTTCTTTTGGCAAATAAATAAATAAAGCAAGTAATATATCTAACTTAGTACTGTGAAAGCTACTTTAGTAAAACATGCAGCCTAGTTTGTCTATTTTACTTTCAATGGTACATTGATTATCAAAAAGAGCATGAATCTCAATAAAATAAAACATGAGTCCACTAGAGGCCTTTTTGTACGTGTTGTGCTGCCACGACTTCTAATGAAGCGTACACGGCATTGATTATACCACTAAACTAACTCATAGTTACTGCATAAATATGAAGGAATGAAACCAGAAATATTTTGGTTTTTTTAGAGGTTTTCATAAACATTCGCAAAAAAGACGTTTGCTGAATTTGGAAGAAAACCCAGCTAATGTTTTCAAAAAGTCAGAATGATCCTTTGTCTTTTTCTTTTTCTTCTTCATTCTCTTTGTTCTCATTTTATTTTCTTTCTTTGTGTCCTGAAGCTGCTCCAGCCCAGTGGTTGGCAGTACAGGGAGGGAGAGGAGTACAGCATTCTTCACCCCATCCAGAATGGCTCGTATGGTGATGTGTTCTGTGTTCGGGATATAAGAACCGGATTCACATGTGCTGCCAAAAGGGTGAGCCAAGCAACAATGAGTCCCCTAGTGAAACTGAGGCTTTTGAAGCAGCTCTTGAACCCTGAAATGCTGTTTTCATTTAATTGGTTTAATGTCATCCAGCTTGTTATTGTCCACTCCCCTCAGATTCCACTGAGTCATTTCAGCAGTGAGGAGGTGAGCACGTGGAGTGCTCTGAACTCTCTTCGAGTTGTGGAGCTGTTTGGGGCTATAAGGGAGGGGCTGCATGCTGTGCTCTTCATGGACCTGAAGCCAGGTAAATTCACTTAAACATACTCTGTGTCAAAAATAGTCAAATGGTGTCAAAGATGAAAGAGACTTTTCCAAATCACTTCAGCCTGCTTAGCCCAACTTCTAAAGGAGATGACCTGCCTTCCTGAGGATCTGGCGCTGCATTACCTGCATCAGTCACTAGAGGCGCTGGAACACCTGCACAAAAGAAACGTGCTTCACCTGGATGTCAAAGGTGTGTTTTTGTGTTAGTTGACATGTTAGATCTATATAATAGAATGCCGTTGAAGGATCTAAAAACTGTACCATGATTTATTTAACAAAAATGAAGCTTATAAAAAAACAAAATCATGTGGTCAACAATAATCATAATAAATTTTATTTATAGGCACCTTTTGTGACACTTAAGGTCACTGTACAATTAAAAGGAGAATGCACATTAAAGTGAATATAATATTGAAACTTTATAGATAAAAATAAGATGCTATAATAGATAATAAAACACAATGATGATAAATGGATAAGTATGGACTAAAGACCTCGCTGTATAAGAGATGGAATTGCAGCCAAGAGCTGCTAATCATCAACCTATGATAAATAAATCATGAGCAGCTGTGCAGACCTCTACAAAACCAGATGTTTTGGTAGTTTGTTCATCTGGAGCATCTGAGGAGACATGAGCAAATGATTTGGTATCAGTCTGTGAAGGGTTAAAAATTCATTCCCATATACATGCGTGTTAACTTTGTACTCGGCAGGAAAAGTGAAGTTCTACAGTAAGAAACCAAATTCACGAGTGGCAGGCTTCAAAGTATTGGATATCCCAGGATGTTTACCACAAGGCCAGAGTGTGAACTGCTCAAATAAGCATAACAACAACGAAAATAAAAATAATAATAACCTCAGACCCCAGAAACCCAGCTGAGAATCTTAAAAGTTAAACTCCACAATAGCACAATTTGTAGCGTTGTAGCAAGTATTGGATTCAGATGGAATTACAAGGGTTGTGAGGACAAAACCTCTGGTGTCTAAAAACAACATGAAAGCATAACTGAGGTTTTCAAAACTGCATCTGAATAAACCACATGACTTGTGAAACAATAACCAATGAACACGTGAGACCAAAGTGGATTTGCTTGTCCTTTGTTTGGCCAGTGTCACGATTAGCAAAACAAGCATTTAATTTCCTCGTCACCTGCAGTCACTGATTCAACCATGAACTCCTCCATTTATCAGATTATTCTAGACTCAAATGTGAGGCCATCTGTAACATAATAAAACTTGAAATGAACTGGTTCATGCAACTGTACAATGTTGCCAAACAAACCATCAAATCTGCATCAGAATGGCTGAAAAAACAACAAATGACAGTTTTGGAATAGGCTGGTTAAAGTTTAGACTTTAAACACTGTGGTGGGATCTTGAGAGAGTCAATGCCCAAGAACCAACGTCTGAATATACAAAGAAGTATCCAGCCTTTTTATTTCAGTTAAAACAACAGCAAAAACAAGCATGGGTGAATGCCCAAAAAGGTAAATGAACAAGATATGTTTTAGGAAGACTGGACTAAATAGTTAATTTTTTTGGCGGTTTTTTTGGAGTTTTCTTAAATACATTATCACAACGAAAAAAGTGGTATGTTGTTTTTTATTTGAAGTTGAATATGTTATAGCCATTATGATTAGATAATTCACAATGTTTTTACA
Organism: Xenentodon cancila; assembly: GCA_014839995.1. Taxonomy (NCBI): domain Eukaryota; kingdom Metazoa; phylum Chordata; class Actinopteri; order Beloniformes; family Belonidae; genus Xenentodon; species Xenentodon cancila. Next base: position 5,549,113 of record CM026218.1, on the reverse strand, counting down.
TAAAAAATATTTCAGTTCAAGTACAGTCATCCATCAATTCAATTCAATTCAATTCAATTCATCCATCCATTATCTATACCCGCTTTTTCCGTTTCCGGGTCACGGGGGTCTGTCGGAGCCTATCCCGAAGCATATCAGGCGAAAGGCAGGGGTACACCCTGGACAGGTCGCCAGTCTACCCAGGGCCACATACAAACAACCAATCACACTCACATTCACACCTATGGACAATTTAGAAAGATCAATTAACCTACACTGCATGTTTTTGGACTGTGGGAGGAAGCCGGAGTACCCGGAGGAAACCCACGCAAGCACGGGGAGAACATGCAAACTCCACACAGAAAGACCCACCGGGCCGGGAATTGAACCGGGAACCTTCTTGCTGTGAGGCAACTGTGCTAACCACTAAGCCACCGTGCTGCCCAATTCAATTCAATTCAATGCAATTTTATTTATATAGGATCTATTACGAAACAAGTTGTCTAGAACCAGGGGGTCATGTTCTAGACCAGAACATGACCCCAGAGGAATTATTACATAAACAACGGCAGGTAAAAACTCCCCTAGTGGGAGAAAAACCTCAAGCCAAACAGCAGCAAGAAAAACTCCCCTTTAAGAGGGAAGAAACCTGGATCATAAGGGGGGACCCTCCTGCTAAAGGCCACTCCATCCATCCATCCGTCCATCCATCCATCCACTATTCTGGGTAATAGGGATCTGCTGGAGACTCTCTCTGTGTTAGGCGTTAGGCAGGCATACACCCTGGGTGGGTCTCCAGTCATAAAGTCATAATCTTAATTTTGAGCAAACTGAACACGACTGAATTTAAATATCACGAATCATATAAATCAACTATCTGAATATACAAAGTATCCAACCCTTTTATTTCTGTTAAAGTACCAATACCAAGCCAAATAAATATTTAACTCATCTCAACTCTCAACTCAACTTTATTTAAAAGTACTTCAAAAACAACACAGTTGACCAAAGTGCTGAACACAAACATGGGAAAAACATTTAAAAAAAAAATTTAAAAACATGTAAAACAAATGTAAACATAAAATCAAAAAAACAAAAATTAAAAAATAAGATAAAACACTAAAACTAAGATCTCAAACTGATTTAAAAGCCAGAGTGAAAAAGTATGATCTAAGAGAGGATTTAAAAATGGGAAGTGAGTCTGTCTGCCTGAAATGTGAAGGCAGCTCGTTCCACAGTTTTGAGCCGGCGACTGAGAAAAAGCGGTTTCCTCTAAACTTCCTCTTAGTTTCAGAGAAAACTAACAATAACTGATCTGCTGACCAGAGGGAGGAATGGAGCAGGTCAAACAGACACTTTGGAGCAAGACCATACACACATTTAAAGACAAATAAACAAATTTTTAAATCAATGCGTTAATGAACCGGGAGCCAATAAAGTGATGCTAACTTGCACTCGTTTCCTTGCACCAATTAAAAGTCGGGCAGCAGCATTTTGAAGAAACTGCAGCCAAGCAAGTGATTTCTGGCAAACTCCAATGTGAAGCCTACTCGCCTGACAGTGCAAGTAGCCTCATTTAACCAGGGTTCAGATCCGGGCTTGGAGAGCTTGTTTTCAGCGGAGCCACAGTATCTAAAACAGTTTGGCAGGTTGAATGACAGTGAGATGATATTTCTTCAATATCTGGGTTTCAACACACAGATTCAGTTGAAAAAATTTAGAAGTTAAAAGCTGCAGAGAACTGAGCAGCTGTGGACGACACGACTAATCTGCACAGAAGTGTGTGATTTAACCACACGACACGGGAGAGGCATGTCAAACACAACAGACATGTGGTCTGAAAACACTGCATCACAAACCTCAAGGTGGGTATCAGTAAGAACATGACTTAAAACCAGATCAAGAGTGTAACCATGTTCCTGCGTACGACCAGATACAAACTGTACAAGATTAAAATAGTCAATGAGATTTAAAAAGTCTTTGGACAATGACTTTTCAGAACTACAAACATGAATATTAAAATCCCCAAATATTAAAACCCGGTCAACCCGAGGAGCCTGAGCAGCCCGAGCAAGCGCCCGCAGGTTGAGCAGGTTTACCCCGCGCCAGCGTCAGTGTTAAAATAACTGAATTTAATATATGGTGTTCTACAAACTAAATAATTTGGCCCCTTTTAGATTAGTTATACCTGTGCTTTTATTTCTCACAGCTTTAGTTTGTTGTTGGACCACAAAGTTGCCTGCCTCTGTCTGCAGGGACTTTGGTTTAATGTCAGCTGCAAGGCCTCAAGACGACGGTTCTGCTGTCAGCCATCATCAACTGTGATGATTCCTCATCCTAAACTGACACCTCTCCCCTGAACCCTCAGTAATCCCTGCTGCAGGAATAAAGCAGGAGGAGGCTCTCTCAATATAGCCCTTTCCATTGCCCCCGAGCTCTTATCCAGAAGCTTTATTCTGTCAAAATCTACCAAATAAACCACTCTTATCATATCTTATCTTTCTAGCAAAGATGAAGAACATGTTTGTGAACCTTCACCTGTATTTTTTTGGAGGTTAATCCTTATCTGTCTGTTGGGTAAACAGAGCTGCAGCAGAGACTTTAGCCCCTGTGTACCCATAACACTGAAAGCCTCTGACAGCCTCCTGCTTCTCAGTCAAATGCTTCATAATGAGCACCGAATGCAAACAAGCTGTCTCACTAAATCCTGTGTGTTGATTTTATTCCAGCTGACAATGTGCTGCTGTCTGCAGACTGCAGAAACACATTCCTCTGTGACTTTGGTCTCTCTGAGACTCTAGATGACAGCGGATGGAGCACCAAGACATTCAGGGGTGAGTTGATCCTCACTGGTTGACAAGATATGACACAACTCCCAATGGAATAAAATATATAAGCAATTCTCCAGCAAGAAGCTTTCTCAACACACCAAAATCTAGGCATTTTGCTCACAGGACTATTGTAATTATTCTTACCCGTTTCTTTTTTTTGTAACCTATGGTCATCTCTAGGATGACAATTCATCACATTGATACTGTGGACACTTCAAAGAAGCGCAGACTCCTAAAATCATGGTCATGCAAATCATGGTGGAGCACAAGTTCTTTAGTATGTAGTGAAGTAACTAACTTAATAGTCTTACTGATTAATGTTGTGGGTACATTAGTTTAAAAAAACTTTACAGTTGTAGTTTTCATTTTTCCAAAGAAATGCAGTTCTTTGAACCCTAGGGGACATAGTCTGCTTATCAGACACGCATAAATACAAATGAGACCTAACACATCTTTAGATGTGAGTCATCCATCAGTCATTTCCTCCCTTTGGTGACTTCTGCAATCTCTCATTAAGAATCTGTCTTCCATGATCTGTCCACTCAGAAGTTCACTCAGTGATGTTAAAATAGTTTTTTTTTTGTGATGGATATAAGAAAGAGACTAAACTGTCTGCTGGGACGTTGGGTAAATAACTGATCACACAGGGCAACAAACAGCTTCACAATCAATTTAATTCAATTTTATTTATATAGCATCTATTACAAAATAAGTTGTCTGTAGGATCTTTCCAGAGACCCAGAACATGACCCCCGATCAATTATTACATAAACAACGGCAGGTAAAAACTCCCCTAGTGGGAGAAAAACCTTAAGCCAAACAGTGGCGAGAAAAACTCCCCTTTAAGAAGGAAGAAACCTGGATCAGGACCTGGATCATGAGGGGGGACACATTCACGTAAAACTGTGTAGCTGTCTTTATCCAAACTGAAGTTAACTGAAAGCATTCTACTCTAACATCATTTAGAAAACTGAACAAACCAGCCGGACCAGTCTCTTTACTTAGTTACTTACTTACTTTGTTTTTAGTAAATCCATAAAACTGACTCGGGAAAACTAACTGTGAAAAACTAACATGTCTCTCTTGGATGCAATGATGTTTTCCTCCATCTGAACAATCTTGTCTTATGAAATAGTGCAGTTATAAGACACCATCCCTCATGTTTTCGTCACAAAAGACAAAGTCATGCCCTTCCTTGTCTTACATGTCATTTCATGCTGTGAAATGTGAGCCACGGACACCATCCCCTGTACTTTCAGCCATGACCAAATGCCATTTACATGTAATTTTAACGCCACAAAGATATACAAAAATATAGCTGCAAGACAAGGCCAAAGAGGAGTACTATGTCTACACACTTCCATAATATCATGTTGACCTGAAATAAAGGCATTTCCTTGGACTGTACATCATAGATCCTATGTAATAACACAGAAAACAAAAAAATAAAAAAATCAATCATTTAAGAGGAGTTAGTGAACAGTTTTAGTTACAGTGAAAGACAATTTTATTCCCTTTGTGGTAGTGTTGCAAAAATCTTTTTTTTTTCATGCTCTCTGTAACTAGTAAACAATTGAGGTTAATTGTGCTATTGTCTCTTTTCCACTTACTCTCCTGTCAATGTGTCGATGTGTAAAGGGCCAAAAAGTCTGCTCCAAAGCCAACTTTTAAATGCATAAAAAGATTTATTACAGTAAAAGAAGGAATAACAGATTCTGCAGCAATCTGGGGTCTTTCTGTGCCAGTTGCAAAAAATCTGTTAAATTAATCATTTGGTTGGCATGATAAAACCTCCTAGCGTCGCCAGCAGAGATAGATGTTAATTAGAAATTAAAGTTGATGTTTTTAAATGCAGGAACTGGCTTCCCTGGCACAGAGACCCACATGGCCCCTGAGGTGGCGAAAGGTGATCAGCTATGTGCCAAAGCAGATGTGTGGAGCAGCTGCTGTATGCTACTCCACATGCTCAATGGATACCAGCCCTGGATCCGCTACTATTCCCATCCACTTTGTCTCCAGGTCAGAATGTCCTCATTTCTATGATCTCCAGCCTGACGGGGAAAATGTATAAGTTGAATAAAAAATACATAGGGGTATTCTTCCAGATTGTCAATGAGCCGCCACCTCTTTGGGAAGTACCATCCAACTGTAACAACTTCACGGCCAAAGTGTTCAGAGCTGGACTCCAGAAGGACCCAGACAGAAGGGCATCTGCAAAGGAACTCAGGAGGAAAACCACCAAAGCCCTCAGAGCAGGTTCAAGCATTCTTCACCCGACCCCCCTTTCTGATAGTAAATTTTACTTATCAACCGCTCCATCATTCATATCAATATTTTCTTCACAGTTGGAGGCCTCAGCACTTGTTCAGTCGAGATTGCCTGTAAAAAACTGCATCATGGCCAAAGCCAGCACGAGAATGCCCACTGTGCTTTGTTCTCTGAGACCCCTGTCACCCCGAATAAACCACCAGGTGCCTTCTCAGCTCCAGATGTGGTCTGGGTGAGCTCCTGGAGAACCATGGCAGTGGATGAGGACAGCAGTGACGAGGAAGGTGGTGCTTCCGACCAATTCTCTGAAGCAGAGACCGATTCTTTAACGGGAGAATGGGACTCGCATCCAAAGTTACTGCGGGATGATTATACACATGAAGCCGACTGGGACACTTGGTCAGAGTCAGAAGTTGATATATACATTGGAGAGGAGGAGTTTATTCAGGAGAAACTGCTAAAAACTGAGAACAACTATGAGGGCGACTGGGAGGAGGATGAAGATGAGCAGGACTCTTCTGTGTCTACAGAGTACCTTTGTGCTCTCCGAGATCTCTTCCCTTTGCTGCAGAAAGGCCAACCAGAAGCCATGAGTAATGATTCATGGGGATCAGAAGCAGAGCTGGAGTACCTCAGAGATGGTGAGTCAGATGCTCTTCATCACACAATCAGCTCAACTTGCCAGTTCTTTAACATTTTGTTCAAACTTTACAATTCCAAAATCGTGTTACTGTATGTTAATTTTGCTCAGATTAACCACCTCAAAAACTCACTGATGGCACTAATGGCTGAAAATACTGTTTTTTAAAAGGTATATTTGGATTTCCACATCCATCAAAATACTATTTATTAGTCCTGTCCTATGTTTGTTTGCAAAATCTTTTGAAAAAGTGCTTTGCCTACTAGGAAGAATACATTACATTTAGACGCTGGCTCAGCAAACTTCTGCCAGAATTGTATAAATGGTAGAAATAGTCACTAGTTGGAAAGTTACACTTAACCTCTGGATAAACAGTGCAGCCTTTCACTTGTCCTAAATGCAGTTTTTCATACAATTCATGGGAAAAAATGCTGGTGGTCTTAAATAAAAACTTTTATTATTGACATTGTAGAGATTTGTCTTCTGGGGGAAATGAATTTTAGAAAGAAATTTAATGGCCAGCAATTCCATATTTGGTTAAATATTTTATTTTGACCTATGTGGATGCTGTAGAAAGTCCTCCAATAAATCAGTAGAACAGAGGCAATTTATTAAAATTGAATGACTTATTTAATGGAAGCAAATATTTTTAAAAGAAAGACTTTCACTGGTTTTAGACGGCCTTAGGCCACTGCAGAGATCACATTGACAAACAACTATTTCTTCTAGAGAGTAAACATGACCAAAACTCAGTAATATAAAAGAATATTCACATAAATTAACAGAATTCCATACTTTTTTCTATATATTTATCTCATATTTGGCCAATGTGACTTTGCTTTTGGGGGTTTCTTTTCCCTGGAAGCTTTGATTCTGATCAGTGACGAATTACATGTGCTCACAGTCAGGTGCATGTGTTCTTCGGTTCCACTGATGACACTTTAAATCCTAGTTTATCTTTCAAAACACACAATGGAAATCAACCGGGTGCACATTTTCAGGGACGAGGCATTTAATTGCTAATGAACAGGGTGTATTGTTGCCTATCTTATGACATAAAACTGGTAAGCTCATCAGGTTTTGATCAAGGTGGATTATTTTAAGATTGAAATCTAATAACTCCTCCTGGAACCCAGCTGTGTCACTAGATAACAATAGACTAGCATTACCATGATTAAATTCATGGTCCAGTGTGGCAAAAAATAGGAGACTTTCTCAGGAGAACCATTTTTATTTAGGGCATTCTGCTTGGATTGTTTTCAAGTTCTGTTGGAGTTCCACGTGTTATAGGTTATTAATTAATACCTTGTTAACCCTCAGGAGTTTTGTGGAACTGAGCACTTTGCAAGGATACTGAAACACTCTTAGAAACTCCTTGAGCCACCGCAGAGGCCTCAGAGCCTCTTCCTAGCTGGACATGCCTGAAGCACTTTGCCCAGGAGGTGTTTGTGAGTCTTTCTAAGTAGATGTCTGATCTCAGCGAGCTCATCTCCACAAAACACGTGTACCGGTTGGGCAAACTCACATGGCCCCTCCAGGGCCCTGTAGACATGTGGTCTGGTGTTCCACAGACCGCATGGGACCTGCACCGTTCCTTCTGAACTGACTAACCACCAGACCTTTTTCTCCAGCACCTCTGCATACATCTTAACAGTAATACTGAGAAGTGTGATCCTGCTGTAATCAGAACACACCTTCCAGTTTTTTTTAATAAGAGAAACCAGCGCCCCAACCTGCCAATCCAGAGGCTCTGCCCCCAATAGTCCATCAACTAACGATTAATGAGAGAAAAATATATGGCTTTGTTGTAATTGTAATCAAACCTACTTGTACTGTCCTCCATTAGGTAAGCGGAGTATGCTGTTTGTTTTCTCACAGAACCTGATCATTTTGTTTTCAGATGTCCCCATAGGCAGCACAATGCAGACTCCCTCTCCAGAACCTCGAGATGACCCCCCATCCTGTTTTAGCTCCTCAGACAACTCCCACATAGACACATCAGAGAAGGTGTGATTCCAGCAAAAAGATCTGAATGCGTGTTCCACATGTGAAAATCTGAATACCTAAGACTTTGCCTCATTTTAAAGGACTCCGAATATTCATCTGATGACCTCAGCTCTGGCGTCTTTTCCTCCTGCAACAGTCACGCAGCTGGACACTTGCAGTGGTTGGCTCCAACCAATCAGCCATCTTCATGCTGCTTTGAGGGTAAGATGGCAGAAATCTTTTACCGCATCACCCGTCACACACTGATTGGTTGCAACATTCATGATTAAAAACAAAAATCTGACATTTGCAGGTGTCGATATCTGGATTGAAAATGTTCAGGGGCAGTGTTTGAGGATTCGAGAACGCCGGTGGGTCAAAGTTGGCCACGTCGCTGTAGGAATCAGTGATCAGGTGTGAGAGTGCTGACTCGTATTAAAATGTTTATTAAAAAGTAAAACATTTCAAATTAAAAAATTATAAAATTATGAAGCTGCTGATACTCAAATGTCAACATGCAAGCTTTATTTAAACAAAACTGCTAAATGAAAGAAACTTTCATGTGTCACTCATCCTTGAGCCGACTTATTCTTTATCGAGAATTGATACCTCACCATCCATAATCCATGTGACTTATCCCATCTATCACACAGGTTTCAAGGAAAGCTTTTACTTTAGAGACTCTGGACAGAAAGGCCGTATCCTTCGAACAGGAGATCAAAGAGTCTGGTCTGTGGTTTTGCTGCGTTCCTGCTCACGACGGATGTCAGTGCTGGAGGTGGAGGGTCAGAGATGGCAAGCTGGAACTTCGGGAATGAGACGGACAATCTCTGTTGCTGCTTTTCAACATTTATTTAGTTTTTTTTTTTTGCACCAAATGCAGTTTTTATTGTATATTGATCTTTGGGGAGATTAGTCCATTTTCCATTTGTATCTGAATGGATTTATACAACTTCCAAGACTTTGGGGTATTCGCATCCACAAGTGAAGACACGAGTGAAAAAGCTGAACAGTGAGACATTTTTCAGGAACAATCCACCAGTACATGCAGGGACGCCACTGAGGCTGCTGTCATGTTCATGAAACCAGTTTTATTCTGCAGTCTTATGTGGAGCTCTATACTAGGAGGTCTACAAAAAACAGATCTGTAAAAGTTTACAAAAATAAATAAGGAAATGTATACACCTAAATAAAATATAAATAAACAATGAGACAAAAATGTAAAGGAATTATTAAATGAGGACAAAGAACAACTGAAATATTTTTCATTCAGTTTTTGCATTTATTTTCTTCTTTATAGTATATAAACTTAGCCCAAAAAGTAGGTAAATTTATGTTTGGTAGATTATTTCTTTCTTGTAACAATGCTTCTCGATAATAAATCTTATACTGTTGGAAAATCTATTTATTTCCCTTTTAAAAGGTGCCATGTTTTTAAGGACATTTCATTTGTGGGATGAACAGCAGAGCTGAGTATGTGGGTGGCGCCCATGAAACATTTGTTAAATCCTTTGTTCCAGTGCAACTTTCACTCTTGTTTGGTGTTTGGCAGATTGAACGATTAAAGTTAAAAAAGATAACACATATTGGGCAATCCTGGTCCTCAAGGGCTACTGCCCTGCAGGTTTTAGATGTTCCCTTGCTTTAACACAGCTGATTTTAATTAAAGGTCATCATCAGCTTGTGATCAAGGTCTGCACAGGTCTGTTCATGATAGAGTCACTAGTATCAGTGTGTGTGTTGAAGGAGGGAAGCATCTAAAACCTGTAGGACACTGCCCTCGAGGACTGATTTTGGACACCCCTGATTGAACAATTTAACAAACAGGAGCCTCAGTAGAGTGTGGTTGTCAAAACAGTCAAAACAGCGTGGCACCACCTCCTCATGCTGGTCACCATCTTGGTCACACACTGTTGAGATATGGTATCCCATTCTTCAACCAGGATTTGTCACAAGTCAGCCATTGTGGTTGTGCTGGTCACTCTGACACAAACGGCACATCCAAGCTGATCCCATATGTGTTCAGTGGGCTTGAAGTCAGAACTGCTGGCAGGCCATTACATCCTCTCCACAAAGAACTGTTTCAGACTTCGTTCAAGGTGAGAAATAAACACTTAGTTGCAGAATACTTAAACATATTTTATCCAGACATTCTTAATTATAATCTATTTTTTGCTTCACTCTATATCCATATGTTGGAGGGAGACATTGAAAGATGCCTATTTACAGGATGAACATGGTCAGCAACATTACTCACTCATACTGGGGCATTCAGATATTACTTGCTGGAAGAAAGTGTCCCCACATTATGAGAGCTGCAGCAGCAGCCCTGGACTCTGGACTCGGGCAGGTTCACTCCCTGGATTCATGCTGTTGATTCTGACTTGACATGTGCAGAGTCAGCAGAAATGCAGGCCACGTGTTTCTAGTTTAAGCTCCAACCAGCTGCAACCTCTGACCTCTCTGAACAACAGAACTGCAGCTCACTGAATGGTTTCTTTTTTTGTTTCACTGATTCTAGTCAATTTTAGTAACTGATGTGGTGATAATCCTGGAGAGCTGTTTTAAATCGGCTGTTTTAAACCAGTCCTTCTGAAAATAACAATTACACTGCCATCAGGGTAAAAACAACAACCCCACAGCGCCTCCCTGCTCCAAACAGAGCGTTTCCCAACGCACGTTAAACATGCGTTCATCATCCAGGAATAATAGCGAACTCTTATCCACAAATGTGGAAAAAGGGAGACATACAACAGACATGTAAAAAATGTACAAAGACAGAAAGACATATATGGTGTTATAATTAAACAGTTTAATCTCTTTCTTTGCTTATTGTCATTTGAAACCAAAATAAGTAAATAATTAGAATTAGGTGTTTCTGTTAATGTCTGTTTGTAGTTGTGTGAAAGTCTCTCAGTGCTGAATTAACATCTGTTTCATTCACAAACACTGACTGAGAGAGTCAGTCAAGATACACACTTGAGCAGAGACACACACAGAAGGCTGTCATGTAAATTTGGTCTGTCCTTCCATCCATCCATCCATCCATCCAGCCATCCTTCCATCCTTCTATCCATCCATCCATCCATCCATCCATCCTTCCATCCATCCTTCCATCCATCCATCCATCCATTCATCCATCCATTCATCCACCCATCCTTCCATCCATCCATCCATCCATTCATCCATCCATCCATCCATCCATCCATCCATCCATCCATCCATCCATCTATCCATCCATCCATCCATCCATCCATCCATTCATCCGTCTCTACAGAATCCCTCCTTCTGACATAACTCAGTTAATCCCTAATGAAAATCGATTAAATGAAGTTTCTATTACTGAAAGCTGATTTAAAATCTTTTAAAACCATAAATGGGAATACTTCATATTGTCACATAATTATTTTAATTTTAATCTAATCTTTAATATACTTTATTATATTATTGTTTTATGATTCTTTTATTTAAAAGGTTAATTTAAAAGGATAATCTCCATATTACTGTCATCACATTTCTGAATTTGTGTTAAAATAAAACAGAATGGTTGAAATGTATAAATAAGGTAAAAGGTATTATGATTACTGAAGCACAAAGTTGTAGAAAGAAGAAGAGGAGCAAAGGGGAGGATGGAGAAAGTATAGGATGAAGAGCAGGAAGGAGAAATAGAGAAGAGGTAGCAAAGGTAAGGATGAAGAGGATAACCAGCCAATTTGTATCTGACAGACATACATGAGTTCAGTTGAAGTACTGTTCAGGACATTCATTACATTACACAGTGAAACACCCATGAACTAGGAAAATCAACTGCAGCTGTAACTCCTGGAACCTGCAGCTACGCTGGTGACAACCTCCAGACCATCCTGGAACAACTCAATATAATTTTTTCTCCATAAATGGCAGACATTCAATTCAATTCAATTCAATTGTATTTATATAGCATCTATTACATTTCAAGTTGTCTCTAGGATCTTTCCAGAGACCCAGAACATGACCCACGAGCAATTATTACATAAAGAACAGCAGGTAAAATCTGCCCTAGTGGGAGAAAAACCTTAAGTCAAACAGTGGCAAGAAAAACTTCCCTTTAAGAGGGAAGAAACCTGGATCAGGACCTGGATCATCAGGGGGGACCCTCCTGCTGAAGACCAGCCGGGTAGAACAGGAAAGGGGAGATTAGAAAGACAGAATGAAGAACAGAGAGGCACAGATACACTATATTGCCAAAAATATTTTCTCACCCATCCAAATAATCTGAATCAGCTGTTCCAATCACTTCCATGGCCATAGGTGTATAAAATCAAGCATGTAGATCAGCACACTGTTTTTACAACTATTTGTGAAAAAATGTGTCGCTCTCAGGAGAGTTCCAGTGAAAGGAACTCTGAATGCTTCAGCATTCCAAGACATTTTGGACAATTCCATGCTCCCAACTTTGTGGAACAGTTTGGAGCTGGACCTTTCCTCTTGCAACATGACTGTGCACCAGTGCACAAAGCAGGTCCATAAAGGCCTTGATGACAGTCTGGTGTGGATGAACTTGACTGGCCTGCACAGAGTCCTGACCTCAACCCGATAGAACACCTTTGGGATGAATTAGAGCGGAGACTGTGAGAGCCAGGACTTCTGGTCCAACATCAGTGTGACCTCACAAATGCCGTAAGAATGGTAAAAAATTCCCATAAACACACTCCTAAACCTTGTGGACAGCCTTCCCAGAAGAGTTGAAGCTTTTACAGCTGCAAAGGGTGGACCAACGTCATATTGAACCCTATGGATCAGGAATGGGAGGTCACTTAAGTTCACATGTGAGTCGAGGCAGGTGAGCGAATACTTGTGGCCATATAGTGTATATTGCCAAAGGTACCAAACACAAGATATATTAGTATTAATCGTCCGTAATCAGGAGAACTAACAGTTCTATGTCCATATGACTGATACATGGTTAGTCTCAAAGACCGTAAACCCCATCACAACACACCGTCAGTGCGTTGTAGTCCAAACTCTTGTGACTTGTTCAAAGTTTAAATGGTGTCTCCAAGTCATTAGCTCTCAAAGACAACATAGTTTTTCAAGAATTTCTGATTAGTCTGTAATTGAAAACCATTATAAATGCTAAATTTATCTGTAACTTTAAGTGTAATATTTCAAAAACGACGTAACATTTTTAAAAAGCTGAATCCAGTGGTAAGAGTTTATAGTAATGTGACTTGTTAAAAGTCTGAATGTTGTCTCTAGCTGTAAGTATGCTGAAGTAATAATTTCTGAAAAAGGTATATTTGTTTAAAGATTTAAAGACATTTTTCATTATAGATTAATGGGCCTTGAGTTTTTGAAATCCTGGAATCTCTTAAAAAGTTTAAGGATTTGAAATACCAAAAGTCATCACAGGAACAAGCTGAGTGTTTGAAATCTAAATGATCAAAAACGTAGCAAAAATATGGAACTAGTTAAATGGCAAAAAATGGCAAAGGAAGGTAAAATATATAAAGAGAAACAGTTTCGCACTTGGTTGAACGCTGACTCAGCATTCAACCAATAAATAAAGAGAAAAGGGATCATAATAGGTTGAATGCTGACTCGGCTGTGTCAGTGTTGATTCAGCATTCAACCAATTAACAAAACATAAATTGGACCAGTTGAGGTCAAGAAAATATATATTCACACACCAGAAGAGGGATCTTCTCCCCATTAACAAAGACAGAGATGGATTCATTTATTTTTCCTTTCTGGACTGACAAACTCAGAGATTTTACTGACTTGAAATCTATCATTACCCAAATGAAGAGCTCCTCTAGCCTTTTCAAGACCCTGGTGACACGAGAAACTGTCTGCAGGAATTTGGTGACATCCTCCATAACTTCTAGACAGCTAGGCACTGTTTTGACTTACTCCTCAGAGCATCTGTCTCTCCACAGTCAAGACGATTTCAAAGGCTACTGTAAATAGTCAACTGGGGGTTAGGGCATTTGACTTTGACATTTTTTTTATGCTCTGTGAGTTTCCATTACAGTCCCTTCTTCCCTAACTATATTATAATATTCCAATTCATTGTAATTCATGCAGAATCTAATTCACTCTCATAATTCATTTTATTCCAATTATAAGTAACTTCAAATTCTTAAATTCAAAAAAAAATCACATTCAAGTTTTATGTAATGCCACATTTATGCCCAAATACATTGTCATGCCCGACAAGTAATTAAAGTGTGGTAGAGCACCACCTAGTGGGTCGGTTGCTCTCAACACCTGATCAGGGTTATAGTTCAGAGCAGTCATCTTGTTTGCAAGGTTTCCTACTATAAGCTGCAGAACAATTTCAATGTATCCATTGCATCTGCTGGCATTGTGCCTCAGAGAAAGTTCCATCCATCCATTTTCTACACCCGCTTTATCCTTTGCAGGGTCATGGGGGTCTGCTGGAGCCTATCCCGACTCATTACAGCGAGAGGCAGGGGTCCACCTGGACAGTCTATTACAGGGCCACATACAAAGACAAACAACCATGCACGCTCACACTCACACCTATGGGCAATTCTGAAGTATCAATCAACATCATCTATCAAGCAACAGAATAATTACTCCTGAGTATATAGTATGAATCATCCTGCTGCACAATGTTTGACAGAGTTGAATCCATACAGTTGGTCACAAGGGAGGAAATCCCAGCCTCACTCAGCCCCACTTGAGATGGAAGCCACACAGTCAAGCTTGATCTTCTAGCTAAATGGTAGAGCTCTCGATCATCAGAGCAGGTCAGAAGAATCCGAGCTGTTCGTGGTGTGACCCTGCTTCTGGTTTTAAAGGTTGGCATCGATGCATCTTGACGAGTTCTATGGTTCACCTGAAACAATTGAGAAGGCTCTTCTGGACAAACTTGAAAGATTTCCCAAAATTGGGAACAAAGACCTCCTTAAACTGCAAGATGACTGGGAGAGTGAAGCATTTATTACAGAGTGGAATTTGTCTTAACTAGTCATGTGGCTGAAGACTGCAACACAGTCCACTGTTTCCACTGTCACATGGAAAGAATGTGACAGTGGAAATCATCTGACGGCTCTTCACCTAGGACCAGCTTTGTGGTCCATTAAAGAATCCAACTTAGAGGATGCTGAGGAGATGGTTCCTCCAACATTACCTGCACTGAAGTGTGCAGTGAAGCCAACAACTACTCTGATGTCCGTAGGTGTGAGTGTGAGTGTGCATGGTTGTTTGTCTTTGTATGTGGCCCTGATGTAGTGTATTATATATTAGTACATTATATTATATATAATACTGTGTTGTTGTACTTTTTGTGTGTATTATCATTTCTGATTCTATTTTTCAATGATTATATATATATATATATATATATATATATATATATATATATATATATATATATATATATATATATATATATATATATATATATATATATATATATATATATATATATATATATATATATATATATATAATGTGTGTGTGTACTTGTGTATTTTAGTTTCTGCTATTTCAATGTCACTGATGGTGTCGTTTTATTCACATCACATTATGATTGTTTATGCATATATGCATGTTTTTCATATAATTTATCTTCTTTCATCTGTCCTTGCGATTATTTTAAATCCGTTGTGGTTGCTGAGTCACATGTCTCTTTTAGATCATTTTGTATCGTTTAACCTTAACAAGTATTCCGATGTGTTCTGTTTTTGTATAGTTTTTACTTTGTTTTTGTTTAGTGTTAGTAATGTGACGTCTTTTCTGTTCATTCTGTTTCTCTGCAGTCTCGTCCTGGTTTTGAACGAGACGATCTGACACAACTATTAACTGTCTTTTCGTACTGAAGCTCTCCTCCACGGGCCTCCTGATCCCTGGTGGGTACATGTCTCGGTGGCCTCGTTCAGCACTTTTACCACTGGAAGGAACCTCTATCTAAAGTCCGTGAAGTCGCCAACGCCAACGAGCGCTCGTCAGGAACGACGGTTGAGCGATTACGTGCCTTTCACTTCCTCGACATTTTGTGCATTGAGCGTGTACGTCTCGGGAGCGGCGGTGATTGGCTCGACGGGTGATCTAGGAGGGTTATCAGTTACACCATATACGCTGTGATTGGACGCGTCTTGATAGTGGGAGGTTCCTGTACGCCGGTGTCTCCTGGGTTGCGCAAGACGCCATTTTGGAGTGACAGGGAAAGATAACCGAAAGATCAAGAAACTGTCTTTCTGAAGGTAAAAAGCCACATAAGTAAACGTATGTTTGGTGATTAGCGCGCTGTTTTGTGCGGTGCTTGTTGGTCTGTTCTAGTAAATCCATTTTAGCTCCGTTTGACATGACGTTACGATGTTCTTTTCTGTACTGTGACGCGGCATTTAGCTAATGGCAGCTAGCCCGCAGTAGCAGCTCCGTGACGGCAGATTGCTAAAGAGTCGCGGCGGAGTTTGTAGGCAACTTGGCGTTGGCGCCGCCGACAGCTGCCATAGCGGACCAGCTACGGGTATTTTCACAATATGTCAATATGTGTTGTAGTTAGCGCAACCATTCAGGCGCTAGAACGTAACTTGAATTGTGCTGCCTGCTAGCAGGTGGCTAACACGAAGTAGCATGCTAACGCGCTGGCCCAGCATCCGCCCTACGAGCCGCTTACCGGGAGTCGGTTACCGGGAGTCGGCTGCGGGGACTCGGCTACCGGGATTCGGCTACGGGGACTCGGCTAGCGATAGTCGGCTACCGGGAGTTGGCTAGCGATAGTCGGTTACCGGGAGTCGGTTACCGGGAGTCGGCTACCGGGAGTCGGCTACCGGGAGTCGGCTACCGGGAGTCGGCTACCGGGAGTCGGCTAGCGATAGTCGGCTACCGATAGTCGGCTAGCGATAGTCGGCTACCGGGAGTCGGCTACCGGGAGTCGGCTAGCGAGAGTCGGCTAGCGAGAGTCGGCTAGCGATAGTCGGCTACCGGGAGTCGGCTACCGGGAGTCGGCTACGGGGACTCGGTTAGCGATAGTCGGCTACCGGGAGTCAGCACCACCTTCACTTTGAGCCGTGTTTTCCGAGTATTCGACAAAGGAATGATGAGCTCCATCTCTGATTGAGTGGGGCTTGGGCTGTCCTCCCTAAAGCAAGATTGTTCCTGTCTTTAATACGGAGTTTACCAGCTTAACTAGGTCTTTCCTATCGGGTGATCAGTTAGTTGGTCAGCTCATCTACGTAAACTGAATAGTAGCATCGAAGCAAATGGTCTTCAGCTCTCGCCTTTACATTACATATTAAATTTAATTAACTGTCATGTAACAATTAATTTTAAGTGAACGTTAGGTTTCTTTAATATGGACGGCTTGGAGAGGTTGTTTTATTATTATTATTATTATTGTTGTTTTAAGAATAAAACGCAATTGTGACATGCACAAAGTCTTGGTAATTTTAAATCATTTTATTTTTGTTGTGGTTGATGCTTTGACTTGTTTCTATCTGCAACATACATAAGTAGTGGCAGATATTCAAAGTCATTTCAGACCCAGCTGGGGGGCACTGTGAGGTTTACATCAACAGAATATTGTAGTCCAGCTGTGTGGATACTTGAATCCACATTATTATAGTTGTCAAGTAAAGCTAATTCACAGAATGCACAAAGTTGAAGTCTTTTTGCTTTGACGCTTAAAAGGGAACAGTAGTGCCTCCTCTTCTACTTTAATAACTGAAATCTATAAGGTTATTAGATTGGATTTCAAAAGCATGCAATTAGGATGAAAAAGAAGAAGGTGGGCTAATGATTGTTACAAATGGAGCAACTTATGGAAGTATGTTCACAGGTGTTATTTAGGCTGTGTTGCCAATGTATAAATTGCATAAAGCTTAAGAAAGTATGATTCACTCTTGCAAAATGTATTGAAAGTGTTAAGTATTTCTTTGTTTGAAAAGTTGCACTTCTCTCTAAAATTGCTATGCTCAGTTTTAAATTATTTTCCTTCTCCTGATGTTCAAGCCATCTTATGTTTTTCTATAATTGCCTTCTTTAATTCCTACTTTTTGATATCACATTTTTACCTCAGATATTGTGGAAATAATTTTGTATTTTAAAGTTTGTTTTTTTTGTGTGTGTGTGTGTGTTTTTTTGTTTTTTTTTAACATTTGACCATAAACTTAAGTAAATATCTCACCTATCTCTATACAACAATCACTTTAGGTTTTGCCCTGCATTTTACTCAATATACTTTTCCCAGATATACTAGTCATCTGTTAGGTGTTTCTGTTTTTTGTTGTCTTAAAAAGCCAACACATTTTTTTTCCCTTGTGTTCCTCATACTTGCTACAGTAAATCTGAAGACATTACACTAAACAATTTCCTTCTCGTTTCCAGCTTTGTCATCATGGGGAATGTATTTGCAAGCTTATTCAAGGGCCTGTTTGGCAAGAAAGAGATGAGAATTCTAATGGTTGGGCTCGATGCTGCTGGAAAAACAACTATCCTATATAAATTGAAGCTTGGAGAGATAGTCACCACCATTCCTACCATTGGTAAGGACATGTTTATGCATTTATCAACAGTGCTTCTATTAATATAATTATTTCCAGCCAAGAATGGGTTTATATATCTTTTTGAAATATTAGCCTGGTGGGACAGTACGCAAAACTATGATTTTGTAATTCCCAACTTTAAAGTGTATTTTTTATATATTATTTTTCTTACTTTAGCTAATTAACACAAAGTACAATATTGAATAGTTTAGACGCAAGATTTACAAATGGTTTAAATGAGTGTAGTCATTTGTTTTATTTGAAACTGTTGTGGATAAAATTATTATTAATGCATACTTGCCTCTGTTGTCTACAAAAGAATATGCATCCCTGAGTAACTATACTTGAATAAGGTTGGATTTGACAGAAATGTCTCATTGCTTGTAAAGATGTAATTTAAGCTTTTTTTTGAGTTGTCAATGACTCATTAGTGTTTTTCCTCTTCTGTGCAGGTTTTAATGTTGAAACGGTAGAATACAAGAACATCAGCTTCACTGTGTGGGATGTGGGCGGTCAGGACAAAATCAGGCCGCTGTGGCGCCACTACTTCCAGAACACTCAAGGTGAGGGCTGACTCTGTCTTACCTTGCAGTTGTGTAAGTGCAACTTACTGCCCATACCTGGCCTCATGGGTGCATGAGATGACTTTAAGACTGGCTCGCGCTCTATTGTTCCATTCTAATAAGACATATTGTGTGACTCCACCTTTCCTGAATTGTTTTTCATCAGAAAATGTAAAGGAACTATAGGCTACTCCTTCATTGCTTCCTAATCAACATGTAAGCTGTACCAAAATGAATAAACATGTGTTTTGTGGTTCCTCTTCTTGACATTGCTGAAATCTACTGTGATTTCAATCAAATTCAGGAAGACTAGCCTCCACTGTTGGCAATACTTTATCTGCTCTCTAGTTTCTTCACTTGTTAATGCAGCCCACAAGATAAATATCAAGTAAAAATATTTATTGAAAAAGAAATTAATTTATTAATAAAATGGTTAAAAAAATGCAGACTATTTAGAAACTAACGTAAGAATTGGTGGTGTAGGGTTTTGTGTGTTAGCTGTTGCGTACTGAGCATTACTTCACATGTGCGTTTCTTTAGATTTTGGATAAAACCTGGATAAAGGCACCAAGAATCAACTGCTAGTAGGTGCTACTAACATCTTGTAGCACCTATGGTGGATATTATGTGTTGAGTCCAGTTATTGGACTTATTGAAAAGTCCTGCCGTCTTTGTTGCAAACTCGTACAGTCTATTGGCATTGTTCATAATTTTACAGTAGTCACAACCATATCCAAAGATGTTTGAAACACCTTTTTGGACAACTTTTTATTGAGCTTTCAAATGAGACATAAATGCACCATGTATGTCAAATCCTAAAATGGATATGATTGGTAATACGGTTGAGTTGGAGACAAGGACAAGGGACGACAAATCACAGTACAAACTAGAGAAACCTCATCTTACTGTCAAGATCACAGGTGACAACATCCAGGATAGACACTGCTCATGCACCGCAGGATAATTCATTTACTTTTTCTTTAGTTTCATTTGGAGAGACATAACTTCTCTAGCACTAGATTGACAGTGGTAACTGTGTTTGGTGTTCAGTAGCTCTGAGGCAAACTCACAGCACTAGTTTAACATACTGGTGTTAGCTGGCCAACATATTAGAGTCAAAGGATATGTGTCTACTTAACTATTGTGATAAAATAACTTAATGTAAGCAGAGTTAAAAGAATTGATGCTTTGGTTTACTTTAGAGTAATTTCGGCTGTCCGTGTTGGTCTTCTGGACGTTAAATCTAAAACAGCCATTTAGCTGTGTTGTGATCATAAAAAGCGTGAAATAGAAAGAGGGATAGATGGATGGACATAATTTACTTACTAACATTGAGAACATTAATTGCCTGACAGATTTATCTGACTGTTTGGCTCTGCATGTTTCTCTCATTGAAGCACTGTTGGCATCTAAGCTGACAGTGGTGCACACAATTAGTGGACCACTGGTGAATTACTGCCACCTCGTGGTTGTAATGTTAACTTAAGATGATGACGTCAAGATGTCACATTGTTATAATTCATTAGTAAATCAATTATAAGTACTGATTATAAAATCATTGGTTTAAATTATAAAATAAACTCAAAGCAGATACAAGGCAGGAACTGCAAACGCTCTGTTTGAAAGTGACTGAATCAATTATTTATCTCTGTGACGTGTGTGTGTATAGAATCTTGGAGGAGGAGAATCTTTTCTGGTCCTAACAAAACATTGTATTTTTATTTGCAGGGCTTATTTTTGTGGTGGACAGCAATGACCGGGAGCGAGTGAATGAGGCAAGAGAGGAGTTGTCCAGAATGCTTGCTGAGGATGAACTCAGAGACGCTGTGCTGCTCGTTTTTGCAAATAAACAAGTGAGGTCACCTCTGTACTCCCTGTAGAATTGTAATCCATCCTTCAAAGTCAATACTGGGGACTTTTTTGGTCATAAATTACATTAAAATATGCACCATTTGACTCAAAATGCCATTAAAAAGCATCTTTGCTATAACACATCAGTTTAAATCTGGTTTTAGTTATGTTACGTAACATGCATTATTGACTTCATTTTATCATGTAAATGGGACCACGCAATGCCTGTATCTTGATTGTGATTGGCTGAAAGGCTCACATGTGCGTGTTGCCACCCATGAGAGATGTTGCAAAGATTCTCTTTGAAACATGATTCACACAAATGACATTTTGATTCAAATGGCTTATGTCTTTGTTTGCAGCCATGAATTTATTTGTGGACCTTTTTTTTGCTATGTGAAAATGCAATGTGCTTTACAGTGGACATAAAATTCACCAAAATAAAATTAAAGGTTACATATTTATAGGCCTACAATAAGTTTGTGAGCTTAAGGTCATAGTACATTTCAAAGGCAAATGGAAGTGGCTTGTATCATCACTGTCTTGTGTCTCTTTTCAGGATCTCCCTAACGCCATGAATGCTGCAGAGATCACAGACAAGCTGGGCTTACACGCTCTCCGCCAGCGCAGCTGGTACATCCAGGCCACCTGCGCCACCAGTGGGGATGGCTTGTACGAGGGCCTGGACTGGCTTTCCAACCAGCTGAAGAACCAGAAATGATCCATTCCTCAGTTTTGATTTTTGTTTGGTTTTTTTTGGGGGGGGGGGATTTCTGTTTCAACACAGCGGCAGCACCGGACCTTGCCCCTCCGCTTTCCATCTAACCCCATTCCCTGCCCCAGCTCTTTCTTTCAAGAACTTCCCTCAAACTCCTCTTGCTTTCCATCATCAGTACTCTTGGGGCTTTAAGCCTGTGCTGCTTGTGTGTACGTGTGTGTGTTAGCGTGTATGAATGTGAATGAGTACTCTGTGTGTTCAGCGAGTGTGTGTGGGTGTGAAGGCGTCTCTGCATGTGTTGGCTGGGATTGGGAGTAACCCTGGCGTGCCTTTTACACACCTCATGTGGGATCAGCAGTCTGGTTTTCAAGCTCATTCTCCATCCACAAACTTCAGCCTACCCCCACTCTCAGTCTTGCACGACCCTCTTCTCCCCACCCTTACTCTCCAGAGGAAGCATGGTTTTCATACGGCAAAGAAAGAGCCAGGGTGGAAGCCTTCCTCCCCTCTTTAGAATATATCTGTTAACTAGAAGTGTCCACCCAGTGTAGACCGAATGATAGATGTTCATTTTAACCATTATGATTTTGAAACCTCACATCCACGAGAAGATATTCAGTAAATTGCTTAACCTGTATCAGGTCAAATCAAATTTAAAAAAAAAAAAAAATTAGAAAAAAAAGTAAGAAGAGGTCATCCTCGGTCATTCTGGTGTCATCTGAAAATCATGCTGTTTGTTTTATTGTTATTATATTGGAATATAGCAGATTATTCTTAGCAATGGTTTTCCAGTGAACACTACCTTTCTCCTCACCACTAAGACCATGAAGCACAAGGCAAACCAACAATCTTCAAAATTAAAATTAAATTCTGCAAATATATGCACGCAGATCCTGTCTTTTTTCTGTTTTAAATTAGGTTTTTGAGATGGCCTTTGGTTAAAAGAATCCATCTGACAGTGCTCCCTCAGCCCATTATACTATAGCAGGTTTCCTGATACATTCACAAGCTTCACATGTTATTCCTTTAAGAATTGTTACATGTGGTTTTTCTCTCCTGTAACTAGTTTTAGCATTTCTACTTGTACTTTGACTGCTGAACCAAATGGATTTGAGCAGTGTGACAAATCCTGTACATGGAAGTAGTAAGAATATCTTTTGAGGGCCTGAACAGTTTTTTTTTTTTTTGTTTTTTTTTTTTGACAAGTGTATTTTGTTTTTTGTTTTCCTCACCAAACGGTTGGCAATTTTAACATGCAATCTGAAAGTATCTAGCTGTTCTTTTTGTGGTTGGGATGAAGGAGTGGCACCAAATATGAAGGCTCTTAAACTGTGAACAGTCCAGACGAAAGGAAGGAAAAAAACAAAAGCAAGAATGTCTGGGTGATTGCAGGTTAACTTTCATTAAAAGCTGCATACTTGGTGACCGAAAAGACCTACACAAGTTCTCTGTCTGCAGCTTGTTGGCAAGCTAGAAGGACTTGGAGGCAGATCTGTCGAGGGAAATTGGTGTGCACTTACCTGGTCGTGAGATTCAGCAGATGTCCTCAGT
Organism: Xenentodon cancila; assembly: GCA_014839995.1. Lineage (NCBI taxonomy): Eukaryota > Metazoa > Chordata > Actinopteri > Beloniformes > Belonidae > Xenentodon > Xenentodon cancila. The sequence continues at coordinate 5,526,230 of CM026218.1, read as the reverse complement.
GTTGAACCATGGGGTTAAGCTGGCACTTCTGTCAAGAATGATTGTAAATCTGTAAGTTCCCCTGTAAACTGTTTCTGTGGGGATTTCCTGAACACATTAATAAACATGATTTGATCCAACAGCTGCTGAGGAAACAACTCTTATTGCCTTACTTTGGTCAAGTACAAGTGCTAGAAATGTTTTGATGGTGTTGGTGTCTGCAGCAGTAGGCGGAGCTGAGGTCCGCTCCAAAGAACGGCCACCAGTGGTTTCATTTCATGAAGGGAACTATTCTGTTCTCATATGATCACTGAGAAGCCTTGTTTTTGTTTTGTTTTTTTCATTTTGAACCTTTTTATGCGATTTGTATACCAAAATCATTTTTAGAATGGGAGTGAGAAGATAAACTACAAAGATTTCCTATTGAGAAAGGTTATATATGCCTTTATTTGTGTCTGCATATATATATATATATATATATATATATATATATATATATATATATATATATATATATATATATATATATATATATATAATGTGGTTGATTAATCCTCTAAACAAATCCAATATTAAAACATTGCAGAATTTCCACGGCCTCAGGATCCCGAATGTACTGATAACAAGAATTAAGATTGTACTTAGAAACACCTGAGTCCGAAAACAAATTGCGTCCTGCAAATGAACATGCTGAACACCATCATCCTGCACAAATTAAATACTTGTGAGAAAATTGGTTCTGTACATTTTCTCAAATGTAACGTAGCTGTTTTCAGAAATGTTTCACCTTTTTAAAGACTTACAGAAATGGGTGGCGGTTTGCAATTAAGAAATCTCAAAGCAAAGACACTTAAGTTACACATTTTATTTTCTTGCAAGTAACATTTGTGACTGTTTATCCTTCAGCAGAGACTGAAATGTTCACTTTAAGTGTGAGACCTTGTTTTTTTCTTCCCATTGCAGGTTTATCTCACTACAAATATGTAACTTGGACTGAACAATCTGTTCCACGTTGCACTTAAATGCTCTAAAATACGACTGAAAATCAAACTGCTCACAACTTGCTGCTTAGATTGAACCTCTAGGTGGAGACAACTGGCCACTCTAAAAGAGGATATTCTGCAGTAGTTTATAAGATAAAACAAATATTTAAATGTTTTTATTCCAAGTGTTTTGGGGGGGGGCATTGAAACTGGTGATTGCCAAACAGGAAAATAGAAAACCGATTGGGGGATACAAAAAAGGAAATCATAAAACGAATGTTTACAACACCCCAATAACCAGCTTTTGTTTTCATGGAGGTGATTTAATTATTTACCGACTGACAAAAAGGTACAATTAAAAAATGTTAGTCTTGTAATGTCAAAGATGCTGTCTCTAAACCTAAAACGTTTCAAAAGCTCTAGTTGGCAACCGTTGAAAACTTTAATCAGGTGAAAACAAAAAGCCACTTGGAGCTGTAATGTTAAAATTAAATGTTTCTGAGCTTTACTTTAGAGTAGTCCTCTATTAATATCTCAAAATATATCATGTCCTTGAGTAAAGACTAGTAAAAGAAACTCAAACAACCCTGCCAACATGAATGAGTATCATACAGCAACAAGTAACTTAAAATGTTTTTTTTTTAAATTATTTTAAGGTATTGAATCTCTTAAATATGAAGGAATGGATAACATTTTATATTTGAAAGGCTCTGACAACAAAGGCATCAACTAACAAAAACAGTGGAAAATGACAGTAGCAATGAAAAATGAACTTCAGAAGACAACAGAAAACACAAAGATGAATGACGATCAAAAAGGGATTTGAAAAATCTCTGAAAATAAAAGTGCAAAAGAAGTCATGCCAGACAACTCAGCAGAGACGCAGAACTACAGCTTTAAGTTAAAAAATAATACAGCAGTCAAATACAAGGAAGCAAGTCAGGGATTCACAAAGTCAAAAAACATGACACACTTCTAAGAGCCATAATTTGATAAATTAAATCAAATTAAAAGAGTTTACAAAAAAAGCGCTACAAGGTATCATAATTCCAGGGAGAGAAAGAGATCTACAACGTGAAGAGGAAACACCAAGATGTACAACAAGCACGTGTTTATGACTCTGCAGAAATACTAAAACTTACACAAGAGCTACGAAACAACATAACGTGACACTTTTCTGTTTGTTTTTTCATACAAACGTGATGGTCAGCTCTATTAACATTCAAAGGGAATAAAGACCGAGACACCAAAACAACTACAAAGAACTGCAAGAAGTCCCTCTTCATCCTGTCAGCTGTTTAAATCTTCCTATTGAAAAGTGAAAAGAAAGCGCAAAGAGGACACAAAACAAGAAACCCACAGGAAACGGTAACCTGAGCGTGGGAGGGGCGGGGCTTAGTGCGCACACCTGACGCACAGGCTCCTCCCTCCCGTCTTCCCTCCGTGCTGACAGTTTTCGCTCTCTGTCGTCACCGCATCCTGATCTGTTTGCTTGACGTTACAGCAGAAACTTTACACATCGAAACAAACGAGGAGGTGAGCGCGATGACCGACAGCTGAAACCTGCGTGTGAGACATAATTCATATCCAGGTGAGTCCTCTCAGACGTTTACAAGCAGGCTGGTTCAGGTAGGTAAAAGCCGGTTTACAGAAAGATTACAAGCGTGATGTTCTGTCGCCGTGTCTACACCTCACCTATGTAGGTGGACTGAAGCTGTGAGAGCTTTAAGGAGAACCTCTGGAGTTGTACCAGGTTCTCAGTAGCTCACTGACTGTTGTGTTCAAATCCTCTCCGTGTGTGAGTTCCTGCGGCCTCTAAACCTTATCACTGACCCGTTTTACTGACTAGAAATATGTTCTTCATTTCACTGAGCAGACGAACACCAGAGCGCTCTGGCGTTTGTACAGTACTTCAATGACCTGTCCATCCACTATTTCACTGACAGAACAGCTTGGGCTGGTTATTAGAAATACATGTGATTTAAAAAAAATCAGTTTTAACATTGTTGATTACAATTTTAAAACGTTTTGCTTGTCCACCCACTTTTTTAAGGATTGATCACAGGTTCCAGTGGGTATTAAGATCTGGGGAGTGTCCCGGCCACTGATTCAATATTTCATCGCATGATCTGTTATCACATTTGTCTTCTGACATGTCAAGTTTTTTACAGCACCAGAATACATTTCCATCTCTTTGGGAAATTTTGAAAACTGATTGTCAACAGAAGGAAAAGTGAAACCTACCACGAGTCCCACATAAACAGTGAAGCCTCTCTCTCTCTCTCTCTCTCTCTCTCTATCTATCTATCTATCTATCTAGCGAGCTACGAGCGAGCGAGCGAGCGAGCGAGCTAGCGATCGAGCGAGCGAAGCGAGAGAGAGAGAGGCGAGAGAGAGAGAGAAGTGAGAGAGAGCGAGAGAGAGAGAAGAGATAGAGTATATATAGATAGAGATATATAGAGATAGAGAGAGAGAGATATAGATATAGAGAGAGATATAATAGAGAGAGATATATATTATATATATATATATATATATATATATATATATATATATATATATATATATATATATATATATATATATATATATATATATATATATATATATATATATATATATATGGGGCAGCACGGTGGCTTAGTGGTTAGCACTGTTGCCTCACAGCAAGAAGGTTCCCGGTTCAATTCCCGGCCCGGTGGGTCTTTCTGTGTGGAGTTTGCATGTTCTCCCCGTGCTTGCGTGGGTTTCCTCCGGGTACTCCGGCTTCCTCCCACAGTCCAAAAACATGCGGGGTAGGTTAATTGATCTTTCTAAATTCTCCCTAGGTGTGAGTGTGAGTGTGATTGGTTGTTTGTATGTGGCCCTGGATAGACTGGCGACCTGTCCAGGGTGTACCCCTGCCTTTCGCCTGATATGCGTCGGGATAGGCTCCGACAGACCCCCGTGACCCGGAAACGGATAAAGCGGGTATAGATAATGGATGGATATATATATATATATATATATATATATATATAAAGACAGTATAATGAGATAATTTTTTAGAGTATCTTATTGAGAGTAATTTTGTCAAGTATCAAAATAATAATAATTTTATATAAAATAATATTAAACTTTTGACTTTGAAGAAAGTCAAGAGGAAGAGAAAACGTATTTGATGTACACAGTCAGACATACAGGAAAAAGCGGTATACTAATTTATCGATTAGCTGTTGTTGGCATATTGCGAAGCAAGTTTATTTGTATATCACAATTCAACAACATGGTGACATTAAAATTCCAGTTTGCAAAAAAAATATCTATATTTAAGTTTGTGGAAGACATTCAGGAAAATAAGCAGGCATGTAAAAATGACTGACTTCTGTCAGTGTGAAAAAAGGTTGTTCATAGTTTGCATGTGGTTTTCCACCTGTGATCTTACTGCAGCGGCGGCGTCCCAGCACGACCTACAGTGCGACCTACAGCGCGACGTACAGCGCGACCTGCACCACGACCTACACTACGACCTACAGCACGTCCTACACCACGACCTGCACCACGACCTACGCCTGGTTGGACATAAAACCTCATCAACTCAAGCCCTGTTTTCCCTTCAGGTAATCTGATGGAGGTGGCAGGAATGTGGACAGAGGTTTTTGATAACTCCAAGAGTCAGGAGATGTCCACCGGAGAAGAGGTGATGCTGGGCAGCTCCACTCTGACCCTGGCTCCTCTGGTAGCGGACTCCCCATCCGTCCACCGCTCCCGACCCATCCTAATTGGCTCAAACAGGTATGGCTAGCAGGTGCAAACACTCAGATGCTGTTACTTTACCAAACTGTGGCTGATTCGTGCGCATCACACACACACTGATGGCATGAGACGTGTGGAGAAGGTGGTGGGTGTTGACTCAGATCATCTTGTTGAAAGGAGAAGCCAGCTCCTGTCCTGAAAGACTGCCGACAAACCAGCGAGTGTAGAGAAAGCTGCAGCTGTCAACACGCAGACGGCTGTGTGAGCATTTAATGGCAAAGAAGGTTTTGTCGCTGTGACTTCAACGTTAATGCCAGACTCGGAAATGACCTCAAACCTCGACTTATGACTTTTTTCCTAATCAACCCTGAAAAGTGTTTTCTGAAAATAATGTAATTAGTGATCAAGATGATGCCAGATCTGAGAGCTTGAATAATATGAGTTATTTACTTCATAAGATGGATTTTTGAGAGCATGAGATCAAAGCAGACATGGTTCACAGCATAAACGTTAATCTGTTGTATCAAGTATGTTTTTGAAGGCATGGTGCTACTCAGCAGGCAACCTGCTGCAGTAGAAATCTGTCTTCATCAGAGCACTCAGCTCAGTGATCTTCCATGAACATCCGGAGAAGAAATGCTCCAAACCGCCTTCTCCTTCTCTTGTACAGGCGGACACAAATATAGAGGAGGAGGAAGCGGTTGTAACACTTTTTTTTTTTTTTCACCATTATCATTGTGGGAAGTGTGAGATCTGTAAGGGAATAAAAAACTTGAGCTTGTAGCGCTGGAACAGAGACATCAGGAGTGTTTAGCTTTACGAGACGTGGCTGCAGCCACAATATCTGGACTGCAGTGTCTCCCTGTCCAGGTTTCAGATGATACTATTAGATAAAAGAGACGGACAGCCAGAAGGGGGGAACAAGTGCTCGCTGTAATTGGGCATGTGTCTGTTAAGGAGCAGTTTTGGATCCCAGATGTTGAACTGCTGGCTGTAATTTTCCATCCAAAGTGACTCCTGAGTGAGTTCATCTGTGTTACCTGCCAATATACCAAGTGATGTAATCAGCAAAGGTTGTTGCCAAGCGACAAACAAAACACTCCAATGCATTCATTATGAAATTTCAACACGCCTCTCTCTGCTGCACTTCCTACTCTAAAAGTTTATTTTCATTTTGTTGTTTGTTTGTTGCATTTTGTTTGTTTATGTTCACTTTGTTCTATACTTCCCCAAGTAATTTACTCTGAAACAATATAATTTTCCTATTGGGGATGAATAGATTCAATTCAATCAATGTTACTTCTTTACGTTTAATTTTAAAGGTCCAACAGCATATGACCCTTCCCACTTCATTACCATATCTACCCTCTAGGCCTCACGGAGCGCACGACAGGAGCACGTGTAATGTGAAAACGATTCTTATTAGATACAGAAAAGTCCATTACCTCATTCTGCATCATCCCTCAGCTATTACATTTTTAGCATCTTTCAGTTCCTTGTTTTGTTTAGTTTAGTTTAGTTCGTTCATGCATTTATACATTTGGTTTTTATACCCAATTTGCGCAGGATTAGTGTTTCCTCAGGACTTATGGTAATGTAAAAATGATACCCCAACGTCTGCATTCACACAATTAACATAGTCTCTGTTTTACCATAATTTATGGGTATTAAACTCCAGATGTGTTGTTAAGGTCCTGCATTTTTGTTAAACGGACATTTAATTTCCAAACTCTGAATTATGAAGACATGAAAAATCAAAGAAACATGGGCTTAAGTTACCATGGTAACAGTCAACAAAATGCTTTTCCTACTTGTGACCAGAGGTGTGCTGTCATACTGGCATTTACGCGTGATGACAGGAAAAAAGCCTCACATGCTGCTAGACATGTCATTCACCTCATCATCGTCTTCTCCGCTGGCTCCGGCCTTCCTGTGTCTTATGGGTATGCACGGGAAGCCTAATATGTCTTAGTATGTGCGATTTTTATTTTTATTTGTTTCCTCCAAAATTGTTATCTGTCACAATATACACCACAGCTGCCATAATTAAACTCTGAATAAGTTTGAAAAAATAAAAATAAAAAGGTAGTTAGAAGAAAGAAAAGACTCCGGCCTGCAAATTGCTGATTTACTGAACCGTGTATTTGCGCGAGATTACAATGATCCCTCTTGTGTTTGCAGAAATAGGGACGGTAATTGTAGGTGGAATTTTTACTTTACAAATCACAGACATGGCACATTCACACCGGATTATTATCACAGACATGATTATTAGAAATTACCGCAGGCCCCCAGATCATTTAAAATTTCACGCAAGTAGTGTCTCAGTTGCGTGTTTAGTTAAGTCTCAATGCTTTTACCAGCTCTTTGGAGCTATACTGTGACGAGAAACCAAAAAAATATATGTATATTTAACTTTTTCTTGTGTGTGTGTGTGTGTGTGTGTGTGTGTGTGTGTGTGTGTGTGTGTGTGTGTGTGTGTGTGTTTCAGCACATCCTTAGTAGTCACATGACTGCAGATCTTGTGCTTGTGCCTTGATTTGATTTGTTTTGAAATTTTCAATAAGTGACTGAAAAGGGTTAGTCTTTGTGTTTCCCTTCACTTGGATTGAAATCACAAAGATTTGTACTCTTTGATTAGAAAACATCATAGTTGTGATAGTTCAGCATATTTACAGCAAAAACATTGCTCTATGAGGTCAAAAAAGTAAAACAGAATAATTGCTTGTTAATTGAAATGAAGGTCAAATTTTCTTTGACTTATGGAGTTCATATTTCATGGCTCTAATTCAGTTGAGGGACCGTAACTCCCCCAGTGCAGAGGCAGCTTGTGCGTGTGGATGTACAGTATTTGCACTCACTGAGCCGTCAAGAAGTCAATTCTCTCCAAGTCTCTCTCAAGACTGTCCTGAATGCTTTTATTCAGGACAGTCTGAAATGCCGCAGAAAATACAAACATTGAAGATCTCTTCCTGCTGTCAGGTAAACCTTATAAACCTTATAAACCTTATGAAGTGTCTGCAGAAGACGAGGTGAACGCCACCATGAGTCACGAATCAGACCAACAGTGAAATATCATGACACCTGCCATGTTCAAGGTTGTTTCTCATCTAAGGGAGGGAGTTCATTAAAAATCTTCTTCAAAAATCTACCTGGAGAAAGAATACTATCAACATACCCTCCAACAGCAACTTCTCACAACAACGCAGGAACAACTTGAGAAGGTCACAACCTCCAGTGGGACTTCAGGACCACGTCACAAGGCTAAATTGGTGACATTGGCTCAGGCACTAAATTGTTTCACCTACAGCCGGAATTGATCGCAACCTGGTGGTAGATCCTAAAGAGCAGGTGATTGGGCAGAAAATTACAAATTTCAGTCATCTCAGGTTACAAATACAAAAATGAACCTGCAAATTGCTTTATAGCTTAAAGGATAAATTGCAGAGGTTTTGTGGAAAAATCCCAAATGCAACTATTATTTCCATATAATACATTTATGAAATAAATGTGATGCATTTGCCAATAAAAGTCTTCAGAACTTGTAAAATTTTCTTTCAAGATCTAAGAATTTATACTGTTTTTTTTGGCCATAACAGCATACTTGGGCAATTTTAAAATCAATTCTCTGAATATTAACCAGACTTATCGTTCACTGGTAATAAATTGTTTGTCTTCTCGGAGATAGTCCTCTTGGACTTTGTGTCCTTTCATTCATTTCCTTCTTGTTTTCCGTGCCCCCAGGGTGAAAGCCAGCGAGCCCTTCTCGTCATCCGTTCCCTCCATACCCAACCCCTTCCCAGAACTGTGCAGTCCCTCCAAGTCTCCGGTACACATCAGTTCACTTCCTCCGCAGCCAAGTGACAAACATGTAAGTGTGGACCAGGAGCAGCGGCTGATCAATCCATGCAAAGAAACAGCAAGTTGTTTATAATCACAAACTGGCACCAAACAGATTAGTTTAAAAACATACAAAAATCAACACTACAATAAAAGTAAAAATTTGTTTTAAATGGGGACATTTTTAGAGGTTGAATATTGAAGCTGAGAGCTGAAGACAAGTTAGGCGAGCCAGAAAATGTAGAGAAGTCACACCTGGTTTATTGGTTTTGGTCTTTTCATGAGATTATTGGCAGTAAGAAAGATTTATGATAACAACAACCTTATCCTTTAAAAGGTGTTTGTTTGGACAAATAGGAGCTCTTTTTGTGTGAATCCCCTCACAGCTGCTCACATCTGCAGGGTCAGACAGGTGAATCAGCAGGTGGGTCCTCGGGATGGGTCGTGACTTGTTTACCTGCGTGCAGGTGAAGGCTTTGATTCTTGTGACTGACAGCGCGGCTGCGTTGTCACGCCAGCTCTGTCTTAGTTTGAAACACTGCCAGGGTCATCATGTTCATAACTGCATTTACATGTCAGCGTGCTGCACTCGCCTGGGGCTGCTCACCTTCAGCAGTCTGCAGGTAACCCTTCAACACTATCCTGTGTCTGCTGTTTGTGTTTCTTTTTGGAGCCAAAAAAATAAATAAATAAGTAACTAAAGTTACTGAGCCATCAGTATATAAGATTTTATTTAGCAGATTCATACACAAAGACGGTTGATAGTGCTTTTTATCAGATATAAGACTGATATACATGTACTCTTGTATAACTTTATGATAAAAATGTTAAAATAAGAAATTAAGTTATAAGAGTAATAGATTATGAATTACAATGTAAAAGTAAGAATGCTTTCTAAAAAAGAAAATGGAAATAATGTGTAAGTAACAAGTAAAAGCGCATAAGATTAATCTAAAGCAGGGAATGCCTACTAGTCCATTCCCAAAACCCCAAGATTTGTACAAAACCCAAACATCGAAAAAGAAAACCTGGAATGTGAAAAATATCGCAAAAGTGTAGTGGAAACAGTTTTTGTGCATTTCCATGTCTCTGGCAGTGCTGGATGTGTATCCCGCAGGATCAAATACAGAGTGTTACGAGAATTACACTTATTCGAAAAACACCGCGCAATGGAAATGCAAAAGTGTAATGGAAATGTGGTTTCCCGCAGATCTGGATGTGACATTCCTAGTCAGTCTAAAGTCATCAAAATCTAGTTCCGTGATGTTTTTGACTCCATTAATATGACGTAGTTGTGCTATAACACTACTTAACCATTATGAATTACAAAAGGGCTCCTCTGAATAATCTACTGCCTTCATCATCTGACTCTTTTCAACGACAGTCAAAATAATTAGTCAAAGACTAAAGATGTTTTTGTCCATCTTCTTCAAAGTCAAGATTTTCTTTTTTACTGTTGTGAAGCGATGTCAGAGTTACAAGAGTCGCACTTATTCGAAAACACAACGGAAACACCAACCCCCTGTGGTGGTACTTTTATCGCAAATGCATAGTTTTGATTTTCTTTTCAAAAAAGTGTAACAAAAACACAACTAGTGTTACCATCTATCCTTTAAAGCACATTAGAGTTGCATCAACCTTTCTTTTTTTTAAATTTTAGAAAAGATTTCATATAATAAAGAACAGAATTAGCTTTTGTGATTAAAACAAGTCGTTTTGAAACCACCTGTCATTTTCGCTCATTCTCAACAGTCCATTTAGTTTTGTGTTTGCCTTCATTCTGCCAAGCTGCGTTTCCACTCAGCTATTCTTTTTTTCTAAAGTTGTGTCGGAGTAGAATTTCTTTACCAAGACGTCTCACATCAGACCTTTTTAATACCAAAATATTTGCTTAAGGTGGAGTTGTCCAGACACCCCACAATCAAGTCAGGATTTAGGGGGCTGCGCTGTGATTATTATAAAATTATTTCTGCTTGTTAATGCCTTTTTGTGTCTGTTAAAGTTTTTTCCTTTATTTTCTTGTGTATTATACTTTCAAATTAAACCATTTGAATTGACCCACAACAAATGTACATCTAACAGCTTTTATGACTAAATCAAATGAAAGAGACGAAGCAAGTCAACTAAAACATTACATGTGTCTGCATATAAGAACTTCCCGGCATGAAATCCAGACGCTTAATAAGAAACCTCAAACCAACGTCCTTCTAAAATGTGCTTTGAGAAACACAATCCATAACAAAATAAAGGTTTCAGTATGAAAATGACAAAATATGATACCAAATTATTTTGCAAATGATGTCACCTGATGTAGTTCTCCTACCTGCTTTTTATAATGTATTCCATAATTTTACTTTTCCTTTTGTTGTGGACTCTGAGAATTCCAGTTTTATTAAAATATTTCAGAGTTAGACTTATCAACCTCAGACGTTGTATCTCAGCTTTGCGCAACACGATGCTAGAGCCCCTTCTCATGGTCACAGCTGCGACATGTCACAACAGTCGCCGTGTTGGCAGTAAACTATAACTGAGTGTTGCGTAATGACATTTATTGTGATTGTGATTCCAAATGTTCCTAAGTTCCTAATTGGTTCTCATTTTAATACATTATGTATGTAGAGTGGTCTTTGGTCAGGTGTCAGTTCAAGTTAAAGTTTGTTAATAATAATATTTGTTAATCAATTCCATGTCTTAAGCACACACACACACACACACACACACACACACACACACACACACACACACACACACACACACACACACACACACACACACACACACATTTTTACTGATATTTTTGGCAGTCCAACTTTTTTGGGTGCAGTTTGTGCTTCAAAGAAAAGGTTTCCAGTTGGGTGTACAAGCAAACTAACATACAGAAGTCAGACCTGAGATCGTCCGTCTCAGCCAGAACCGGCGCTGGACTTCACTGCTCCACTCGTTACCTGATTGGAAAGCAGGTCCACTGAAACCAAGAGATCAGAGCAGCTGATCCACGTGCAACGTTTGGAAAATGAGATGAAAAAACACGAAATGTAGAAGTTAACTTCTGTGTTTGAGTGAAAGCAGCAGTGAAACCAGTTCAACGGGGACAGAAAAATAAAATACGAGTTACTCAATGTAATCAGCCTCTGTCAGTGTTAGACGTTGTTAAAAGTGAGATCTAATCTCCGTTCTTGTCACGCATTGTTACCTTTGTCTCTTGAGCACAGAAACTGAATTTGTTCAGACAAAGTCAAGTGAGTCTAAGTGGGCTGAGAGGTTTCCACTGAAAGAATGTCCCTCCCCCATAATCCTCCACGCTAGATACTTAGCCATTATTTCTCCTGACTGACGCCGACACTCGCTCAACCAGTCTGGACTTAATGATTGACAGCTACAGATTTCTGGTCAGACAGGTTTTTGCTTAAAAACATGTTGCTGGAAGTAGACACTGTCAGACATAAACGTCTTGACCGTTGAATAACCCGCACTAAGTTAACCTCTCATGCACAAACACAGCTGCCTCTCCAGCTGATCTGTGCAGGCGGATGAGGAAGAGCTTCTTGTGTGAGAAGTACAAGAAGAGGAAAAATGGTGTAAGAAAACACATCCCGCTGTTGACGTAAAATGAGTTAAGTTAAGCAGTTGTGCAGTGGTCAGTCCACAGAAGTGCATACAATTCAAAAATAGTTATGAATCCTCAAAGGGAAATTAATTCTATTCTGTTTTGTGTGAGTTTGATTAGGTACATACATCACTGTTGGTTTTGACAGAGTCTAACACCATCAACCTGACCGTGGTGAAGTGTGAAGGAAACAGGAGAGACGGAGTTTTAAATCAGCTACATGTATATGTCCCGATGTTTAAACATTTAAACGTCCCGTGCACTATATTTCATCCTTGTCGCAGTGTATAACTCAGTAATGGTGTTATTGAAGATGTGGATGACTATTTCCTGAGGACTTGTGTTGATTTTGGATTCAGAGAAAATTACATTTTCTTTAACTTTTTTTTTTTTAATTCTGAAACTTAAAGGCTCATATATTTAAGCTACCTAAAACAAAAAAAAAAAACTAAAAGATCACCCCCCCACCCCAATTGAGCTGGTATCTTCAGACTAACATAAATAATGCCAAATATAACGAACTTACAGGTGTTCAAGGAAACGTCAGCTGCTTATGTGCACTAGAAAAAGCAACTAATGTTTGATAAGATGAAAAATACCATAACTGGAGAATGGGGTGCAGAAACGACTAGAAAAGAGGACATTTATATTTGAAGTGCTGCAGCCCCAGTGAAAAGTCTGCAAATTCTGTGCAGACCAGTTCATAACACTGCGACAAAAAGAAACTGAAAGTGCAAAAGTATTTGTAATGCAGACCACCATGTTTGATGGCGGGCTGATGAGGGGCATATCTGCATGTGTATTATTGTTTAATGAGCCGCGTACTAAGCATTCCCTGTATTTGTCCATGAGGAGGATCATTTAAGTCATTCACGTTTGGCTGCAGGCTCCTTGTCAGGCTGGTGTTAATCAGCTCAAATGTTCTGTCTGGTGTAGATTAAACTAGAAATTTAAGAAAAATCACTAACACCAACTTGTTAAAGGTCATTATTTGTCACAGACTATAATCGTGGTGAAATATCACACATAGACATGGAAGAATTAGTGTCTTGCACTTTTTCATGTTTCAACACACTTTGTCTTCAACACAACTTTGCACACTATAAATCCAAAAGCTTTGCTTTCATTCACCAAAACCTTTGACTGCATGAGTTTTACTCACAGAGGAGCATGCAGGTATGTTGTCCTTGTGTTCAGTTACATAAACAATTCTAATTTTTCTTCAGCTGATAAAGGTCTATGGAGAGGACACCCACAGCAGGTCAGTGTGGGTTTCCCAACGAGCCACAGCCCGAGAGGTGTGCTACATGTTGGTCCAGACAGCTCACTGCAACGATCAAGAGAACTGGGCTCTTCTTGAGCACCATCCTGCACTGGGCCTCGGTAAAACTTAGGCCTAGGCCTGAGTATTGAGTTATATCTCATATATGTACCATGGTGTGATTACTGGTATTTTTTTTACACTTTTATTCTGTCTACTCAGAGAGGTATCTGGAAGACCATGAGGTTGTACTAGATGTTCGGGCGACCTGGTCAGTAAAGGGGGACACAAGATTCATCTTTCGTAAAAACTATGCCAAGTACGAGTTCTTCAGGAATCCAGTCGTAAGCAACTAATACTCAACTCTTCCCTTCTACCTATAAACGCAAATCAGTCTTTAAAAACATGGCCATACAGTAGATGCTGATAACCTGTGATTCCAGGGTGGTTAGTGATGACTGGTAGGTTGCATGACACTTAATGCCTTAGATATTTCCGGCTCGGGTCTGCCAGTGATGTTAGACAGAAGTGACAGTTAAAACTGGTTTGATGAACCTTCCACACATCTCATGGGTGTTTCTGTAACGGCGTGATCATGCCACCTCCAGAAGGTGAAGAAGCAAATCGGTCGTAGAGCAGAGTATTCATTGTGAGACGTTTAATGGGAGCACTCAGAAATATTTGCATCAGCTAACTTGATAAGAGAAATAAGGTTATAATTAGTAATTGGTTTAAAGAGGACATGTGGGGAAAAAACCTACTGAAATGCATACACTGCAAAAACAGCTGCTCTAAAAATAAACCCTAATAGTTCAAAAATCTAGTCAAAATCTTCTTCTTTTAAGCAAATATCTTTGCCAATATGGTAAGAAACTTCTTCTTTCCTAGAGTTCCTAAAACTTGCAAAATAGTTAACAGAACAGAACCTTGAAACAAGGCTTTTTACTTTCCTATAAAATAGTTTCTGCAGTGTCAAAAATTCAGCATAACGCAACCCTGACACTTTGTTTGAGGTCAGGAAAGTAAAAATACTATTTAATGAGCTGTTTGGGTTTATAGTGGATGTCACTGTGGACACACAGAACAGAGCAAATTAAAAGTTTGGACAAGCCTTCTGGTTAAAATCAACGTCTTCAGTTGGAATCCACTGTTGAGTAGTCCTCCAAGCGAGACCACATACTAAAGCAGCCACAAACCTGCAATCGCATGATTTGGAGCAATAAATTAGTTGTGTCGGCAGATTAACACTCAAGTAAATCATGTAGCTTTGTGAAATTGATGAAGCAACTTTCTGTTTTGTTTCTTGACTTGGGCGACTAGATCATCAAAGCGTTCCTCTCCAGCTGTAACTGTACTTCATTTTCCAACTTTGACGAGAATGATAAACACAAACAAGATGAAGGAGTTCCCAGATGACAGTTAGTCCCTGTTAGTTTGCTATGTAATAAAATAAGCACCACATGCAAACATAATCCTCTGGCGTTTTCTTTCTGTTGCCAGACGTGTTTAACATCCTGTAGTTTTGCTGATAGTAGGCATCATGAGCGCCAGCAAACACTTACTAAATTGGAAGTGATATTTTAACACGATAGAAACTCCTCGCTTTTGGTTTTAAACATCACGTTTGAAGATTTAAACAGATTTTAAAACCATTGCTAAATACATTTGTTTAGTTTCATTTCATTAAACAATTAAAAAAAAGAAACTGACATGACAATAACAAACGTATTACAAACAAACATTAGACATTGAATATGTTTACTTTTGCACACATGAACCTGGACGTAAAGACTCTTAAAGTCCACGTGCACCTGCAAGCAGACGGTCGATTTTAGATCTGCAGCATCGAGTCTCATCGCTCGTCTGTGTTACCAGTTGAAGTGATTAATTACAAAGGCTGTAGTGAGAGGTTTTAATGGCTAGACAGGTACAGAGAGACCACGTCCCGACCTCGGTCATTAACTCGTAGTTGGAGTTTAACTCCTGAAAACAGTTGGGTAAAATCTGGCTGGTCTGCTCACAGGTGTGTTGGTCTAAAAGAGTCTGGAGGAAACGCTGTTTTAACAAGTTTTAGCCTAATTTAAACTTTCTCACTTACTTTACATTACTGAAGAGTCAGCTCAAGCTTTATCTGGGTTTCCAGACAAAGGTGAATGATGCTCTGATAATCGTGACGGAGGCAGACTGAACAGTCTGGTGGTGACGCAGCGCAGGCGCAGCAGAAGCAGCCTTTTTGTGTTGTAAATGAGTCTCTGCAGCTCAGATGAGTTTAACGGCAGGCCTCTCTTTTCTCTAACAGCTTTTCTTTCCCGAAAGCATGATCTCCGACAGCGCTGATGTCAGCAAAGGAATGACATCATCAGAGCTCATTGAGGTAAACCAGACTGATTTCAGTATCAGCAGACCAGAAGAGCTGGACGTCATCACACTGGCTGCTGCTAAGAAAAATATGAAGTTCCCTTTATATTTTCATTTGATCATTAACATTTTGACGAATATAAGAATATATTTATCTGAAGACTTGTAAGGGTAAGGGGTAAGGGTGTACCCCTGTCTTTCGACTTTTCTCTCTGCATTATTTTCTCTTCCAAAAATTTCCATTAATAATTTAATAAAATGTAACAAAATAGAGATGTTTACTCTAACAAGATAAAAACAACATATAAAACATGTTAGAATCTAACAACCAGCAATTATCAAAATAGTTTTCTGTTGATTCTCAGAATATTTTATTCAGTTACACTCAAAGATATGCTGCAAAATTGTACTTTTCACAAATGAGTCTACAGCAACATAACTTTCTGTTAGTGATCACAACACAGAGCTTTGTTCAAACGAAATAAGAAAGATGAAAAAAAAATGTGAAAGCAAATGATTTGAACTGCTAAACTTGTTGTGTGACTGGTATTTTCATCCTTTCATTTTCACTCCTGATTTGCATGTACAGGAAGACATTGATTATTTCCCTGCCTCCGTAATGATCCGGTTACCAGTTAAAGGAACTGGTCATTTTTGGGAAATTAAGATAAGGCTTATTTGCTACACAGAACCTTCTGAGGTCTGGGACGTGTCCTGAGATCCAAGGCTTCCTGCATGTGAAAGACCCCAGTCGAAAGGCCTGGAAGAAGGTCTACTTCTTCCTGCGGCGCTCTGGGCTCTACAGCTCCACCAAAGGCTCCTCCAAGGTTCATAAGTCAAGCGTCATAACACAGAAGTTCACAACATCAGTCCAGCATTCAGTTCAGTGAGGTCTGTTTATTTCATGTAATAGCACTGAGCTCCTGTTTGTTTTTGGTCAACCAGGAGCCTCGGCACCTGCAGTGCGTGGCTGATCTGGAGGACTCCAACTTGTACGTGGTGGTGAACGGTCGTAAAGTCTATGGCGCACCTGCTGACTTCACCTTCTGTATCAAGGTACAAGCACCTCCTCTGTTCAACAAACATATTCCTTTCATTTTATGAAAAGAAAAATAAGAGCAGCACGAGCGTTTTTGGAACCTTTTACTCCACATCCTTATTTAGCTTGTGAGGACGTTGGCTTGTTCACTTTCAATTGCTGGAAATGATCCAACTCTTCAAACCTCGTCCCAACAATCAGAAGCATTCAACTCCTCTGAGTTTATAACCACATCTCCAAAAACTGAGTAGTTCAAGAGCACAAAGAAGAGCCTTGTGTGTTTTCAGCAGCCATCTGTTTAGTTGACTGTAGTTGAGGAATGGCAGACAGCCGAAGAGATTTACACTGAAAGACTAAAACAATTGTTTGTCAACTTCTCAACAGATTTATGGAAAAGAAAATCTGCAAGTTTTTGTCTGTAATGCGCAGAAGTAACTTCAAAGAAAAGAGTGTGTTAATTTTCTGGAGAGAGCTTTTCTCCAGCTGTTGAGCTTGAGGAGAGGATTCATTTAAATAAAAGCAAACATCACACTTCTAAAAGTATTTGCATGTCACACAGACATTTCCCCTTCACTGTTTATTTCAGTTTTACACAATGGCACATGTGTTGCATTGATCCACACAGTCAATTCCAAACATTTCAGGATCATCGCTGTTGCAAAACCGTTAAAATCTTTAAACCTTTCTCACCTCTGGAAATCTCAAGGTGATTTAACATCCTCACAGACCTAAACATCATCAAACAAATCAAATCCCACTAAAGTGGAAACATGTTGCTCACTGTTTTGCTGTAAAAAGTGTAAAAAGTCCAGGATTTTTAAACTGCCTAAGCTTTGCTTCAGAATATTTAAAGGAAATCACCAATAAAAAGTAATGAGCTTTTTTTTTTCCTAAAAAAATGTAAACAAAACCCACAGAAATAATATAAACATTGGATGTATGGATAATAATTTTTTGCGTCCATAGTAGTAAGTGGTAAGTACCAGTACATAGTAAAACGTAGACTGGCAACCTGTTCAGGGTGTACGCCTGCCTCTCTCCTGTAATGAGCTGGGTAGGCTCCGGTAGACCCCATGACCTTGTACAGGATTAAATGGGTTGATGGACGACAACACATAGACGTTACATATTGGTACACAGTGTTAACAAATGCAAGTAGTCACAAAATGAATGGGATTAAAGGGACAGCTCTAGATTGGTTTAAATCATATCTGTCTGACAGATTCCAGTTTGTTCATGTTCATGAGGTTTCTTCCGTACAGGAAAGGGTCTGCTATGGTGTCCCGCAGGGTTCAGTGCTAGGGCCAATCTTGTTCAGTTTATACATGCAGCCCTTGGGAAGTATTATCCAGAACCACGGCATTAATTTTCATTGTTATGCTGATGATACGCAGCTGTATCTGTCTATGAAGCCAGATGAAACAGAACCATTAGACAAACTTCAGATGTGTCTTTAGGACATCAAGGACTGGATGTCCACTAATTGTTTGCTACTAAATTCTGATAAAACAGAATTTGTTGTTTGTGGTCCCAAACTGCTTAGAAAGGGATTAGGTGGTGTTGCAATTGCCTCCAGTAAAACTGTGAGAAACCTTGGTGTTATTTTGATCAGGATTTGTCATTTAAACAGCATATTAATCAGGTTTGTAAAACTGCAGGGTTTTTTTTTTCATTATATGTATCCCTGTACAATTGTCATAGATGTGAAATTGATCTATGGAGACCAAAACCGTTTAACCTAGGCTGTAAATATGTTTATTTCTGCTGCTAAGTTGCAAATTTTAACATGAGGGTCAAAGAAGACTGGCTCGCTTTTGGAGTGGTCAGTCAAGGAATTGCAACTTTTCTTATTTTTGCAGAGGCTTGAATACAGAAGTAACTAGGTAATCTAAATTTATGACAGAACACTATCTTGTTACCTTATCTGAACCCCTTGATGCTGATAATATGTAATCACTGAGAGGTTCAGATCTGCAGAGCACTGTGACACCCCGGAAAGTTTCACCATCTTTATGTCTTTACCCACCTTCACATCATGCAGCATTTGATGCACCTTAGAAGCAGGTGAAAAAGAAGCACACCCCTTCAGATGAGGTAGTGTGGGCTGGTGTGTCTGACTCCCACCAATAAAACCAGCTGCTAGAACAGAAGTTTTAAAGATATTGTTAAAAAGAGAGCTTTTCTACTGTATTCATGTGGTATTGTAATAAAGGTCACACACATTTGTTCCTTCATAGCTCTGGATTTTAGTTAGTGTCTCATGTAATAGCTGAAGTTGAAACTGAACAACAAGCTGCGGCAGACTTGTCACTTCACATGTGTGTTTGTGCAGCCTTCCAGAAATCCGATCCGTGTTCAGGACCTGAAGATACTGTGTGCCGAGAATGAACAGACACGTACATGCTGGACATCTGCTTTGACATTGTTTAAGGTAATAAACTATCTAAATTTATTAAATGAAGTTAATTAAGTTTAAGTCTTGTTCAGTTTATACCTGCAGCCCTTGTGGAAGTATGATCCAGAACCACAGCATTCATTTTCAGTTATGCTGATGATACGCAGCTGAATTTGTCTATGAAGCCAGATGAAACAGAACCATTAGAAAAACTTCAGATGTCTTCAGGACATCAAGGACTGGATGTCCAGAAATTTTTTGCTCCTAAATTCCGATAAAACAGAGGTTGTTGTTTGTGGTCCCAAACAGCTTAGGAAGGAATTAGATGGTGTTGCGATGGCCTCCAGTAAAACTGTGTGAAACCTTGGCGTTATATTCGATCAGGATTTGTCATTTAAACAGGATATTAATCAGGTTTGTAAAACCGCGTTTTTCCACCTCTGTATTATCTCAAAGATTAGGAGCATCCTCTCCCAGAGTGATGCAGAAAAACTAATTCATTGTTCGTATCTTCTAGACTAGATTACTGTAATGTGTTGTTGGCTGGATGTCCAAGTAATTCTCTGAACAGCCTCCAGCTGATCCAAAATGCAGCAGCGCGAGTGTTGACAGGAATCAACAAGAGAGACCACGTCTCTCCAGTTTTAGCTTCCCTCCATTGGCTCCCCGTAAAATTTAGAATCCAATTCAAAATTTTATTACTTGCGTATAAAGTCAAAAATGGCCTAGCGCCACGATATCCTTCTCTTTCTTTTTTTCAGCTCAATCCACAGTTATTGGACCATAATTGTGGTCCATTGTTATAGTTTGTTGTGCTGGTCTGTCCCCTCTTTTTCTCTTCTGTACTTATTTGCAGACCAGAACCTCAGGAGCTGCCTCCTGACCTGCAGTCCCACCCTCTGACCATCCCAGTGTTTACCTCCACCTGTCTGTATAGATGCCCTTTTCCTGCTCTACCTAACATGGCCTTTAGCAGGAGGGTCCCCCTTTATGATCCAGGTTTCTTCCCTCCTAAAGGGGAGTTTTTCCTGCCACTGTTTGGTTTAAGGTTTTTCTCCCACTAGGGAAGTTTTTACCTGCAGTTGTTTATGTAATAATTGCTCGGAGGTCATGTTCTGGTCTCTGAAAAGATCCTAGAGACCACTTGAAATGTAATAGATGCTATATAAATAAAATTGCATTGAACTGAATTACATACACGTTCTTGTTTAATAAAGTGCAGCTAGTAAATCTATATGTGTGTTTGTGCGTGTGTGTGTGTGTGTGTGTGTGTGTGTGTGTGTGTGTGTGTGTGTGTGTGTGTGTGTGTGTGTGTGTGTGTGTGTCTTCAGTATGGAAAGCAGCTTCACCTTAACTACCAGATGTCCAAGTCGGCTCCGCGAAGCCTAGAAGGCTCCAACATCACAGACGGCAAAGTGAGCTCATCAGATGTGACGCAGTGTTTTGCTTTGCTTAAATCTCACATCTGTGCATGCTGTCTGACTCAGCGCTGTGTGTGTGTTTGTGTGTGCAGTCAAAGTCAGAAACAAGTCTGGTGGCCATGGACTTCTCGGGGAAAGCTGGAGGACGGGTCATCCAGAACCCAATGGAGGCTCAGAGTGCAGAGATGGAGGAGGGACAGGCATGGAGGGTTAGGATGGACAACGAAGCTTTTATGCTGTGGTTTGATCTTGTATGAGTTATCATAGTATTGTACTGAAGAAAATGTTGGGTCAAAAAAGTAAGCAGTAAATTAAGTTAAAAAAATTCAAATGTAGTTCAGTTTTTTTCAATAGTGTTTGATTTTCAGGATTGGAGCGAGATCACATGACGCACTTACAGGAAAAGCTGCTTTGCAGCACAGAAATGAACTTGTGATGTCAAGAGATTGCCCAAAAACAAACGCAGCAACAAGGATATAAATGATTATTTACTACTTCGTCACCGTGAGGAGTTAAGAGAGCTGTGAAGTTCAGTGACCTTTCCTGTTGTTTGGTTTCTGTCTCTTCATTAACAGAGGAGAGAGGCCCTGAGGTGCAATCTCCCCAAACTGAACTCTGCTGCCAGACCTTCCTGTGAGTCCTCGTTAGAGAAGACAAGCTCCTGATTCTGCAATCAAAACAAACAAACAAGCCCTCACCTTTGTCCTGTCTGTTTCTGTTTTTTCCTTTTGTAGCCATCCACAAGAGCCAGTCGTGGTTTCATGGTGGTGTGTCAAGAAAAGAAGCACAGAGGCTGATAGAGAAGCAGGGGCTGGTAGATGGGTTAGTTGACAACCACCGAGTTCAAACGTAAAAATATTTACCCGTTAGACTCACATGGTCCAAACAAAGGTTTAGACAAGGGTAAATACAACCTTATATTCACAGCAGCAGATTAATACACCATATTGTGGCATATTTAACTGTGTTGGTGTTTGAGAAGATCTAAAAGAAAAACTAGCACTCCTCATTATTCAACAGCTTATGAAACCGTCTTCAGAAGCAGTAAATAAAAGAAAAGATGTTTGTCTGTGTGACTCAAACCATTGACCCACTCTCCTTTGAAATATTTCTTTAGTTTGCATCGTTCGTAGTGAGGGCAACACTTTGACTGGACCACTGCAGCACTTTGAGTCTTTTATTTTTAGACCACTGTGAATTTGATTTGTTGGTGTGGATTAATCATCCCAGTGCACAACCAGGTTTAAGGCAGGACTGTAGCTGTGAGAGCGCCATCTAGAGGTTCACGGTTGACTCTGCAACATGTTCAGGCCCTGTGGATGCAGAACAATCCCAAACAGTCGCCCCTCCACCACCATGTTCAATAGCTGGTCTGAGCTGTTTATGCTCACGTGCTGTATTTTATTTTCTCCAAACATGAAGCTGTGCATTATGGGTAAACAGCTCAGAATTTGACATTGTTACAGAGGTCTTGTGGTTTGTTCAGAAGATAATTATATGAATTGTGACAATAACAATAAACTAGATTTTTTCCAAATTAGTCAAATGAATACAAAACCAATGAAAATATGAAGTATTTAGCTGGAAAAATGACGCGTAAGCTGCCTGGATGTGTTTTCTGCAGGATGTTTCTGATCCGTGACAGCCAGCAGCACGAGCAGTGCTTCGTCCTGACGCTGTGCCATCAGCTGAAGACCAAGCACTACTTGGTGATACCAGTGAGTTCCCGGATCTTTTCAAAAGCCTCTGTGTATTTAAAAAGCTCGTATTGGCTGCTATTATTCTTGTGTCTGCAGTGTGAGAAGGCCGGGAAGAAGTACTTCACCATAGACGATGGCACAACTCTGTTCATAGACCTTCTGCAACTGGTAGAGTTTCACCAAATCAACAAGGGCATCCTGCCTGTTTGCCTCAAACATCCCTGCATCTGTGTGGCACTATGAACCCACGTATCCTCCAGCCTTCCCAGCTGTACATCACTCTGCATTCATATGTAATTATATGCTCTGGAAGATAAGAGCAACACTGATAAACTTGTCAGAGATGTAAGACAAGCCCTCATTGGAAGCATGAACCAGACATGAAGTATGTCATCTACCCTCCTCCTTTTAGTATTTTTAATTATTTTCCGCAACATATGCAGTTTCATACAGTGGCTGGGCTTTATTCTTAATTAATGAGCAGGAATCCCCTTCGAGGTGGTTTAATTAGCCATATTGGACAGACTTTTAGCATGTTGGGACTGCTTGGGGAAGGAGGACGGTTTACTTTGATTCAGTGCCACACTGCAACAAGAACTTGTGGAGCTTTATTTGAGCAGGAGCATCTTCTGAAGAGCAGCAGCAGCAGCAGCAGCAAACTCCTCAGAAGACAACATCCAGCAGAGGGCGCTCTGAGGCTGAGTGGGATTTCTTACCTGTGCAGTGGACAAATGAAATGCATTTATTGACCCCACGTTATGATACTGTAGCATGTAAATTCTTTGTATAGTATTTGTTTATTTTAAGTGGAGCCAGTCAATTCATACAAAACTGAGATCTGATTAGTTGCTGTTTGCACAAATTCTGGTGATTGGGAAAAGTGTGGTCTTGTGTGTTGAAAGCTGAAACATTTACATTTTCATGCAGTTAAATTTCTAAGCAGATTTTATGATCGTTTATGGCCACTGAAAAACATCATCTGGCTTTATGATCGTGAGAATTTCCCAATTCTGATATCACTGGGAGGAAGACTGTAAAAAAAGCAGTTTTTTTTGTTTTTCTGGGTTTCATTTGTACATTTTGCACCAAAGCACATTCATTCTGGGTCACAGCAGCCGTCTCCTTCCTGTGCGCTGTCGTAGGTGTCAGCTCCCACGCTGTTTGTGCTTGTGTGTTATTGTGTGAACAGACCAACATGGTATTTGGAACTTGTACCCAGAGGATGAACTGGACTCGTAGAAGGTACCAGTCTTGTGGGATTTTTGATTTTCCTATGATTTCATGCAATGTGGTCCTCCTGTGGGTGTTAAAATACATAATATCCAATTAACTGAAATGATGACAGTTTGCCATTAGAGCTTTGAAATGCCTTAACACCTTCATGTGAAATCCTCCAAGCTGCTAAATGCCACCGTTAACTTAGTGTATAATGACAACTTCTGACTTTGAACAAAGTCATAAAATCAGTTTTTTAAAGGAAAATAATTATTTTATGACATGTATACATACTTGTTCTGTACAGTTCACCATCGCTCCGTGGTCAGGAGATCTAAAGTGTCAGTGAAAGACAGATTCTCAGTCTTTGAGTTGTGCCAAACAAGCCCCTTGGCAGGCAAAGTGTTATGTGGTGATGTCTTTATGTGAAAGAGCAATAGAAGCATCACAGATTAAGTGTTTCTGGGGGTTTTGAGCTGTGATCTCTGGGAAAACTTTGATCTGGATTTTATTATCAGTTATGTTAAAAACCACCCAGTACACTGAAGGGAGAAACCAAGAGATTACCGTATTTTGCGCACGAAAAGACGCACCGCATCAAAAGGCGCACCTTCAATAAATGACGTATTTTAATTATTTTTACATATATAAGGCGCATCGCATCATAAGGCGCACCTTTAATAAAACGCTTCGCATAAGGCGCTAAAGTAGAGGCTGGAGTTACGGTGCGTTATGCATCCATTAGATGCATAACGCATCCATTAGATCAGGGGTCGGGGACTTATGGCTCGCGAGTCACATGTGGCTCTTTTGACGACTGCATCTGGCTCTCAGATAAATCTTAACTTATATTCCTTAACACGATATGTAAGAAATAATTCCGCTGGAAATCACAGTGTTAAAATAACGATCACACTGTAACTTAGAGCTTTAGCTGCTTGGGCTGTACAAAAATATTAAAATGGAAATGAAACGCCAGTTTCCCGGTATCCCAGCATGCACTGCGCACTATTACGAGGGAAAATCGAGTCGCGGCTGCTTACCGTAACTGAGACCTGTATGCGTTTTAATACTGGGCCATATACAAGGCGCATTGTATTATTAGGCGCATGATCAGCTTTTGAAACGATTGAAGGCGTTTAGGTGCGCCTAATCGTGCGGAAAATACGGTACTTCATACTCGATACACATACATACACTGTTGTCAGATGTCTACATGGTGCACAGTTTTGCAGTATGTAAGCTGAAAAATAGTAAATATGAAGTGAGCAAAGTGTAAAAGATCAGATGTAAACACAGTACTTGATTTCTCTTTCTCTTCTGAGTCCCATTACTGAGAAAACCCCACCTGTATGATTTAAATTAAGATTTTTACAAACCTTTTTTCAGCCCAGGACTTGACCTTCTTAAAAAAGGGAGAAAAGAAAGGAGAGGTTAAGTGGTGCAGCCACATGAAAGGCAGCTTCAAGGTTTTTGGAGCACATATTGCAGATCCTCTGCTGCGCTGCTGCTGAAGCTAAAGAGCTCATTTCACCATTAGACTGATTTCTCGGTTCATGTGTGCATTGTTAAATACCAGCGTGCTCGGGCAACCTTTCCTCTGCACCACAGCTCTTAGAGGGGTTGCTATGGCAACACATTTTTTTCTCCTCCTGTCGGCCTAGATGGTCAGGTAAATTAGAGGGTAAAAAAGAAAGAAAAAAAAAAAAGCAGAGGGGTCAGGAAGGCTTCAGTGGGTTCGGCAATTAGGGATTTAAGGTGATTGATTGAAATTCTGTCTGACAGATTAATGAGCTCTCTACACATGACCTTCATCTGCTGAAAGTTATATGAATTTAATAAATGCTTAGATGGAGGTTCACCCCCCCCCCCCCCCGAACACACACACTTATATACGTGTACACATACATACACACTTTTTATTCTATTCATCAGATGTCTTTATTTCCTGTAATGACAAAAAAAATGTCACTTTGCAGATAATTTAATGGGCCTCTATTGAAGGCTTATTAATAACTCTTAAACATGACAAAATCTTGCTTTGAAAAAGAAAATCATTTGAAACATAAAATTAATTATTTAGAAAACAGTTAAGTTCAATTTTTAAATATTTGTTGATAGCTATTTAGAGTGCTTTGATTAATAATTTGAAGGTGACTTTGAGAGCTATCTAAAGTTACAAAAACAATATTTTACATTTTTTTTTCTGATGAAAACATTCTTTAGAGAAAATATTTAAAAATGTAAGTAATCATTCAGTCCGGCGGGAGCCACATTAAGAGCTGAAATCCAGTGCAAAACGGATTCTCTTTGAAGTTCTGAGATTCTAGTTTCATCAGTGCTGACCCAGTTAGGACGGCGGTGTCCCACCAAGTCTCTGCCCTCACCCTGTTTCCGTAGAAAACACATACGTGTGCACGAACAGAAGAATACGTGTAATCAGCCAGCTCTGTCATGGGAGGAGCGCTGGTGTACTTGACCATTGTTTAGGTACGAAACAAGGGCTCTGAAATGGGCAGAGGGGGGTGAAGGCTTTCACAACTTTTATTATTATAAGCTTACTTTTATTTCTGTATTCAATAAGATAAAGCTTTAACCGTTAATGTTTATTTTGCTGCCTTAAGTTAGTTTTTGTTTTGAATAACTTGAGAAAAGGAAGATAATTATTTATTGTCTTGTGCATCTTCATAGTCTGATGATTTACACTGAAACCCTCTAAAAGGTCAAGGGGCTGAGATGGCATACTGGGAGGGTCCCACATGAAACTAAATCTAAATACAATCAAATATTTCCATCCATCCACCCATCTATCCATCCATCCATCCATCCATCTTCTACTGCTTATCCGGGGTTGGGTCAGTGGGGATGTAACCTAAGCAGGGACTTCCCTCTCCCAGGCACTTTGTTCAGCTGGGATTCTCCCCAGCTTGACGAAGGGGGATCCTAAAGTGTTTCCAGGCCAGCCGAGAGCCGTAGTACCACCGGGTCTCACCTGGGGTCTCACCTGGGGTCTCCTCCTAGTGGGATGTGACCCGACCACATCTCACTCATGACATTTTTCACTGCAGCATGTTCATTCTTACACTGTTATCGTGGTTTTGTTCAGTCTGTGCAGCTACAGGAAATGGCTGCTCAGAAACATTGTTTGACTGTTTCCTCTGAACCTGAACAAGACAAAGCACAATCAGAACTGGAGCCATGCAGCCCTAATGGACGTTATTGTGAAGATGCAACTTTCCTTTCACCCCTGAATCACCTTGGAAGATCTGGCTCTCCCCTCTGGAATGATCTTTGGCCAGCGCCCTGTTTTCCTGACACATGGTGGTTCACAGGAACGACATGCCAGTCCTTTTGAAGTTCTGGATCTGTCTCCTCATCTGCTGTGGGCTGCTGCTGTTCTACTTATGTGGGTTACAATACATTATTCACCTCCTCCGCCCAGATACAGCAAACAACCAGCTGCTCTTCCTGCCGCTGGTCAGCCAGAGTCCAGCATGCCTGCTTCCCCGTTACCACCACCTTGAGTAGTTTTTGTTTTTTAACAGATATGATCCAGCTCTCTGCACCTTTTAAAAGTAGAATAAAAAATTAGGATTCAGTGTTTGTGGAA
Source organism: Xenentodon cancila (assembly GCA_014839995.1). NCBI lineage: Eukaryota > Metazoa > Chordata > Actinopteri > Beloniformes > Belonidae > Xenentodon > Xenentodon cancila. The sequence continues at coordinate 5,499,087 of CM026218.1, read as the reverse complement.
TCTCTGTTTAAACACAGTACAAGATGTAAACACACATCTGTCGTTTCCCTCAGCTCCTGCTTAGCTCCTAAGGTAATGTGTGTGTGTGTGTGTGTGTGTGTGTGTGTGTGTGTGTGTGTGGGTGTGTGTGTGTGTGTGTGTGTGTGTGTGGCAAAGAAGAGTTAAAGGAGATGACACTGTCGAACATTTCGGCCATCACGTGAGCATCCACCCTCACTGAGTGAGTGCTACACGTATCTTTAATTTATCGCTATGTTTTATTTATCAGCAGTCAATTCAGACCACAAAACAAGAACCGAGACTCAGTGCTGACCCAGGTGTGGGGTTATTTTCTTCTATCTGTTTAAATCCACTTGTCAAAGTTATTTTGCCACTTTGTCATTTTTACACACTTCCTTTGAATTGATTTTACATTTTAAGTTATTAGTAAGCGCCTGTAGTTTAGTCTGTGGTCATCTTTCAGCTGAAAATGAACATTTCAGCCCCTTCCCCCTCCACTTGTCCACGGTTGAGATGCAGAAGCCCCTTGTTGCAGTGTGTGACTGTAGCTCATACTATCGTATATGTGCTTTATGAACACTTATGTGAATGAGACACAAATTGTAAAACATTTTGTAGAATTTATAAAAAGGTAAAAAGCACTATGGACAGGAATGTGAAGTGGACAGCAGAAATTAGTTGCTTCTGGCTTTTTTCTGAATGATCTGATCTGATCTCAATTCACATGTAAATAAATCTTGAAGGAGACACATTAATGAAGTTTTAAAAAAAAAAAAGATTAATACAAACTACCTGATGTTGAAATAATAGTGCATGTTTTGCCAAAATACTTTAGAGATACAGCACAATACCCTGTTTAACCATGCCTTTACATCTCTGTTCATAGCAGCTACTCCACTCAAATTTAATATTTGAAGCAGATTTTTCTGTTTGTTTGTTTGTTATTTCAAAGGTTTTTAGCCCACACAGTGTTTGACCCTCACTGTTATGTTTTGTTTTTTTTTGGGTGCTTTTAACCAGAACAGTTTTTGGGACGTTTAAGAGAACTGGAATTTCAGAACTTTCCACATGACAACATATCTTCATGGGATTTTTCTTTGCTTCCTTTGGCATTACGAGGAATACCAAAGTGACAAGGAGACGAGTCAAAATCACTAATTTCCTCCATCCCACATACAGTCATTGAACTCAGAGCTTGACTGTCACTGCCTTCCTCTGTGTGTTCAAGCCTGTGTTAAGAACTGCCTACAGAAATCATGTTTCAGAAATGTCTACACGGTTTTATGTGGAATGACAGATAGCTGCGTTTAAGTGTTGAACCTGTCACCGTACATTTGCGTCACAGTGGGCTCCCCTCATACTGGGAGAATTCCAGCTTAGGGAAAAGAGCCTACAGAGTTTTGAGAACTGCGACTGTTCCCAGCTGCTAATGTGAAGACACCAGAAACAGGATGCTCACTGTTTGTATGTCAACACGTTTGTCTTGCACCTGACATTGGTGGTTGTAAAATGTAGTCAACCAAACATCTGCAGAGTAACTGTCTCATAAAGCAGAGCCGCTCTCTTCACCATTCACGTAGATGTCATATTTATCTTATTTTGACTTTTTTTTTAAGTTTAGCACTTGTCTTCTCCCTCTTCTTTTCCAAGTGCTTTTCTCTCAACAGAATATTTGGATCTCCTCTGGAGGTGACTATGACCTATCACAGTAAGCATGACATACAAGTATTTTGACCCTGAACACAGACGTTCAACCTCAGACTGGTCTCATTTATTCATGGCCTTAAATTCTGGATTGAATTACAGTCGGCTCTAGGCAAGAAATTACTTTAACAATATCTTTTTGTTGCAGAGACAAACATGCACACACCCTTAGAGATGAGCTTTGTCTGCAGTGTTTCATCACACATGCATACAAAACACTGATAATGATATGCTATCACTGTTGGCTACGCCATGCTGCTCTTGCTGCTATTCATAATTTATTGCTACCATTCGTTTGTCTACTGGTGTGTCTGAGAAACAACTGCATTCACCTGTTTTCCTTTTTATTCTTCGATCGATTGGTTCCTCCCCGCTGCTGCACAGAGACAAGTGTCGAGCCCAATTAGTGCTGCTGAATAACTGATACACATTGCAGTATATTCTAATAGACACATGTGAGCACATTATTCAAATCCAGTCCATTTAATGATGAGATCAAAGGCGGTGGGAATGTGCTGCAGGCCCTTTAAGAGAAGCAGAATGGGGAGGGCTGTGCATCCATAAAAGATGAGTTTACTCAGTGGCCATGGTAAGATAGGGTTAAAAGCGCCTCTGCACTCCAGCGTGCTCTCATCCCCTTCACAGACGGAGCATCACTTTCCTGACAAATGCTTCACACATGCTGACAGAGCTCTGCCAGATGCTGAGATATGGATGCGCTCAGAGCAAAGGGATAAAACTGGACCCGGATAAGACAGAAGGCAAAAAAGAGAAAGAAAAAACACAGCTGAAGAGTGAATTGACAAGGAAGAAGATCTTAAAGGAATAAAGAAGAAGAGAAACTGACGGCACAGGACAGAACAGTAAACAGTTCCATCAAGGTGGAGAATGGGCAATTCCTCCTTCCCAGGCATGTCCCCTCTCTCTCCGTCCATTCTGTAGTTGCAGGTATTTCTAACTTGAGTGCCTTTCTCTGACATGCTGGGGAACTAGGGATGTTTGCTGACTGTCTTGCGTTCTTGTCCATTGTTTTCCTGACTGTTTTGGGGCACGTTTATCTTTCTGGAGATTAAATCAGTAAGACTTAACTGAGTTAAAGTACAGCACTTCATGGGAATCTTCTGCAGTGATAAACACTGCAGTGCAGGAGTATCAAATATGGGACAGAGTGCTGAACCGTTTCCTAAGTTTTTTTTTTCTTATTGAGGTTTTGATTTAAAATGAAGCTTCTGAGTAACTGCACCCTGAAAAAGCTACAGTCCCTTTTGAAACACAGGATATGTGTCTTTGAAATGCCATTTGGAACAGATATTGACAGTTCATGAGAGGATGGGTGGTGTGACTGGTGTGAATTTTGTCTGGCAAGCTTGTTTACAGCCTGTGTGGATGGGAGTCTGTTGATTTTTCTGGCTCTCTGATGCTGGCATCTGGGGCAGTGTGAAAGAGGGCTATTGATGGATTCACAGAAGCTGTTGTTGGTGAGGCAGGAAGAGATGGAAACCTTAATAGTCAGTGGAGCCTCCTAAATCCTAATACTGTGGTTTAAAAATGTGTAGGCTGCAGCAAAGCAAAATACATTTAAAATGAAGATCTTTCAGGGCAATGCTTTAAAGAAAAAATATCATTTTTTGAAAAGTTGAAAAGTTGACTTAATTCCTGGGGTCTCAATGAAATTCTTTGGAAGACATACCACAGAGATACAGAAGAGCAGCTTCCTTTTAACAATATCTTTAAATCTCTGTTAATAGGAGCTGGTTTTAGGGCATGGTGTCAGACACACTGATCACAGCCACCTACTTTTATCACTGTGTGTAGTGGAAAATTATTCTGTCATCTGGATCTGTAATGTTACAGCTAGATTCCACCAATGTCACAATGGGAGCTTTTCAAAAAGCCGAGTGCTTGTGAGGTCTGCTCATGTGAGCCTACTTGTTTAAAGACGTATATATATATTTCTGGAAATAAATACATAAAAGTGGTGTCAAATCGAATGTGTTTGCAAATCCTGTCAAGGTGGGTATATGAAATGTAAAAAAAAGTGTTATTGGACTCAAAAGAGTTACTTTGATAGTATTTATACTTTTAGGACGCTGAAATGTTCATACTCTTGACTGGTACAGTTTGTACACACAAACACACAACAGCAAGAACGTCTATAAACTGGTTAACATGTGATGCTGTGATACGTATTTGTATAGTGGTGTGTAAGGGCTGCTCTTGTAGCACAGCATTGACTCCATGTACAAGGTCCTTGCCTCATAACAACGCATTGTAGACGTCTGTATCTTTTTCAAGTAAAAATTATGGCACCTAGAGAGGTTTCACAAACAAACATTTACTGTCAAGATCTTGAATCCAAAATCAAGGACTTACACTAGAAAATACAACTCACATAACAAGCATATAACTGGAAACACAGTAATTTCACAGTTCCTACACATGAAAATAGTATATTTGGTTGTGAAGAACGATGTAATTTTGCATTCAAATATTGCTAACGGGAATATCCATATTATATGTCATGTAGTAATGTGTATAAAATGTGTATAAAAATACACTTAAAAAAATTAGTTGAAAATAATTTCCAACATGCAGTGTATCAAATATTTTGTTAATCCAGATAAAAGGAAGCTGGTTTTTTCTTTTTCTTTTCTTTCTATAACTTAAGAGCTTGAGATATCTTTACTGTAGTGCTCAGAGTTAAACAGCCTTCTGGTCCCTCTTAAGAGGAAAAGATAAAGGTTTTCTGATTTAACTTAATGATTATGCATGAAAGGTAGAAGCTGGTTCTGCTGACTGCAGGCTCCTTGAGGTCTACAGTGTGTTTAATCTGGATTTATTTATTTTCTAGTCCCCTCTCTTCCCTTGCAGAGCTATGTTGATGCAATAAAATATCACAATATCCTAAAGAGGATTAGTAGTTAGCACTGTTGCCTCACAGCATGAAGGTTCCTGGTTGAATTCCTGGCTGGGTGTCTTTCTGTGTGGAGTTTGCATGTTCTCCCCATGCTTGCATGGGTTTCCTCCTTGTAATGAGTCGGGATAGGCTCCGGCAGACCCCTGTGACCCTGCAAAGGAATAAACGGGTATAGAAAATGGATGGAATATCTTTAAAAAAATTTGGGAATTTGGTTTTCAAAATACAGCCATTGTAAAATTTCAGCATTGTAGATATGGGACCTGTTATATTCTGCATGCAAACTGACTCTGAAATTGCTGAGAACATTACATTTAAAGAGAGCATTTTAAAACGACAACTATACAGTCGCCCTTGAACATTTTAAACTCATCTTTGTGTCATATGGCTGTGAGTCATATGACCTCAATGAAATGGCAGTCTTCTCCCCAAGTCCCCAAAAAGGTTTTGGAGAGGCGGGGCAGTGGCTCCGTAGATGGCAGCAAATCAAGTGGGCATGAATCACAAGTGACTAGGGAGCAAAGGAAAAGGAGATGAGACTGGGTTTCTCTCAGAGAGGTGGCTACGAAACAGCAGCCAAACAGCAGTCGTCCCATGTCAGCTTTATCAAACTTGTCAACTTCTAGAAGAATATGCAATATAGATGGATAAAAGGATGACGAGATGAAGGGCAGAGAGAAGATTCTGGAGCTCAAATGTTGCTGACATCAGAGGACTGATTGATGCTGCTGCCACAGAGTCACCAGGTGAGCCGCTTGTACCATTAACCCAAGGATATCTGTTCTGTTGAGAGCTGCTTTTCTCCGAATGTCGGAGAGCTTTTCAATTCTTCATGTTGATTCCTCTGATTTCTTCATTTGAGTGAGAGGTTTTGAAGAAGCATCTGGTTTCAAGCAGAGAATTTGCAGTATTTTGCATCCCAAAGACTGCATGCTGGTGGAGTGTCAAAGGGAAAGCTTAAATGGGTAAATGTCTTCATCAAAAAGTCAAAGGTCTTCCAATCTTAAATACATCAGAGTAAAGTATTTCACTTTCTTAAATATACATGTATATTCTATGTATTTTATTTATTAACATCTTTTCAATATTTCTTCAACTAACTGTCGAGATACATCAAGAACTATAAGCTGACATTCAGCCTAGCATTGCTGTTAATGTGCACTTAGGTTTTGAGTTACTAGTAAGGCAGTAATAAATAACAATTTTTTAAAAATTATTTAAATATATACATATATAGTTTTTCTAGCTTTTAAACTGGCCTTTACATTAGAGGATCTCACTTTTGTTGGTTTTTTTTTTTTTTTACATTTTTCTTCATTTTTATTGATTAATTGTTTTAGAATTAGGGTTAGGGTTTTTCAGTATAGGGCAACTTAGTGGCTTAGTGGTTAGCACTGTTGCCTCACAGCAAGAACATTCCCGGTTCAAATCCCGGCCCGGTGGGTCTTTCTGTGTGGAGTTTGCATGTTCTCCCTGTGCTTGTGTGGGTTCTCTCCGGGTACTCCGGCTTCCTCCCACAGTCCAAAAACATGCAGGGTAGGTTGATTAATCTTTCTAAATTCTCCCTAGGTGTGAGTGTGATTGGTTGTTTGTCTTCTATGTGGCCCTGGATAGACTGGCGACCTGTCCAGGGTGGACCCCTGCCTTTCGCCTACTATGCGTCGGGATAGGCTCCGACAGACCCCCGTGAACCAGAGACAGATAAAGCTGGTATAGATAATGGATGGGATGGGTTTTTCAGTATTTGGAATAATTATGTACAGCGTGGATATAGTTGGTTGTTGTGGGTGGAGTCACTCCGCCTCGAAGCTTTACGGACCAGTCCCCTCTGTCACACACAGAAGGTTCCTGCATTGTTCCACTTTTCCCCTATTGCCCCAGCCCATTATTGTGACCATCTAAATCTTGGATAAATGGGGAGAGTTGTGTCACAAAAGTATTTAATGTCAAAAAATTATGTCAAGTCAATAAGTGGAACATGGCGATCACTGTGAAAAGAAAAATTGTTGGGTTTTTTTTGCTATTTGTTTTGCTTAGAATCATACATTAAAACAATTACATTACTTGGTAAACTAGATCTCATTGAAAAGCTCAAATTAATACTTTATAAGATGTACATTTTAATTTCAGTTGTATTTCAGTTTTGTTCAGTGCTTTTTGTTGTCTTTTTTTTATGATAGATTTTTATAAATTATGCTCAGTCACAGCAGTAGGACTGAGTTTTAGTTTTAAGCAGGACTCAAACCCCATTCTGCTGAGTAAAAGTAGATTGTAAAAGTCATGATTCACTGCAAGATAATAACTTTGTTTGCCTCACATGGCTCTTCAAAACCTTTCTTGCAAAATGTCCTGAATGCATTTTTTTTCAGTGAAATACAAATGAAGTCTTAGAAGTATAAGTGAGGACTGAGCTGCTATTTCTCTAGCGACGTCTGAAACATTGATAGATGGAAGTAATTCAAGGTAACAGGTTTATAAGCATCATCAGTCTGGATGAACTAAACTAGCTTTAAATGGCAAGCGTGAGGTCATTCATGCAGTTGTTCCAACTGACTGTAAAAGAAGAACTGTTCAACCCCTCTGTGACATCACCATGGGTTTCCAAGAGTTGTTTTGAAGCCTCTTTCTCCACTCAGTGCAGGCCACTGCAAGGATCAGTCCTGGAAGCCTGATCCAGGTGTGTACCTGAGTTCAGTCACTGCAGCTAAACCATTTTAGCTTGACTGGCTTAGGCCATCCAAATCTATGGTGCTAATTAATATTACTGGACTTATTCTGATGAAGTCTGTCCAAGCATTCTCATTCCAAATGTCACTACTGAAACATCTGAAATGCGTGCTATCAGAGCTGAAACAGTGATGTCCCCTGGCGGCCACTGCTGCATGACCTGTTACTCGTGGCAACAGGCGACTTGCTGTTGCCTACGGGTCAGGCAAGCATAGTGGTTTACACGTTTACAGCTGAATATATTGTTTAAAATGTAGACTCAAAAGCAAAATTAAAAATAACTGTTGTGTTTAGCTGATGCTGGTTAAAACAAATAGCAGGTTTCTCCACTAAGCATCACGATTAGGGACGAGGAAGTGATAGTAGCTGGCAGTCGGCTGAGCCAACTGCAAATCAGTCATATTAGAACTAAATATTTTGGTTTATATAAAGATTTGAAAAAAAATCACTCCCCTCAGAGTTGTCATTTGGGTGAAAATCAACAATTGAGTGCAAAATAGTGTTTTGAAGCGGACTGTAAATGTTTATTTCTGCTCTAAAAGTGAACATTGTAACATGAGAGTCAATGGAAACGGATTTGCTTTGAGAGTGTTGATGGAGAAGTACAGAAGTACTTCTGTATGAGGAAGTCTGGAGTGGCAGAAAAGCATGTTAGAGTGGTGCAGGACATGTTCTGGAGCTGCAAGACTGTGATGAGGTGTGCCGTGAGTGTGACAGAGGAGTTCAACATGGAGGTGGGAATGCACCATTCATTCAGTCATTTCCTGCCTCCTAAGTCCACAGACTGTTTATCTCGTTAGTTTTATACAATCTGTAGGTTTGAGTTGTTTTAGATGGTGTAAAGTGGCACCTCTAATGCCCTCAATGTGAACCTTAGCTAATACCACCAGAATTTCTCCACAATTCTCCAACCTAAGTACTAATATAAGTGGCTGGGGCAGGTGAGGCACTAACTAGGTGTTGAACATGTACCAGCATGTTCATACTGAGCAGGAGAACCATGATTCTGCAGTGGATGTGGATGAGAACATCACACACACAGACATTAAAAATGCTTTCAAAAGGGATATGATGTTGTCCTGCTTTATCTCCTACCTGAATACAGATGTTCTTCATATACTGCTAGTAGCTTTTATGGCAGTGGACATACAAGCTAATGAAGTTATAAGACTAAACTCTTAACTGCTCAATTCTGTACAGGGCTTTAATTGCTTGCCCACTGACCTGACACTGAAAGTGCATTTGTATTCAAAACTCAAAGAAATTTGAAATGCATGTGTCTAGTATAGCATATTAATGTTTGCCAGAAGCCATAAAATTACACAAATATTGAGATCAAATTGTTTCAAAGCCTGGGACAAAACGACAGCCGACCAATCTCAAAACAAACTGAACCTAATGAATTCCATCAGGTCATTAAGCATATTTTACAACCATACTTAACAACTTTATAACTGTAATTCCTTTAAAATGATATCACGCCATCTGTGAACAACCTCTATAAAACACAAGTGAAAGATTAGTCCCTTTAGTCCGGAACTAATGGAACGACTGATTACATCACTGTGAAGAGAAGGAGAAACTGTTCACCTTAACCCCGGCTCTCCTAAAATCCACAATCATCTCATTTGTCTTGTTCACATTCAGAATGAGATGACTGTGCCCACACCATGCCACAAAGTGCTCCACCAGTTCTCTGTGCTCAGTCTCTTGTCCATGTATGCAATATGTTTTGCTAAATATGTTGAGAATTGACCGGATCCTAAAACGATTATTAAAAACGAACACTGCTCCCGCTCAGTGCAGCTGAGAGAGAAAGGAAGGCTGGGAGAAATCGAGGAAGATTATGTAAACCCAAATGGTTCTTAAACTATTTTTTTTTTGTGTATACAATTTCATTTTTAACAACTATGATTTATAAGACGCCCCCCTTATAACTGTGTAAGTTGAGGAGGAATAACTATGTAAGCTATATCAAATTGACCTCTACAGGATAGTAATTCATTCTAAAAACCTACTGTATGGCCAAACAATATGCAGCAACCCAAGCATAAAATCTTATCAAGTCACGCACCCCCAGATGCAGTTGTGTTGTTGAACTATATTGTTATTGCTTCTTCTTTCATGGGTGATTTGTAGCTGCTCTTTAGTTGAGTGCTGGCAGATAAAGAAACAAACAGAGGCAGACAGCAGGACTGTATAATTAAACAATCTTGGTTATCCCTTCCAGACCTGTAAAGCTGACCTGGTACAACCTGTTCAAGACTACAGATGCTTTGACCCGTTCAGAGATCCAAGTAAAGCTTAAAAAGCTTTACTGAAAAACCCAAGATATTTGAGTGAGATTTCATCATTAGGAGCCTTATCCTGTATCAAACTGTGTTTAAAAAAATCCACATAAATGTTCTCAATTTGTGTCTGGCTTCCATGAAAAAACATTTTGGAATCCTCTTTAAACATTTTACAGCCTTGTCCTTCTCCGAGCTGTGGCGGAGTTTTACTGTTTGTGTGGTCTCCTCAAGCTGCCAACACGTACAAGGACATGTTATATACCCAAAACGCACATGAAACCATGTGCTCTGTATTTCACCGGGACTCACCAAGGAGACGAAAGCACCGTTGTAGCTGCCACACCTTCGGTTCTAGACAGACAAAATAAAGAATCATTCTTACAGGAGAATATTACCATTTGCCGACTTTCGCTTGAAAAAGTCTTCATTTCCTTCTGCAAAAACAAATTATACTGACAGTGAGAAATAAAAAAGGGAGAGAAATAATGCTTTTATGTTTTTGTTGCATCTGTGTCATCAGTATTTTTCTCTTCCAGCCTCCAGATGCTGTTTGCAAGAAAAATTGCCAGAATGAAAACCCTCCCTGGAAGAGAACAAACTCGAAATGAAAATGCAATCTGTCACAGTTTTCAGATTTATTATCTTAGTTTGCAAGTCTCAACATTTTAAATGATCTTAATGATTATATGAATGTGTTTGCAATCATTATCTTTGGCCTGTTGCTGCATGATAGATTACCAGGATGTATATGAAACTGAACAGGAGAAACATAACTGATGGGCCAATCGAGGAGTGTATTTGAAAATGTGTTGTGTATTATTAGAGGTGATTCTGTCCTTTGGTGTGTTAAATATGATTTATTATTGTTTATGTGCTTCACTGGGCAGAAGAAATGGGTAATGAGTGAACAACAGGGAAGTCTGGCACAGTTAACATCATTAAACTGAACAACACAACTGCATCATAAGGCCTGGTGTCATTCAATAAACTCGTCTTGATAGTAGTTCATGAAGTCAGTGGCACACTAGGGCAAACGGCAGCTCCAACGGCTTCAATCGCTGTGAACGACAGCACTACACAACTAGATGCAGTCTATCGTGAAAGAGCCTCGGAGCACATCAGTACTCTGTTACTCTGTAATATCTGGACATCAGGGACTATTTTCTACGAAATGTTAATTAACAGTAGCAGAGGAGAAGGTTCAGTGTGAAAAGAAGGAGGTGTTCGTGGGATCATTACAGACAAATCAAAACATGTTTGAAAAACTCTCTTTTACAACATATTTAAGAGCAGCCCAAAAAGTATGCTAATATTCAATTTGAAATAATGTTTAAAGAATATATCCACAATTTTGTCAAAGAAATGGGGCTGATTGTGACTCAGGCAGATGAGTGCTCATCTTCCACTCTAAATATCTTTGGCGTTCAATTTCTCCCTGTAATTAGGGGTTTTGGGCAGATGCTAAACCCTCTGTCAGCTACAGTAAAGATTAAAACTGTACACTGTGATTGTTCATGTATATGTGGCCTTGCAGTGGACTGGTGACCTGTCCAAAGTGTAGCCCTGATGTGTACCCCTGAAGTGTACCCCTGAAGTGTACCCCTGCACCCAGAGAGAGCTGGGACAGGCTCCAGCAGATCCCTGTGACCCTGAAGTGAGTCTAGATAACGAATGGATGTTGTTCATCTTATTATTTGAATGAACCATGATATGAAATGTCCGGAAGAAACAGCCAGTGCTTTAACTTGATTGTGTTTTCTGGTACATTTTTAAAATCCAAGCTGACGCCGTATGTCTACTTTAAATATCTTTATTGTCATTTGCTACTGGGGCCTGATTGTTACATGATCCACCATGATGATGCCAGAAAGCATCTTCTCTGTCCTCTTCATTGTAATCTTTGTTTTTGCGTGTCTGAATTTTTAAAATAAATGTATGCATGTCTGGTTCAGGCCTTGTTCAGGCTCCAGGCCATAATTTTACAGACGCTGAGGCTTTCTGGACTGGCTGACAACAGTCTGGTGGTTCGTTTTGGAAGAGTCAATTTCTTCCAAATAAAATCTTAAAAGCTAATTATTTAGTCCCCAATATTCATTTCCACTATGTGATAGTCCATCCGAGATGCCTCCAAGCTCAGATGTCTGCACTATCTGTGTACA